>JAWNNW010000384.1:0-222412 GCA_035044465.1 Scaptomyza tumidula
TCGGTTAATACAAGTTTGTTTTCAATTTTCGATAACTCTTTTCGTTCCCAATACACAAATGGGAACGTTAAAAACAAAATTTGTTTTAAATATTGGATAACATAATGACAATCAGTGAAATTTGTATTGAAATCGGTTGGGAAACCCCGGAGATATGGAACTTTGAAGTTGAGCACGCAGTATGCGCGTAAACACACACATACTTGCAAGCATTGACTGTACGCGTAAAGTATAGGGTTCAGGGTATCGTCTAGTCGGAATGTCTCGACTAGAGCATTCTTACTTGCTTTTTTAAACGGGTCGATTCTACAAAAAACAGGTGACAAAAATGTAAGTAATTTTTTCTCAAACGCACTTTTCATGAATTTGAACGGTCCAAAGGCGATCTGCATTAAAATGCACAATTACATCAATGATTCGGGCATTTCGCATACCATTCTGTAAATTGTCATCGATAGAGTGACATATCTACAGAAGAAAAATTTCCAAACATAATCCTATAGTGTGGCCTTTCGAGCATATTAAAGTAATTGAAGAAATTTCGATCAGCAACAACAACCGAGTCTCTATAAAGGCGTCGATCTCAGAGACTATAAGAGCTAGACAGATTTTGAATTTAAGCTATGCTAACTACAAGCAGAATAGATTGTTTTAAAATTATCAATAACTTCCCATTTCTGATATACACATGATAAAACCTTTAGAATGGTTGCTGTGAAAATATAGACTAATTATATTTTAAAAATTTAATCCACATTGTTTAAGAAACAACACAAATGACTTCTTGTTTTGAAAGTAAATATAATATAATATTATATTATAATATATTAAATAAAATTATGAAAACGGCAACACAAAAAACCAGCAGGCTAAGATATAACCGTCATACGAGGCATAAAAGGTACAAAATAATTTCATTCTTTATAAATAAATTGTTGGCAAAACATTGTGGCTTCAACGTACATACAAAGATTTTAAAGGGCAACTCATTTTCCCCTTGGCCTAACAAAAATTGTCCGACAGTGAGTGTACGCCAAAGAGAATATCAACTTTACATGTCTGGTAAATTTCTAAACATGCGTAGCTGTAGTGCCTTCTCCTTTTTACAAACTCATAATTTCTTAATTTGCCTTTTAATCTATCAGATGTTGCTAAAAAGCGCCATATTTTTTGTCTTTATACCCTAGGTTGAAATGTTAATGTAAATGTCCGTCATATTGTTTTTATATATTTGCAGACAGTATACTTCAAAGGTCCTCAAAAGGTATATGTTCAGACTTATTGCTGGCCACTGCAATGAGGAATTATTTGTTGAGTTAAAAAACGTTATCGTATGCATTGCAACATTTATAGCTTTATCCTGTTGAAATGTCCAGTCCTCATCATGAAACTCTAAATGCCACTCATACCATAAGAGATAGAGAACAGACTGCAGATTTGGAACACAAGCTCGGTTAATACAAGTTTGTTTTCAATTTTCGATAACTCTTTTCGTTCCCAATACACAAATGGGAACGTTAAAAACAAAATTTGTTTTAAATATTGGATAACATAATGACAATCAGTGAAATTTGTATTGAAATCGGTTGGGAAACCCCGGAGATATGGAACTTTGAAGTTGAGCACGCAGTATGCGCGTAAACACACACATACTTGCAAGCATTGACTGTACGCGTAAAGTATAGGGTTCAGGGTATCGTCTAGTCGGAATGTCTCGACTAGAGCATTCTTACTTGCTTTTTTAAACGGGTCGATTCTACAAAAAACAGGTGACAAAAATGTAAGTAATTTTTTCTCAAACGCACTTTTCATGAATTTGAACGGTCCAAAGGCGATCTGCATTAAAATGCACAATTACATCAATGATTCGGGCATTTCGCATACCATTCTGTAAATTGTCATCGATAGAGTGACATATCTACAGAAGAAAAATTTCCAAACATAATCCTATAGTGTGGCCTTTCGAGCATATTAAAGTAATTGAAGAAATTTCGATCAGCAACAACAACCGAGTCTCTATAAAGGCGTCGATCTCAGAGACTATAAGAGCTAGACAGATTTTGAATTTAAGCTATGCTAACTACAAGCAGAATAGATTGTTTTAAAATTATCAATAACTTCCCATTTCTGATATACACATGATAAAACCTTTAGAATGGTTGCTGTGAAAATATAGACTAATTATATTTTAAAAATTTAATCCACATTGTTTAAGAAACAACACAAATGACTTCTTGTTTTGAAAGTAAATATAATATAATATTATATTATAATATATTAAATAAAATTATGAAAACGGCAACACAAAAAACCAGCAGGCTAAGATATAACCGTCATACGAGGCATAAAAGGTACAAAATAATTTCATTCTTTATAAATAAATTGTTGGCAAAACATTGTGGCTTCAACGTACATACAAAGATTTTAAAGGGCAACGCATTTTCCCCTTGGCCTAACAAAAATTGTCCGACAGTGAGTGTACGCCAAAGAGAATATCAACTTTACATGTCTGGTAAATTTCTAAACATGCGTAGCTGTAGTGCCTTCTCCTTTTTACAAACTCATAATTTCTTAATTTGCCTTTTAATCTATCAGATGTTGCTAAAAAGCGCCATATTTTTTGTCTTTATACCCTAGGTTGAAATGTTAATGTAAATGTCCGTCATATTGTTTTTATATATTTGCAGACAGTATACTTCAAAGGTCCTCAAAAGGTATATGTTCAGACTTATTGCTGGCCACTGCAATGAGGAATTATTTGTTGAGTTAAAAAACGTTATCGTATGCATTGCAACATTTATAGCTTTATCCTGTTGAAATGTCCAGTCCTCATCATGAAACTCTAAATGCCACTCATACCATAAGAGATAGAGAACAGACTGCAGATTTGGAACACAAGCTCGGTTAATACAAGTTTGTTTTCAATTTTCGATAACTCTTTTCGTTCCCAATACACAAATGGGAACGTTAAAAACAAAATTTGTTTTAAATATTGGATAACATAATGACAATCAGTGAAATTTGTATTGAAATCGGTTGGGAAACCCCGGAGATATGGAACTTTGAAGTTGAGCACGCAGTATGCGCGTAAACACACACATACTTGCAAGCATTGACTGTACGCGTAAAGTATAGGGTTCAGGGTATCGTCTAGTCGGAATGTCTCGACTAGAGCATTCTTACTTGCTTTTTTAAACGGGTCGATTCTACAAAAAACAGGTGACAAAAATGTAAGTAATTTTTTCTCAAACGCACTTTTCATGAATTTGAACGGTCCAAAGGCGATCTGCATTAAAATGCACAATTACATCAATGATTCGGGCATTTCGCATACCATTCTGTAAATTGTCATCGATAGAGTGACATATCTACAGAAGAAAAATTTCCAAACATAATCCTATAGTGTGGCCTTTCGAGCATATTAAAGTAATTGAAGAAATTTCGATCAGCAACAACAACCGAGTCTCTATAAAGGCGTCGATCTCAGAGACTATAAGAGCTAGACAGATTTTGAATTTAAGCTATGCTAACTACAAGCAGAATAGATTGTTTTAAAATTATCAATAACTTCCCATTTCTGATATACACATGATAAAACCTTTAGAATGGTTGCTGTGAAAATATAGACTAATTATATTTTAAAAATTTAATCCACATTGTTTAAGAAACAACACAAATGACTTCTTGTTTTGAAAGTAAATATAATATAATATTATATTATAATATATTAAATAAAATTATGAAAACGGCAACACAAAAAACCAGCAGGCTAAGATATAACCGTCATACGAGGCATAAAAGGTACAAAATAATTTCATTCTTTATAAATAAATTGTTGGCAAAACATTGTGGCTTCAACGTACATACAAAGATTTTAAAGGGCAACACATTTTCCCCTTGGCCTAACAAAAATTGTCCGACAGTGAGTGTACGCCAAAGAGAATATCAACTTTACATGTCTGGTAAATTTCTAAACATGCGTAGCTGTAGTGCCTTCTCCTTTTTACAAACTCATAATTTCTTAATTTGCCTTTTAATCTATCAGATGTTGCTAAAAAGCGCCATATTTTTTGTCTTTATACCCTAGGTTGAAATGTTAATGTAAATGTCCGTCATATTGTTTTTATATATTTGCAGACAGTATACTTCAAAGGTCCTCAAAAGGTATATGTTCAGACTTATTGCTGGCCACTGCAATGAGGAATTATTTGTTGAGTTAAAAAACGTTATCGTATGCATTGCAACATTTATAGCTTTATCCTGTTGAAATGTCCAGTCCTCATCATGAAACTCTAAATGCCACTCATACCATAAGAGATAGAGAACAGACTGCAGATTTGGAACACAAGCTCGGTTAATACAAGTTTGTTTTCAATTTTCGATAACTCTTTTCGTTCCCAATACACAAATGGGAACGTTAACAACAAAATTTGTTTTAAATATTGGATAACATAATGACAATCAGTGAAATTTGTATTGAAATCGGTTGGGAAACCCCGGAGATATGGAACTTTGAAGTTGAGCACGCAGTATGCGCGTAAACACACACATACTTGCAAGCATTGACTGTACGCGTAAAGTATAGGGTTCAGGGTATCGTCTAGTCGGAATGTCTCGACTAGAGCATTCTTACCATGGTTCCGCCTATGGCTAGTCTGTCGGGGATGTCTTGATTTAACTATTTTTCATCACTGAAACCCAGTTTTTGAACCACTGCCCTGTTTTCAGCGTTTTTTTTTTTTCGTATTTTTCAATTTACTTTGCAACTGTATTTCGATGCCGGCTTGATGTTTGGCAATTTCAGTAATTTTAATGACACATTCAACCACAGTTTCAATTTTCTCTTTCACTTAACTCCGATGCGAGAGGCATTTTTTACGAAAAACAGTCAAGGCATGACTTTTTCACCGAATTTTAGATTTAAAGCTAATAAGAAGTAAAATGCATGGAATAACATCACAAAACATAAAATATAAGACATGTATACTCAAAACATTCATACATTTATAATTACACCTGTTACACGCAAAAATAATTTTGGACATATATCAACTTTCCTGGGGTAGTTAAAAACATCCCCCTAAGTAACGCATCATGATGCCAAGGCCTCAGCCTCATTGTACATGATGTGGAATTATCACAGCGCATGGAAATTTGATTTTATTTAAAAATACGATATACATTTTTGCGATTAAAAAATAATATAAAAACAATAAGAACAGTTAAACTAAGTGTTATCATAAATAAAACCGATATTTTTATATTAAAGTCACTTTGGTTGACAGATTGCATGTCATTATTTATATGTGTTTTACCATAATCTATATTCATATAACTAATTTCATTTAATTGATAATCTGAAAGAAAAAACTTGTTAAACCCGATTTTATATTTGTTGAAGTGATTTTTATACCTGTGGTAGGATTATGCTGAAGTTTTATCCTTTTTGTTGTGTTGTAAGTTCTTCCTACAGTCCATTCTAATTCTTCGCAACGTAAAATTGGGCCTTTGATATGTCTTAAAACTTTTGAAAACTTTTTAAGGTTGCTTTTGTCCAATCTTGCTGGTAGTGGCTTTTGATATTTTTTTTTAAATTCAGAAATTTGATTTAAATTCTCCAATAACATCGATTTGTGAGAATTCATTGCAAAATCTAATATTGTTGTTAATAGCCAGAAGCAAGCTTTTTCCATATGGGAAGAGTCTAAGCAATTTGAGTCCCCATAGACTGCTATACGACCTTCTTTAAAACTTTCGCTTTCTTGATTGAGCAAAACGCGATTTTTTAAAATAGCATGATCAACCAATATATCGTAATTTTTTTTATTGTCAGTAGCAATTGGATACCTAAAAATTGTGTTTTTTTTAGTCTGTCGGTATTTCAAACTAGTTTGAAATAATCCAAGTATGGGCACTACTTGCTTTGAATCAATATTTGCCACTTTTCCATTTGTAATAATCTGAAAATGTAAGAATGTAAGAAATTTAAGAGTGCCTTAATAATTAATTAATTGAAATAACAAAAATATAATTACCGATTCCCCTTGATCAATTAAACTTGTGCCGATCACCACATCATCTTGATTATTTGGGAACGACACAAGCGTTGTTCCGCTTGCATAATACATAGTATGGTCACCTAATTTAAAATGCCCTTCTCCAACAAAATCTCCAAAGGAAATACTAAATGGTTCTAATAGATCGTTTAAAGCTGGAATGTTACTTCCACCTGTATCTGGTACCCACCACTGTCTGCTATTTTCATCAAAAAATTTTATATGTTTCATGACTGTTGTGTTATACCAATCCGCGAAAACAACAACACTTAAACCCTTCTCTAAAACATAAAGTTGCAGACTTGTAACCTCTTCGTCAAAAAATTCTTCTTCAGGATCAACAATCAAAAGTACTCCATAATCAAGCGGATTAAAGCAGGTATATGGTTCTCTTAAAACATCAACATAATATCCAGCATTTCTTAAATGTATATACATGTCTCGGAAGTTTGTATGAATGTGATCTGCCCTCCAATCAAGAGGGTCAGTTTTAATTTTTAAATTGTCTCGCGGTATATAGCCCGGTGGATATCTTAAACTATGGTACTGATCCCACAAGATTCTTTTATGTCGGGGGGGTTGCGGTGTTATTTTAATTGTAAGGGGCAAAATTACTTCACTTTGATGAGATTTATTTGTGCCAAATGGGACACTTTCTATTACTAATAATAAACGTCCTGTTGCTAGGCCTTCATAGTTTTTTCCCTCTTTATTGACAGCTGCAAAGAATGTTATTAAAATCCAATTTATAAGAATTTAATTATGTATATATATATATAATTATCATTTATATGTATTTATATAAAAATATACATATAATTATAAATAAAATTTGATTACATATATTTTTTACAAGCTATTATTTAAAGTGCAACACACCGTGTATGTAACTATATATTTTTGTCCTGTTAGTATTTTGCAACTAAGTTTTACATCAGTTAGTTACAACCGATTGAAATGCAATTTATAAACACGCTTATTTTTGATGACAATGCATGATAACCTCTGTTACGTTATTCTTAAACAATAAATAAATCCATCTAAGATGGTGGACTTGTTTTATTTTCTGCAATACTAGAATACGAATAATAGTATAACGTCACATTAAGGCGACAATATTGCGGACCATCTACGATGGCCGAGTAGTTCCTCAATGGAACAACAATACAACATGTGTATTATGTGTATTAAATAAAAGGGACGTAGATGAATACAAATAAGACAGGCTATTTAAAACAACTTTAATTATACTCTGATACTTGGTGAGGAGTAAATCCACTTCAGGGTTCAATAAATAAGGCATACATATAATCTCTCATTTTTACAGTAAAATTGATTGGAGAACCGGGGTAAATTAAAATGTAAAAGTGAAATTTCCGGGGGGTAATGGTAATGATTGAAAAGTATTTATTTCAAATTTTATATTCTATGGATTTTTTTTTGCTTTACTATGGGTTAGAGTTAACTTCCACAACAATATTATGACAAGTTTGACACAAGTATTTGGGGTAATGGTTAAAAAAGTTCGCCGACCGCTGCTCCAAAGATATGCATTAAAAATGTTTATGACACGCAAGCCCCCGCCAGTTCCACATACTTTAAAATGCCTAGTGTTCATTAAATTTGGATGGAAAATAGCTAGAAACGATTTAAAAATTTGACGACCAGTTTTAGAATTAGATTTACCAAAATTACTAACGGACAGTACATTCAAGTGGCCCAACGATACTTAGCAACGGCTTGTTAAAGCAAAAAGCGGCCCACCTGCCGCCTATCCGACCGACGGGCGCACCGCGTAGCGTGCGGTTACGACGATCGTTTTTTTTAACAAGCAAGTAGGAGTGGCACCATGTATTAATTGGGAAAATCATTATAATTTGAACATAACATCGGAAAAGGGTTATGGTTAGCAAAGTAAGAATAAAAAGCTTGAAGAGCTATAGTTAAAAAATTTATAGTATTTCTAAAAGGTACTGCAATAATTTGGTTGATTAGTATGGGAGAAACTATTTCAGCATTTATTAGTTTGTGGATAATGGTTATTGCTAGCATTGTTCTACGTAGAAGAGGGAAGTTAAAGTTTACTGTGGTAAGCAGGTAAATTAATATTATTATCCCAGTAAGGACCCCGAAGGGGAAAGAGCAAAAATTTTATTTTCTATTTTATTCTGATTAGTCCTGTATATAAATTGAAAGGTTACTTACTGATAACAAAACAGATCTACCTAGAAAACAATAGATCTTATAGAATATCGGCGTTTGGACGAAACGTCCAAACATAAAACTTACTGGTTTTTACCAGTTAACATTACAAGGGGCGATAAATATCTAAGGACGTCCTCCCTCGGAAGTACTATACCAAAATTTTTTCTTTTACATCTATACAAAGCAGCTATATTAGCATGTAATTTTAAGTACAAAGGAATGAATTTCGGGCTCTCAAACGCTCAAGCCACATTCTGAAGAGTGATGGATATAATTTAAGCAGACCTAAACGACAAAATCTTGAGGAGAAAAATTTTATTCTACCAAATCTTTTCCTAAAATTTTTAATGTCCTAAAATCCGTTCTTAAGCCTAAGCAAGGAAAAGAGGCTGTTTTCTAGGACAAATTAGGGACTTAGGTATCCCCAACACATCATCAAAATACTTGCTTTTGTGAAGGAGCTGGGTCTGATAGAAGAGCTATAGGCCTGGAAGGGGCACAATTGATCTCTTAGGTCGCAGTGAATGAATACCCCAAAGAACTTTTTTTTTGTGTTTTGATGTAGATGTTTCCTTAACGTGAAGTGATCTATAAACAGAAATGTGGTCTTAAAATAAAGCTTAGGTCATAAGCCAGAGTAATATTGAATATTTTGCGTTGCGTGCCTGCTTTAGCAGCAAGTTAACCGGCTAAAACCCCTTACCTTGTTCCTCAATGGTCGACCCACTGACCCTGGACGCTTGCCTGGGACTATTTAACACATTATGGAATGTGTATATTGTGTTTTCAACGAATATTATTGGAGGCTTAAATAAATCACGGTAATGTCCTAGGGCCTCACGCCCCAATTAATCATGCGACAAGCAGCAAACGTTCTTGGCTGAGCGCGCTCAACCCGACTAAAGCATGGCCGCTTACACCTGACGCAGGCCGAAGCGGACAGTGAACGTAGCAGCGATGGCCTTGTGGCCCTAGATTGCCCTTTAAGTTATATAACTATGTTTACAAATTAAATTAAATTTGTTTACCACACATTTTAAATTTATTTATTAAAGCAAATGATACATCCAACAAAAACACGATTGAAGGACTCCTAGTGTTTTAACAATAATAACAATAATAAACAAGTAATAAGGCTCTAATCGAGAAATCCCGACTAGACGATACACTGATCCCTATACTTCACGCATACAGTCAGTGCTTGCAAGTATGTGTGTGTGTGTATACGCGCATACTGCATATTGCATATAAAACTTCAATGTTCCATATCTTCGGTGTTTCTTAACCGATTTCAATTAATTTTAATTTCACAGATTGTCATTATTTTGCTTGATGTTTCAAATGTCGTTTTTCAAATTCAAGATTTTTTTGTTATCGATCCCATGTGTATATCGGAAACGGCAGAAGTTATCGGAAATCGGAAACAAACTTTTACTGTCTAGGGATTAGGCGAGCTTAAGTTCCAAATCTGGAGTCTCTATCTCTTATAGTCTCTGAGATCGACGCGTTCATACATACGGACAGACGGACAGACAGACAGACAGACGGACATGGCTATATCGAATCGGCTGCTGATCTAGAATATATATACTTTATGGGGTCGGAGATGCTTCCTTCTGCCTGTTACAAACTTTTGCACAAAACCATTATACCCTTTTTTCCCCATTTTTAATGGGATCAGGGTATAAAAACAAATGAATCAATTATTTGATAGCGTCGCGATAAAAGCTTATATACGGTGCCCCTCACAACATCAAAGCTACTGCACTGCTCTTTATAATATAATATAAAGAAATTTGTCTAGTCAGGAAATCTTCAATCCCTGATATTTTCGATGTTTCTCAACGGATTTTGATTAAAATTGTTATTGAATGTGATATTTTGTCTATGGTTTCTAAAACATGTTTCGATTACCCCAAGTTTTTGATTGGATTTGGTACTTACGCATTACTTACGTTGCTCTAATATAACGAAATATCCTAGATTTAATAGATTAAACACAAATCGGAAACGGCAGAAACTGTCGATAGTTCATGGTTTGACACAAACTGAATCTGCGCATAAGAGAACTTAAATATCAAATTTAAAGTGGGTAGCTCTAAGCTTCGTTCTGCCTGTAACATAGTTTTGCACAAAACCATTATACCCTTTTTACCCATTTTTAATGGGTTCAGTGTATAAATAGGTAAGAAATTAAATTTTTTCTTGTGTGCCGATGTTATCATTGTTGTAAAAAGATCAAGTGAAAACTGCAAAATACCAGTATTAAAACATTGGTGTGTGTGAAAAGCGAGTATGGGAGCGGAAGAGGTGCATGTCGCCCAAGCAATCGTTGCTAGCTATCTTCTCCTAAAATTTTCTGATTGTAGCTTTAAAAATTTGGGATATATGTGTTTTACCGATTTTTATAACGGGTTGTTATTGATTTCCCAGCCTACATACATTTATACTTTGACGCATACCAAGACCAAGATGTTTGCAAAGTATCCAGAGAGAGTAGCTTGAAAGATGTCTAAAAATATTGCGTTCATACAGACAGACGGACATTGAACAAAACCAACATTCTTTTTACCTTCTGTATCAGTGTATAAAAATATATATATAAATAAATAAACAGTACCGGAGCAAATTATTTATACTAAGCTTTTAGTGTTGTAAAGGCTTACCAATATATACTGACATCCAACCGGTCCATGGCCAAATCAAGTGTGAATATGATGTTGAAATATTTAGAAAATGGCCCATGCTTTGTACATCAGGAATCCATTTTGGTCGACCAATAACTTTTGCTGCTACAGATATTCCATTAAGTATTGTAACATTTACTATTGCGCACGTGCTTCCATAAAATAATGGTTGACTACTGTATGGCCACATGTAATTCGATGTAAAATCGAGCGAGGATGGCATAAGACTTATTTTAGGCCTATATGACAATAGCAATTGCATACTTTTTAACAAACTAAGTTTTCCTTGTCCTTGCTCGAATATGTTATAATTTTCCAGCTTTTCCGCTCCTTCAACAAGAACTTGCTTTAAAGATGATGGATTTACTAAATTTATTTTATGCGAAGCACCGCTTCTTAGTAAAGCTGCTACACCTGCAACAACTGGTGACGAGACCGATGTTCCAGATAGACGTCTACACCCCGTACGTACGTCACTTCCCTCGACTTGACTGCCATAAGTGACAATATCTAACCCTGTTCTGCCATAACCCAAAGGGAGTTCCCATGTTGTCATACCTCTTGAACTGAATCTTGCAATTTTGTTATCAAAGGTAATACTACCTACACCTATGACATCGCTTTGATCTCCGGGATTATTGAGAGTGCCGTATATGGGGCCATCATTACCAGCAGCGGAAACCATTAAAATGTTATTAGCCGATAATTCTAAAACCTTGTCAACAAATGGTAAGTCCATAAAATCTGGGCCACCAATACTCAAATTAATAATATTGACTTTTCTGTATATAGCATAATTGAAAGCATCTAGAAACCAGGAAGTATAGGAGACCTGTAGTTTAAACACATTACATAATTTGGCTTTAATAAATAGTTAATTTGGACATCACCTGAGAGTTTGTAAAAACTTTATATATGTGTAATTCGGCGTCAGGAGCCAATCCAAGACATTCTTTTGAAGAGGCTATGACTCCCGCAACAAAAGTCCCGTGACTTACACCATCATCCAATGATTTTTCATTCGTCCAGTTTGTTCGCTCTTTAACATTTCGAAAGTGGGGATGATTTTGGGTCAAACCAGTATCGAAGATAGCAACAGCAACACCTTTTCCAGTGATTCCAAGCTTCCAGAGAACGTCAGCATGAAGAGATTCCGATACGTGCTGCGAGGGAACGCCCTTAAAGTGTTTATCCCTTGCAACGCCTCGGAGATTGCGACTATTATTTGTGTTGCTGGTAGTGTTGTTACACGACAAAAACCTCTGCACATAGTGCTGAGGAACAACTGCCTTAACAGCAGGATGAGCTCTAACTGTGACTATAATATAGTCAATTAATGTGTTGTTTGCCTCTGAAATATGCAAAATGTCAAAATCACTCGGACGAAAACTAGCTAAATTGTGGCGCGAAACTATTGACCAGTTCAAAAGCTAAAATAATAATAAAAATATTAAATCACTTTGGCATGTGCAAACATACTAGCAGTTAACTTACATTTTCTCTTGACAGCCTTGCTTTAATAAAAGACTTCCGAACATTCGAACAGTATTTTGAATAAAATTGAACTATAAACTCGTTCGGAACTTTTTTCACCTTATATTGAATTGGTATTGAGGGCAGTGATCTTGCCGGCTCTAAAGTACAATCAGTAATAAGAGAGGCAAAAACTGCTATTAACGCAAAAGTATAAGTTAATGCACTCATTTATTTGATAAATTAACCATTAATAAAGGTAAACAACTCTATATTTATTTACAAAACAGCGCTTGTAGAGAATTGAAAACAATTATGTATGTCTAAACAGGTTGTATAAAAATACATAAGCAAATATTGCAACTTTGTGCCAATGGAATGGAACACTTTGTATACCTGAACACATTAAAGAACTGTTACACTTCTTTTATAATCAAAATCACAAAAAAAAACTTAACCTTTTATTTAAAAGCTTAAAACAAATACAAACTAAAAGTGACGCCGAAACAGCTGTTGACTTTTTGCAACAAAACAATAACGTTGCGGGTTAAATTTTATTTAGAAACTTTTCTCTAGAACTCCGCTGATCTACCGGCGCAAATAAAAGAAAGAATTACAAATGATAGTAACTAGAATCAGCTGATTCTAAAGCATTGTATGCAAGCTTGTACAAAATTATATGGGATTCCTAATTTGCCAGTTATATATATATATAATATTAATATATATATATATAATATTAATATATATATATATAATATATATATATATAAAACTTACAAAACATTAACATTAACAAAGAAACATTTAAAATACTAACGAAGGCACTAAATTCAACTATAAAGGATATTATATTATTATCTTATTTTTTTGGATAACGGACAAAAACGAAAGCGGTGGTTGCCTGACCTTGAAACCGTTTAATGTACAGATGCAATCTGTTCCGCTAGGAACAATAAGCCACAAGAAACTGATTATAAAGCCCTTTTGCGCGTGTAAACGTCTTTGCACCGCTATTACTATGCAACTCTGCGATATTGTACATTAGCGATACCCAAAAGTGCAAACACATAATAATAATATAGAGCGCTAAACGACATGTTCCATCTTCCTTTGTTCACTTGTGCTTGCCCCATGTCGCAGGTTTCTTAAATCTCAACCCAATATTTCTTAAACTCTTACTTTAATTAAATATTGACATGCAATATGTGGTTATTTCCATTTGAATTCTCAAACACCATCTTTATGATCTGCCGCCATCCACTACCATTGGTATATAAAAAGCTAATACAACATCATTGCAACTAACTACATCACATGTAGACAATTTTTTTCACACGAAATGTTCTCTCGCAAGATACCTCACCACAAGCTTAAAAAGTCTAAGGCGGTTATTCCAATTCAATTGGAACATAACCAACTTGCATCTTTCTAAGATCCTCATTACATTTATACGTTCTCTTATTAAGCAATGACTTAAAAAAAGCTTCTAAACATTGCGTTCAATTTAGTTTGATGCTGTTCTCCATTTTTCAATAGAACATTAAGAATATAATCTCCAATTTTATAAGTAAATTATTATATTATTTGCATTTAGAAATGCTATTGTGTTTTATCTGAAATAGTGTTGTTTAAGCCGACGATAGGTCTGGCTTGCACTGAGTTAACTAAAATGAATCACTTTTTACATAATTAAACAGACGTTCATTTAGTGAGTTAAATAAAAGGCGTTTATTATTGCTACTTGTCCGGCGATACACCTAGATCTGCGGTCGGCGAACTTTTTGAATCATTACCCAAAATATTTTTGTCAAACTTGACGTTACCACCGTTAGTGAAGTGCAAAAAAAAAAAAATGTCGATTGATTACTGTTTAGATGCATATAAGTCAACACACATTTAAATCATAAATCGTTAGCCAATTATATAAGAAATGACACACAATTATCAACACAAGTAAAACTATGTCAAGACCATACACATTACCATATAATTATTGACACAATTAAACTTGCATTCGATACTGTAGGTCAAAAAACTCTTAGCGACAAAATATCGCTGACTACACAGAATATCGCTGACTGCACAATATACGTTATTGCGCAGCGGTCAGCCAACCCGGTAGTTGCTAAATATGCTATTCTGCATATGCAAGCAATTGCCGAGAACTCAATAACCCAATTTAACTGACAACACAAACATATAAGCTAAGCTATTTTATACCTATAAATATTGTGACTTTTCGTTAATAAAGTTAGTGTCTTAGTACCACCGCAAACAAATACTATTCACTCATTTCTTCCATCTCACTTACTGTGAGCACCGAAGGACTCCCTCTCCGTAGTCCAACTAGTTACAAGTGCTAGTTGCGACGCCCTTTAGTAGTCAGTTTATGTACTGAATACTTCCCTTCAGAAACAAACAAACATTTTGGTGACCCCGACCATTTTCCATTTGAAGTTGTCAACAAGGCGACAAAAGGATAATCAATTCATCCAAATCGTCAATTGAAGTTGTCAACAAGGCGACAAAAGGATAAACAATTCATCCAAATCGTCAATTGAAGTTGTCAACAAGGCGACAGTCAACGGAAAAATTTAAACAGCCAGCACAATTCACTATATTTGTGCTAGTGTTACAACCACCTAACACAATTCACTACATTTGTGTTAGTGTGACCTACTGAAGTTGTCAACTAGGCGACACATCAGGATCTAAGTGTGCTATCGTTCTACAAACGACCATAGCATTGTATACAAAGTCCATCAAGCGACTAAAAATAAAACTGATCAAACAGATATACCAATACATATCTGTTAAAGTCCAACAAGCGACAGAAATCAGTCAAAATGGCATCAGAAAAAGTAACCATCGATGAGTTACTTGATGTCCAACAAGATATTAGCAATCAGATTCGAAGACTAATATCTAATTACAAAAAGGATTCCGCTGAGAGAAAGTCTCAGACCGGGTATCACAAAGTTAAAACTGATTCTCTGAATGAGAAATGGAATATTGTCCAGAAAAATGATGACGTCATAAGAAAATCTGGCGGGCTATCACAAGATAATGATTACTTCGCCTTCTATGAGGACCTTAGAACAACAGTTCTGAAGTTCTTGGAAGTAATCAAAAAGGACGCTGAGACCATAAATCAAGCCACAAGCAAGAAGCTTGAGATTGGCGATGGACAGCGAAAGCAACGGCTCCCAACCATGGAACCCAAGGTGATTGCGTTGTGCCGACGACAAGGTGCAATGATCGCATCCTTATATCGCGCATTGCAACAAAGCACTCCTCTTGAGCACTCAGCATTAGAGCTCATAAAGAATCTATGGGCTCAAATTCAAGAGGTTCATTTTCGGCTTTATGAGGAAGTTGAAAACCCTGAAGAAAATGGGTATGACTCAAAGGAGTATCTACAGGCAGAAATAGATGTTCAAGGGGCACTAGCATCAAGAAACAATATGCAGTGCACCAATGACATAAACTTGCCTCGCATAACAATTCCCAAATTTGATGGGGATATATTAAAATGGACACAATTCTTTGATATGTTTGTGTCCATGGTTCACAATACCAACATGCCGACAATTCGGAAAATGTGGTACCTTAAAACCAGCGTGATCGGTGAGGCAGAACGATTAATCCGCCAAATCGACTTGAAAGAGGATAACTACCTCCACGCATGGAACATCTTGGTTGACGCATACGACAACCCAAGAGATATAGCATCAACGGTACTGAACCGATTTTTGATGCAACAAACCATCAACGACAATAAGTCGCTCAAGGAACTATACATAGTCACTTTGGAGTCCCTCGCATCTCTCAAAGGACTCGGATTGGATATCTCAACGTGGGACCCAATACTGATAGCGGTCATACGCAACAAGCTCGACAGCACAAACAAGACGCTGTACGAGCAATCATTAAGCAATTCAAAGCAAATTCAAAAACTGGATACCATGCTCCAGTTTCTTGAACATAGAGTTCGTGTTTTAGCCAGCGGAAGCAAAACACACAGCAATGCCAAAAGAGACTCGACGGGAGCAACTTGTGCATCCTCTTCAACTACAAGGAAGGATTGTCTCTATTGCAAGAAATCTAATCATATGATATTTCGGTGCAACGATTTCCGTGCAAAGACAGCAGCTGAGCGACTGAACTGGGTTCAACGGCAAAAACTGTGCGTCAACTGCCTAAAAGGAGATCACATGGCAAAGGCTTGCCCAAGTCATTTCAAATGTTTTAAGTGCCAACAAAGGCACAACACGCTGCTACATTTGGAAAATTCTTCAATGGAGCAGCCAAAGCCCATTGTAGCATCAGCAAGTAGCAAAAATATAAACTTACTTGCAACAGCAAAGGTAATAGTGCAAGGGAATAATGGACAACAATCTACTTTCAAGGCTTTGCTGGATTCTGGATCACAGATTAACGTTATATCAACCACTCGCCTCTTCATTATCTTTAAAACGATACGACTCCACACTACGAATTGAAGGCATCGGTGGACAACCAAGGACAAGTAGAGCTCGTGTAAACCTGTTGGTGAAGTCATTACACAACGATTTCACAATGAGGATCGAAGCATTTATTCTACCGCACATTATTACGGATCAGCCAGCCCAAAATATAAATGAAAAGGATTGGAACATGCCAGCAACCCTACCGTTGGCAGATCCTCAATTCAACAAACCGGGCAAAATCGACATGCTCATCGGTGCGGAACACTATTACGCACTATTGCTCCCACAACAACACAGAATACCCTCTGGTCCAATCATGCAAAAGACCAGATTGGGGTGGATTGTGGCTGGAAAAATAAAGGAACCAAGGATGTCAGCAGCCATTTGTGCAGTAGCTACTGGAGAAGAAACGAATACCATAATGGAGCGATTCTGGACCCTAGACAACTTGGAAACAACAGAAAGGCATCGTACACCAACTGAAAAGGCGTGCGAGAGCCATTTCATTGAGAACTTGCAGACTGCTGAAGATGGAAGATTCATCGTAAAATTGCCGTTTGCTGAACATTCTTCAGCCCTGGGGCCCTCGTTGGAGACTGCTGAAAAAAGATTCCTCGCACTGGAAAGAAGGACAGATAAAGACATCTGGAAACAATATGTGGATTTCATGAATGAATATGAAGAACTGGGTCATATGAAGGCTGTTCCTCGGAAACTTCTTCCAACAAAACATTATTTCATTCCTCATCATTGTGTGCTGAAACCTGATAGCAGCACCACAAAGCTAAGAGTAGTCTTCGATGCATCATGTAAGACATCGACAGGAAAATCTTTAAACGACATATTGCAAGTAGGACCCACGGTACAAAGTGATCTCATGTCAATTCTACTAAGATTTAGAACACATAAGTATGTATTTATGGCAGATATCGAAAAGATGTATCGCCAAATATGGATAAACCCTGAACACCAATTTAATCAAATGATAGTTTGGAGGAATAATCCAAATGATGAGTTGAAATACTATCGATTAAAAACGGTTACATATGGAACAGCAGCGGCTCCGTTTTTAGCAACTAAGTGTCTAAATCACTTAGCCTCACTTCATCTCAGCAGATCACCATTAGGATCATCTGCTTTAAGGGATGACTTCTACGTAGATGATTGCCTTACAGGAGCAGACTCAGTACGAGAAGCAATACAAATCCGACAGGAGTTAGTTAAAATACTGCTCCCCAACGGATTCAAATTACGCAAATGGTGCTCAAACAATGAGCAAATTCTTCAAGGAATTCCCAAGGACGACATAGTAAGCGATCAAGCTCGACGAAACATTGAACACCACAGTGTTAAGACATTGGGTCTTATTTGGATACCAAAAAGGGATCAACTTTGCGGCCGCACCCAAACAGCACAGCAAAACGGTTGACAAAACGTGTAGTTTGCTCGGAGCTGGCACAGGTCTTCGACCCTCTAGGCTTGTTCGCTCCAGTCGTGGTAAAGGCAAAAATCTTTATGCAACGACTCTGGGAATCAAAACTCAACTGGGATGACGAACTACCTACGAATCTTCAGAACGAGTGGAAGGATTATAGAGAAGACTTGCAAAGCCTCAACTCAATGCAAATTCCAAGGCACATATACGATGGAAAAACTCCAGTCACGAAGGAATTGCACACATTTGTGGATGCATCAGAGCAGGCATATGGAGCAGCAATATATGTGCGGGCAACGTACAAAAACAAGCAAATATCTGTGCGTTTATTATGCTCAAAGTCTCGAGTGGCTCCAACAGCAAAACAGTCACTACCGCGTCTTGAGCTATGTGCTGCACTATTGGGAGCTGAGCTCGCGGACAGGATTCGACGAGACCTCAACCTTGATGCCATCGCAGTGCCAGGATACTTTTGGTCGGATTCTACCGTTGTTCTCTCATGGATCAATGCACCATCTTCCACATACCATACCTTTGTGGCCAACCGAAGAAAATTCAGGCAGTGACAAGTCAAAATAATTGGCGACATGTATCGTCCGCCAACAACGCAGCAGATGTGCTCTCAAGAGGAATATCTGCACGAAAACTACCCGAGCACAGTCTATGGCTCTATGGACCGCTCTTTTTGCATGGCAGTCCAGACAAATGGACAGCCCCGCCCATCATCACTCCGAGCGACCTGGAGAAGAAAACAAAGCATATAAGCTTAGCTGCGTCCCAATCAACAGTAGGCGAAGAGTTGTATACCTGTCGACATAGCAACTCATTCTTCAAGTTACAACGCATTGTGGCTTACATGTTGCGATTCTGCTACAAGCGATACAGATCAGCAACTACCACACTGTGTAAAATGGAATTGGACCATGCTCGCAATATAATTCTACAGACAATACAGCAAGCTGAATTTACAGCTGACTTAAAAAGTTTGAAGCGCCACAACACAGTGGACAAAAAGAGTCCTATCTCATCATTGTCACCATTACAAGGGTCGGATGGACTCATGCGAGTTGGAGGTAGATTGGAGGAAGCCCCACTCCCTTATAATGCAAGGCACCAGATTTTGCTGCCTTATAACGATCCAATAGTGAAAATGATATTGCGAGAACTGCATGAAGACAACATGCACTGCGGTGCTCAAGCTTTACGAGCTATTGCTCGACAAGAATATTGGATACTGAACGACAAAACTATGTCGAGAAATATCGTGCACAATTGCGTGAAGTGCAACAAGGCAAGACCCAAGTTAATGAACCAAATAATGGGCAATTTGCCAGCCGATCGAGTGACACCAACACGCCCGTTTCTCACTACAGGCGTGGACTATTGCGGACCGATTTGGATTCATCATAAAGTTCGCGGAAAAAGACCAGATAAGGCATACATAGCTGTATTCTGCTGCTTCTCCACTAAAGCGGTTCACCTCGAGCTGGTTAGTGACCTGACTACAAATGCCTTTCTAGGAGCCCTGCGGCGCTTCCTAAGTCGCCGCGGCAAATGTCAAACGATTCACTGTGACAATGCCACCAACTTCGTTGGAGCAAACAACCAACTTAAGGAACTGGGTGGATCAATATTTGGCGAAAGGGCCCAAGCAGAGATCATCAACCACTGCAACAAAAAACAAGTTGCCTTCAAATTCATACCGCCACGAGCGCCATCATTTGGAGGCCTATGGGAAGCTGCGGTCAAGTCCGCAAAACGTCTGCTAGTTACCACGACAAACACCGCATCACTGACATTCGAAGAATTGAATACGGTGATCATCGAAATTGAAGCAATTCTAAACTCTCGCCCAATTACACCAATGTCAAATGACCCTACGGATAACACAGCACTCACCCCAGCACATTTTCTGATTGGTGAAACACTGACTGCTCCCCCCGATGTCAACTCAGACCGCAACGAAAATTCCTTACTAAAACGATGGGAGCTAGTGTCAAGGCTCAAGCAAGGATTTTGGAGGCAATGGTCTGATGAATATTTGCAAGAATTGCAAGCCAGACACAAATGGAAGGCCGCCAATCCCAATATCAAGGAAGGTATGCTTGTTCTAGTCAAGGAAGACAACATACCTGTGATGAGTTGGCCAATGGGACGCATTGTACGCACATATCCAGGCCAGGATAATCACGTTCGTGTCGTTGACGTCAAAACTGCCTCAGGCACCTACAAACGCCCTATAACCAGGCTTGCACCGTTATTTCCAGAAGACATGGCCAAAAAACGACCCATCAAAGAAGCAGATGAAATTGACGCGCCACCCGTTCAACGAAAACGGCTAATGTCGCCAACAATAACCTCGTCTCTGTTAATCGTGCTCCTTATGTTACCCTTGGTACTGACAGACTCAGTATCTGTAACACGGTTTGACTCAAAACCTGGAATCTATTATGAAAAAATCGGAACAGCCAAGAGAGCAGTATCCGACTGGACCATTGTAATATATTACGAATTGGAACCATACTGGCGCGATATAAAAACATTTGATCGGGAATAAACGAATTCAAATACATATGCCCAGAATTAAATAACAATCACATATGTGATTCCATATCCCAGCACTTTCGTCACTTATATGACGAATTACAAATGGCAAATCCACTTATGCAACAAACACGCAAACGCCGGTCCCCATTCGATGCAGTGGGTAACATTGCGAATAGTCTATTTGGAGTACTAGACTCAGACTACGCTAATAAAATGACCAAGGTGATAGAGAAGGTAAAAACAAACGAAGAATTTTTACTGACATTACTGAAAAATCAAACTTCAGTACTTGACTCAACCATTAACATTGTCAAGAAGACAAGATCTGCATCGGACAGGCGACTAAAACTACTTGAACAGCAAGTTGCTATCATCAGCCAAACCAGAGGAAAATACACTGGTGCGCGTCTCACGGAGAATTACCTGGCGTTAACAACCCAATTAACACTGTTAGCAGCCACCCTTCAACGCATGCAATCAGAAATAGTGGATGTGCTAACTGGAGTTCGCCACCGAACAATAAGCCCAATATTAATTTCACCCGATCAACTAAAGGAACAATTGGACCAAATACGGGATCATCTGCCGCCAGACCAAATGGTACCGGTGACATCATCCAACATGATTCACTTGTACAAAATTATGCGAGCAGAAGGCACAGCCACCGACACTCATGTAATATTTAGAATAACACTACCACTAGTGTCAACATCAATATTGGAACTGTTCAACATTGTGCCAATTCCGATGTGGGACTCAACAAGCTGGCGACTCTTTGATCTTAAAACACCTATTATAGCTGTAAACAACCACAGGGATCAATTCATGGGACTCACAACAGATGATCTGCATCGCTGCCGTACATTACCAAATGAAGAATACATATGCTTTGACCATCAAGCTATGTTTAATGTTAACAATCGATGTGAGTTTCAACTCTTTAACAACAAAACACCAACCATGTGTCAAGTTGCTCACAGAACAACTAAGATGGTATGGACAAAAACGCACCATCCTAATAATTGGATATTTGCAACGCATTCTGTAATGGAACTACAAGCCGTATGTAATGGAACCCCATCTACTATACACCTAAAGGACACCGGACTACTGTCGCTGTCATCAGGCTGTACTGCACGCAACTCAGAAATAAGCATCAGTACTTTCAACATCATCATAAGTCAAGTGACAAAAGGCTATGCTCACTTTGGCGACATAATCAAGCCAGACACCACTCAAAGACCTTTAACGAAACTCAACATATCAGAGAACAAGGTACAAGAAGATAAGGATCTGGACGCCTTGCAGCTTAATTTGAACGCACTCAACAAACAAGAACTGCCCAACCAAATAAGTTCAGTACAACATCATCATATCGCCGCTTATGCTGCTTTGGTGGTATCCGTCTTAGTGCTATTTGCCTATGCACTACGGAAGAAACGCTTCTGGACTTTGCAACCAACAACTACAAGGAATGAGGATATCAATACAGCCCTGCCATCAGCATCCCCAAGACGATTCACACTGGATGTAGATGATGGTTGATCACCGATTCAACGGCCGGGAGAATGTTTAGATGCATATAAGTCAACACACATTTAAATCATAAATCGTAAACCAATTATATAAGAAATGACACACAATTATCAACACAAGTAAAACTATGTCAAGACCATACACATTACCATATAATTATTGACACAATTAAACTTGCATTCGATACTGTAGGTCAAAAAACTCTTAGCGACAAAATATCGCTGACTACACAGAATATCGCTGACTGCACAATATACGTTATTGCGCAGCGGTCAGCCAACCCGGTAGTTGCTAAATATGCTATTCTGCATATGCAAGCAATTGCCGAGAACTCAATAACCCAATTTAACTGACAACACAAACATATAAGCTAAGCTATTTTATACCTATAAATATTGTGACTTTTCGTTAATAAAGTTAGTGTCTTAGTACCACCGCAAACAAATACTATTCACTCATTTCTTCCATCTCACTTACTGTGAGCACCGAAGGACTCCCTCTCCGTAGTCCAACTAGTTACAAGTGCTAGTTGCGACGCCCTTTAGTAGTCAGTTTATGTACTGAATACTTCCCTTCAAAAACAGACAAACAATTACAAAATGTAATATATACACTTTTGATGAATTACCCCACATTATTGTTCTCGAAGTTGATTTTACCCCATAAATATATACCTTTTTAATGAATTACCCGACAAAAGTTGCGGAAGTTGACTTGTGATGAGCAAAAAAAAAAAGAAATTTCACTTTTACCCCATTTGGGTTAATCTACCCCGGTTCCCCGACCGCTGGCCTACACTTATTGAGCTGCTAAATTAGACTACATACTAGAATCTTGCTACTAGCTGCTGACCTCCTCATGTTTACTCCTAGCGGTGTCTGCCAGATGCAGAACGTCCAGCTAAACATACAATGTAATGACGTGGTGTCATATTTGAATTTATGCATAACATGAAATTGAAATTAGTTAACGTGTATATCAACTGCTGATTTAATTTTACCAAAACTGTTGTTGTCAAAAAAAACACTAGTTATTTATTATAATACCTATCGCCATATCCCTGACATCTACTTTGTCTATATCTATCTTTGTATCACTCGGCGAAATCAAACCTAGAGGACGTGCCTCTTTGCTGATTACCAACTCTAGAGGACTTTCTTTGATTACACTACTAACTGTGCAATTTAACGCAAGATCGGTGACTTGACTCAACCGCGGATAAAAGATTATTTAGCGTGCCCATTACTCGCTTTACTTATCATTTTGCACGGATTCATTCATGTACCTTTTATTTGGTTCGGAACTCCAAACAAAGAAACCATCGATTTGAACTATCACATACTCCTTAATATCATCTTTTCACTCAGTTTTCACGTAACGTCGATATGTACTTTATGCTATGGCATGTTCACCTTTGATATTGAAGCTTTAGACGAAATAATGAAAATCTGTGAAATTTTTATAAAAATCGGTCGAGAACCACCGGAGATATAAAATATTGAAGCTGAGTATGCAGTGTGCAGCATCCGCGTACATACACACATACATACAAGCACTGACTGTACGCGTAAAGTATAGAGTTCAAGGTATCTTCTAGTCGGAATTTCTCGACTAGAGCCTTCTTACTTGCTTTAAATCAAAAGTGAGGGTTCTTCCTATTGATTCGATGTGTAATAAAATAACCATGTGCAATTCTTTGGAATCGAATATTATAAGTACAAGTTATACCCTGAACCCATTCAAAATGGCTTAAAAGGGTATAATGGTTTTGTGCAAAAGTATGTAACAGGCATCAGGAAGCATCTCCGACCACATAAAGTATATACATTCTTGATCAGCATCAACAGCCGAGTCGATATAGCCATGTCCGTCCCCCCCCCCCCCCGTGGGCTGCCACCTTGCCGTGGTGGGGGGCCCGGCTCGGAGCACATCAAACCAGGCGTGTTACCGTGGCCGCTAAGAGCAGACCTAGGGGAAGGAACCCCGAAATAAAACCAAATATGAAAGGAGTACAGAGAAGTAAAGTTACGGTGCAGGGGGTCGGATCCCCAGTACCGGCGGCCGTCAGGGGTGTGCAAGCGGGCCCCGGGGCGTCGATAACAAGCGACCGCAAAGCAGCAGATGTGGACCACTTGGCCAACGGTGCTGATATAGTTACAAGTGCGGAGGATTCCCGTCCGATGCGTGGCAACACCACGGATAGTATTGCAGGAACAAAATTGGGGGAGGGGAGGGACCCGACTACGGATCCTCAAATAACCCCGACCAACCAGGAAGTAGAAGTGAGTGAGTATAAATATATATATATATATATATATATATATATGTATATAAATACGTAGAAATCTCGGAGGATGTGAACCAGAGTGCGCAGGCAAGAAGTGAGGAGGAAAGGCACATACTACGGTGCCTAGAAGCAGTATCCAAAATGAAAGCGGCTGCAAACAAACAAAAGAATGTGTCTACCGAGATAAAAAGGAGTATCGCTATCCTGGAAGATGCCTTAGCCACTATGCAGGAACGCAGAAAGACCTGGACAGACCTTGAGGAAGAGGAAAAGAGGATCTCGAGGAAAAAACAGTTAGAAAAACTGAGTACGGCGCCAGAGAAACGCCAAGCAGCGAGCCCTGCAGGCGTGAACTTTAAAAAACGTATAAAGACGGCGGGCATCAATTTGGTCGTTTCGAAGAGACCAAAAGAATGGTGAAGCTAGCAGAAAGGAAGCTAGCAGCGGAAAAAAAGATAGCGCCAAAAGACAGAGCAGCCCATTCGGAGAGCCAAGCAGGCAAGGCAAAACAGAGAGGCAGGAGGACCGGCAAGGCAGCAGCGGATGCCATCCTCATTCGACCCGAAGGGGGACGAACCTACGCCGAAATATTGAAGGAAATGAAGGGCAAGGTGAATCCTGAAAGCACAGGGGTGCTGATAAGAGCCATACGGGAGACCCGTGCGGGGGGCGTCCTTGTGGAAATGAGTGCGGGTTCTAAGGATAGTGGGGCATTCCGAGACACAATCGCGGTGGCGCTCAATGGGCTGGCTGCTGTGTCCTGCCTAGAGCCGAGGTGTAGCGTAGAGATCCGAGATCTGGACTGCCTCACTGAGTTAGTTGACATAAGGGAGGCCCTTAAACGAGATGTTCCCAGCATGGGGGACGTTAAGATTGGGCTAATCCCAAAAACACTTAGGGGACAAAAGATGGCGGTGGTCGAGATGAGGATGCGAGACGCATCCTATCTCCTGAAACGAGGAAAGATCCATATTGGATGGGTCAACTGTAGAGTGCGGGAGCGGATAACTGTGAAGCGCTGCTACAAGTGCCTAGATTACGGGCATGTAGCAAAGGGGTGTAAAGGTCCGGATCGTAGCTCCTTATGCTACAAATGTGGGCTTTCCGGGCACAAGGCCACGATGTGTGTAGCGCCAGCACGCTGCATCATCTGTGAAGGCAAGGGCTTAGGCGGGGAAGACCTAAAGCACAAAACAGGGTCGGGCAATTGCAGCGCGTTTAGGGAGGCGATAGGGAAGGCAAAAATAAGTCTGTGAAATGATCCGTGTCTTACAAGCTAACTTGAACAGGAGCCGTACCGCGAACGACCTGCTGCAACAGCTGACAGTAGAAAAGGCGGTCGACCTTGTACTTGTAAGCGAGCAGTACCGGAATTGAGGTCCAGCAAGTTGGTACCAAGATTTACTCGGCACAGCAGCCATATGGATCCTGGAACCTGGGAGGACACAGGTTGCCGCGCATGGGCGGGGTAACGGTTTCGTCTGGGTGAGGTGTGGGAAAGTCACCTTTTTCAGCTGCTACCTCACGCCGAACCAACCGAGCCAAAACTACAGAGAACAGTTGGAGGGCCTGGAGGACGCAGTGGTGTCGACCTCGGGGCACAGAGTGGTAGCCGGTGACTTTAACGCAAGGGCAAGGGAATGGGGTATGCCTGACCCAAACACCCGGGGTAAGCTAGTGATGGAAATGGCGTCGAGAACGGAGCAACTGGTACTGAACGTGGGCAATGTCACGACCTTTCGAAAACCAGGAACAAGGGAAACAATTCCGGATATCTCACTGGCATCGGAGAGCCTTGGCCAGTCCATCCGGGACTGGCAAGTCATTGAGGACTATACCGGAAGCGACCACCAGTATATAGTCTTTGAAATAAACTATGATCGTCCCCAGCCGAGGTCGAATACGAGGTTAACCGGCAGGTGGAATGCAGCGCGGCTAAAGACTGAACCCTTTGAAAGGGAACTAGCAAGGGGCGCCGCAGGGCTCGAAAATTTCGATCAAATTACAGACTTAGAAGCAGGAACATTGGTAACCTCAACCATGAACGTTATCAGTGCGGCGTGTGAGCTTTCTATGCCCCGCAGTAGGCCCCGCCACGGGAAAAGGCCGGTCTACTGGTGGAACAAGGATATAGAGCTCCTGTGAAGGAAATGCCATAGGCTGCGTCGGGCTGCGCAGCGCGCTAGAAATAGAGTAGAAGTCGGTGAAAAGGCGGCGGAACATAAGGCCGCGAAGAAAGAACTGCGAAGATCAATAAACAAGAGCAAGGCCTGCTGCTGGAGGGAGCTGGTGGAGGACGTAGAAAGGGATCCCTGGGGACTAGGCTACAAACTAGTAAACAGGAAACTGGGAGCCTTGAAATCGGTAGAAACCATGGAAGCTGTAACGATGAGGAGGATAGTCAATGCGCTATTCCCACAGCAACCAACCAGACCGATAAGGGTGTGGGAAACGAGAGAAACAACCCCACCCTTCACCCAGGGAGAACTAGAAAAGGCAGTTCTCTCGATGAAAAACAAATAAACGCCTGGTTCGGATGGGATACCGAGCGAGGCGCTGAAGTTGGTCTATCACCAAAAACCCGAAATACTGCTGCGGCTCTGGAGCAAAAATTCAAGGTTCCGGCCTACCTACTCCGCGTAATCGATGCCTACGTCTCGGATCGTGGACTTATCTACGAAACCAAAGAAGGCTCCCGCAGAATAGCCGTGACGGCAGGGGCGGCGCAGGGATCCATCCTAGGCCCGGATCTGTGGAACGCCACTTATGATGGTCTGCTAAGATTGGAAATGCCAGAAGAAACGTACCTAGTTCGGTATGCGGATGACGTAGCTGCACTAGTGGCAGCACGGGACATACCAAGGGCACAGCTCAAGCTCAACCAGGTGATGAGGACGGTCAGCAGCTGGATGACGGAACATGGGCTATCACTGGCGCTAGAAAAAACCGAAGTGGTAGTCCTGACCAAAAAAGGAATACCAACAATCATCACGGTGAGAGTTGGAGAAGCCATGGTGACGTCGAAACCGGCGGTCAGATACCTGGGCATTATGATAGATTCCAAGCTGAATTTTTTCCAACAGATCAAACAGACGGCAGACAAGGCGGCAGGTGGAGTGACTGCGCTCAGCAGACTTATGGCTAACGTTGGAGGCCCATCCCCTAGTAGACGCCGCCTTCTGATGAGCAGTCGGTACTGCTCTACGGAGCGGAGATTTGGGCCGACTCTCTAAACGTAGAAAAATACCGGAAGAGGCTGGCGCAAGTCCAAAGGAGGGGGGATTTAAGGGTGGCTTCCGCATACCGCACGGTTTCTGAACCGGCAGCTCTGGTGATTGCGGGGGTCACACCCATAATACTTCGAGCTAAAGAGCGGCGGGCGGTTTTTCTGAGGAGAAACGCAGGTGAAGGGGAAAATGTATACCTTGAAGAGAGAGCCAGGACATTAAATGCATGGCAGAGCCTCTGGGAGGAGGAAAGTAGGGGGAGATGGACTGCGCGCCTCATAACAGACGTGAAGCTGTGGACCGAAAGAAAGCATGGACAAGTAGATTACTACCTGACACAGTTTCTTTCGGGACACGGCTATTGTGTCTATTGTCCCGGCTGCGAGGACAACGCCGAACACACTTTTTTTAGCTGTAGCAAATGGTGGGGGAAGCGGTCGACGCTTAACCGAGAAATAGAGACGGACATCAATCCCGACAACATAGTGAGGGCTATGCTTCAAGAGGAGAACATCTGGGGACGGGTAGCACAATACGTGCAAAATATCCTTAGAGACAAGAAGCTAGAGATGGACCGAACACATTAGGGCCTTACGATGGACCTTGCCCGAAGTAATGTGGTAAACGGTTCCAGGCAAGTGTCCAGGGTCAGTCGAGTGGGTCGACGATAGAAGAACGGAGAGTGGGGTTTTAGTCGGTATACTTGCCGTTAAGGCACAGGAGCCCGACACACGGGTGGATTTTGGCAAACCACCTACGGCACGTAAAGTGTTTCCCCTCTCCAGCATTTGCCCAGGAAAAAAAATAAATAAAAAAAATAAAAATGTCCGTCCGTCTGTTCGTTTGTAAGTCTGTTCGTCCGTCCGTCTGTCCATCCGTAAGTATGTATGAACGCTCCAGATTTGGGAAATAAGGTAGCCCCATCCCTAGGCAGTACAAGTTTGTTTATATGTTTATATGTTTCGATATACACATGGGATCGATAACAACAAAATCTTGAATTTGAAAAATTTTGACACTGCATTTGAAACATTAAACAAATTTGTGGACGTAGATGTACGAAACGAGACAGTACGATTACGATGATCGCGAACATATAGACAAATGATACAAAACTATTATTTTAAGCGAGACACTAGAAGTGGAACCATCAAATAATTTGAATAGCTCATTATATATAGAGCATTGGATTCGCAAGGGGTTATGTATGGCGTAGTTAGTATTGCAAGTTTGAAGGGAAATGGGTAAAAAATTTCTGGTAGGTCTAATCGGAACAGCAAAACTTATTTGGCTTACTAGTTCCGAAGAATCTATTTCACCATTAATAAGTTTGTGTAAAAAACTACACTAAGCATTTTTCTGCGATCGGATAGGGATGGCAAATTTATTAGTAGGAGTCTACTACTGTACGAAAGTAAATTAATGTTAGTATCCCAGGGAAGACCCCTGAGAGCAAAAAGCAGAAATTGTTTTTGCACCGATTCTAATCTTTCCTGATGAATTCTGTATTTGGGGTACCAGATACAGGATCCATATTCAAGGATCGGACGTACCAGAGAAGTACAAAGGGTTTTTGTTATATGGGGATCATCGAATTCCTTCGACCAGCGCTTGATGAAAGCCAGAACACCAGATGCTCGGGTGGCAATGGAGGTGATGTGCTTATCAAATTTAAGTTTTTTAAGTCTACCACCCATTCAATTCGATTAAGTGGTTTATTATTAATACTATAGGTGTTGAAAAGGGGTGTACGCCTATAAAAAGACATTACTTTACATTTACTACAATTGAGATACAGTAAATTTAAATTACACCACGTTTGAAAGTTAATCAGATCTAATTGTAATTGTTGAGCTGACTGTGACGATTTTGCCGAGATGCAAAGCTTTACATCATCGGCGAACATGAACACCCGTGAGTGGTTTATAACTGAAGGGAGATCGTTTATGAAAAGTGTAAAAAGTAGTGGTCCAAGGTGACTTCCCTGAGGCACACCAGAGGTAACCTGAACCGACTTGGAAACCAGACCCTTGAAATATACCCTTTGTGTCCTTAAAGATAAGTAATCTTTGATCCAAAGAATAAGGTTGTTTGGAAAACCCAAAAGGTGTAATTTATGAATCAAGAGATAGTGATTGACGGAATCAAAAGCCTTACTGAAGTCTGTATAAATAACATCAGTTTGCATTTTATTTTGGAAACCACTAAGTACTAATGAGGTAAATTCTAACAAATTTGTGGTGGTGGATCTTTGTTTAATAAATCCGTGTTGATACGGTGAAACGATGGATTTGCAAAGATGCTGAAGGTGGGAAGTAATTAATTTTTCAAAAATTTTCGGAATAGCGGACAATTTGATATCCCTCTATAGTTCTTTACGTTCGATTTATTTCCTTTCTTTTGTAAGGGAATAATAAACGACTCTTTCCAAATTTTCGGAAAAAAACATAACTTTAGGGATAGGCAGAACAATTTATGCAAAGGCTTTAGGAGTCCCTGAGCGCAGTATTGCAGCACACAACTTAGGCTTAAGGACTTGTAGGTCGCTAAGTAAAGCCCTTTCTGTAATTTCTGGTTCAAAAATGCTATTTGTTCCATTTAAAGCATAAGGGTACGGCAAAACAATTTGATGGTGACATGAAGTACATATATGTCGTTTGGGAAAAGTTTGCAAAGAGATGAGCAATCGCCTCATCCGAGTTGGCAGTTAAGGCATCAAAGAATACATTGGATGGTACCTTGGATGACCTTCGCTTTGCATTAACAAAATCAAAAAACGGCTTGGGATCCCGCTGAAACTGAAGTTTACATCGAGACAGGTAGTCCCTGTAACAGCTGTTATTAAGGAATGAAAAATTTGATCTGGCAATCATGTATAACGAATACGATGCGTTAGAGTTAGTTTTTTGGAAACTCTTGTACAATTTTGATTTTTTAAAATAGTTAACTCGCGGGTAAACCATGCCAGCTTGCTAGACCTGATTGGCCTACCAACTGGAACACACAAATCAAATGCAGAGTATAAAGTATTGTAAAAAATACTGATTGCCACATCCAAGTCATCAGACCCGCAGAGGCAAGACCAGTCAGCCTGGGATAAAGCCCACGTTAGTTTTTCAAAATTCGTTTTTCGAAATTGACGGACATAACTTAATGGATTCACTTCACTGTGTTTCACCTGTGTAGGTATAGTGACCATTAGTTCTAATGTAGGATGGTATAAATCTTCAGGCAACGACAAAGGACTAGATCTTGAAACGGATAGGGATGCTGGATCTAAGGCAAAAATCAGATCAAGCATTTTATTTAAAGAGTTTGGCACTGCATTGATTTGATTTAATGACAGTCCAAATAAGTTTATGATAAAATCATTGTGTGCCGTGGGGGTTAAAGCACACGAATCAGGACTGGCTATCCAAGTGGTTTCAGAAATGTTAAAATCACCAAGGACAATCAAGAAGTCACGATCAGAGAGAATTTCTGAGACAGAACAAATGGCAGACAAATGTGCTTCGTACAAAGAGTTGTCTGAAGAAGGTGGTATGTAAGAGCAGGTTAAACAAATTTTAACTTCTTGAAAATACAGCTTAACAGCACTAAATTCTATATCGGACGAAAGATCAGATATAACTGTCTCTGAAGAAAAGTCAGCATCAACAGCAATAAGCACACCACCACCACACCGTAGAGCGCGGTCTTTTCTGTGAATGCAATATTTGCTGGACAGAGTTTCAGAGTTAAGGATGTCTTTGCTTAACCATGTTTCCGTGGAGGCAATCGCTTGACAATCTAAAGTATGGCTGTTGAGGTATAAGGTACTAAGCTTGCTACAAATACCCCTCACATTCTGATAGCCCAGTAAAAAGTGAGTTGTTAGTTTTTTGAGCTAACAGAAGAGGGAGGGGGATTGCAATTTAAATTAATCTGGGGAGCTGATGAAATCGGAGGCCGATTTTTCTTTTTTGCGGTAAATTTTTTTACTATTGTGTGTTCAGGCCAAAATTTCTTGCAACATATAGTGTCGAAATCTTGACCTGACACGCTAATTTTGAACGACGAGATGTTTCGTTCATACGTGAACTTAAATTTCTCCACCGTGATGTTAGCTTTTGATTTGGCCTTGATGTAGACCTTGACATCTTCTTCATCCAATAGCCAATAAAGCCCATTTTAGTATTGGGTCGGACCTGGCAGTTTTCGGCGCAACAAACAGTCATATTAAAACACACAAATGAAATTGGAAATTGGACTGAAAAAATAAAGAAATTTTTAACTAAATATTTATTACAATTTTACCGCAGTAGGTGAGAGTTGGGTCCACTCTAAACAAGCTGTTTACAAGTTGACTACACAAACAATTGCTACTCACAATACAAACAAAATGTACCGACGCGTGCGCGATGACCGAAAACGCAAACAACAACAATTTAGCTAACCACGACCAACACCAATCTAAGAGAGCGTGTAAGAGAGCACGGAAGGCAAAAACGGTTGTTTGCACTTGGAGCATAAGTAGCACCGCAAGACAAAACAAACGTACAACGCGAGCGCGACGACTAAAAATGCAACAACAACGGAATAAGCTAACCGCGACCAACACCAATCTAAGAGAGCGCGTCAGAGAGCACGGAAGACAGAAACGGTTGTTTGCACTTAGAGTACAAGCAGCACTGCAGAAATATAATTGAGCGCGAGAGTAAAGACACACAATGCAACAAAAATAGAGTCAACGAAGCAAACTGAGTGTTAAAAACAGAATGCTCGTACTGCAGATTGTTGTTGTGTTTTGACACTTTCGCTCTAAAAATGCAAATAAGTTATTAATTTTAATTAATTTTTATGTTTACACAGCCGTCGAAAACACAAAGTCACAACACTGTTTTTTGCACAAAGTTAGGACAATTTAGAACCGGTAAAATAAACAAAATGCGAAAATTAGCGAAGCGCAAAAAAAAACACGTCCGTTGCGTTACAAGCTGAAGAGATTTTAGTTTAAATAATGACAATCAGGAAAATTTTTATTGAAATCGGTTGAGAAACACCAGATTAATGGAACATTGAATTTGAGTATGCAGTATGCAGTATGCGCACATACTTGCAAGCACTGACTGTACGCGTAAAGTACAGGGTTCAGGGTATCGTCAGTGGGGATTCTTACTTGTTTTTTCTAATTTCTTCCATATCAACTTTACAACTAATAACGCCTTTGCTCGAAGTGAATTCAAAATTGAGAGAAGCGAGGCACACATTTTCGGAAAAAAAGATATCAATCGAATAAACTGTTTTATGTTACTAATTGTCAAAGGAGTTGGAATAGGCCAACAAAGGGTACTGTCTCATCTCAAGTCTTCTGGACTGGCTAAACTGAAGACACAGCCGGTGAATTGCTACATCGTCCAGATCCTAAGCGGATATGGTGAATTGCTACATCATCCAGCTCCTAAGCGGACATGGCTGTAAACGCCGCCGTTTAGGGCAAGATACAGCTCATTTTTGCAGTTACTTTGGTGATATCTTTATTAAAAGTGGTACACACACAAACATATAAAGAGCCAGCGCACAGCTCGGAAGAGCTGCAAACAAAACGACGGTCAAATGCTCTAAGATGTTTAGCGAATCAGAATTCGCGACTTAGACGTAGACCAACTTACTAGGGAGGAAGTTATTAAACGAATTCAGAGGGCCATAGGCACTCCCAGTTGAGGCAGTCCGTTTATTGTGGGTCATTCTCAGTAACTTGGAACGGCAACACTTGTCCTTCCAGCCTCTATAGCCAGTCAGACTAAGATCTATGTGTTTGCCGCATACGGCCCGTCGTGCAGGCACTTTGCTGCTACAAATGTCTGACATTTATTGTCGCTAAATGCACCAGGATAAACAATCGTAGATGTGACAAGTCTTGATACGGGGGTAAGACCTGCAGCAAGATACCAGTGGCCAGCAGGAGCACAGCGTGGACCAATTTGTCGAACATTAAATGCTACCGACAGGACACATTCGGTGCTCAGGTGTTCTCTAGAATAATCGAGCAGCTCATCGCATTTGACACTGCTGATTTCGGTGCACCTCAAATGGCAACATAAAAGGTCAAAAGGCATGTGAAAGCAGCATGGCACAGTGCCGTTCCTTCACGCAACACCATGTCACACATTGATGGATCGCAGAAATCGAAAGTTCACATCGCGCCTGAATGCCGAGTTGACTGTAACGCTACAAGCCGACCAATTTGCTGCACTCTTCACTGCTTGCCTACGTGAAAGAACTTTTCCGCCAATCTAGAAACTGTAGAAACTGGTGCTTTTGCCTAAGCCCTATTCATATGGACCAATAAGCCTAATAAAAACATTGGCAAAGCCTACAAAAAGCCTTCATGCGCAAGACTAAGCAAGCGATAGAAAGAGCAGGGCTGTCCGCAAACTGGTTCGGATTTAATAAACGACGCCCTGAGCATGGGCATCCAGCGTTATACAAGGATCCATGTGAACAGGTAAGCAATATCGCCTTATTTTCGCACAGGACATTAAAGCTGCGTTCAACACGGATCGTTGAGACGTAATCCTTTATGCTTTGGCGCTGTTGCAGGTCGCACCATATTTGCGGCTCCCCCGATGGCCGCCACCTTGTCGTGGGGGGGGGGGGGGCTCGACTCGAAGCACGCCAAGCCAGACGTGCTACCTTGTCGCTAAGAGCAGTTCTAGGGGAAGGAATCCCGAAAACAAACCAACAATGAGTATCGAGAGAAGAAAAAAAGTAACGGTGCAGGGGGTCGGATCCCCAGTACCGGCGGCCGTCAGGGGTGTGCAAGCGGGCCCCGGGGCGTCGAGATCAAGCGACCGCAAAGCATCAGAGGCCTACGGTGCTTCTAAGGAGACAAGTGCGAAGGAAGTGCGGCCGATTCGAGTTGGTGGGGATGGTTTGGTTGCAAGGGTGGGCTCCTGACCGATCCCAGTCGCCTGCGAAATGGAGGAGGAAGGTTACCGACCCTTTCAGAGGGGCTCAAATGTGCAAAGGATTCCACTCAGTGTCCAAGTACCTGAGAGGAGCGGTGGATGCAGCCATGCAGTCCTGCAGGACAGACATCAACGGAAGCTATCCTGATACGAACCGAGGGAAACCGGACTAATGCAGACATTCTGAGAGAAATGAATGCTAAAGTGAACCCGGAAAGCTCAGGAGTGCGGTTAAGGAACATCCTGGAGACTCGAACTGGGGGTGTCCTGGTGGAAATTGGAGCTTGCGCCAAGGAGAGTGGTGTCTTCCGGGAATCGATTGCGGTGGCGCTTAAGGGTCTGGCAGCGGTGTCCTGCTTAGAGCCTAAGTGTGCCGTGGAGATCCGGGACCTTGACTGCCTAAAAGAGGTAGTGGACATAAAAGCAGCCCTTAAGCGGGATTTGCCCAACATCGGGGATGTGAAGATTGGCCTAATCCCTAGAACTATGGGAGGGCAAAAGATGGCGGTGGTAGAGATGAGTACGGGCGACGCATCCTACTTCTTGGGGTGCGGGAAGATGCACAGCGGAGATAGCCTTGAGCGTTTGATGATTCGTGTCCTTCAAGCAAACACGAATAGGAGCCGAACTGCCAACGATTTGCTCCAACAGTTGGCACTGGAGAAGAGGGTCGATCTCTTATTGTTAAGCGAGCAGTACCGGAGTAGGGAGCCCTCCTTTTGGTACTCAGATCTACCCGGTACTTCAGCCATCTGGTACCGGTACGACAACTTTTTTCAGCTGCTATATCACGTCGAATCAGCCGATCCAAAGCTACAGAGGCCAGCTAAAGGGCCTTGAGGTCGCGGTGATGGCGGCCCCGGGATACAAAATGGTAGCCGGGGACTTTAACGCTAGGGTGCTGAAATGGGGTATGCCCTACCCCGACGCCCGAGGTAAGCTCATTATGGAGATGGTAGCGAGAGTGGGGCTTCTGGTTTTGAACGATGGGAACGCGATGACTTTTCGGCATCCGGGATATGGGGATACAATTCCCGATGTCTCATTTGACCTCGGGCCGCTCATTCGAGACTGGCAAGTCATTGAAGAATACACCGGTAGTGACCACCAATACATCGTGTTTGAAGTTAACAACGGTGGTCCCTACAAGAGGGTGACTCCCAGAGCATTCGCCAAATGGAACACAGTGCGGTTAAGGACCGAGTCTTTTGAAAGGGAATAAGCGAGGGGTGCGGCAAGGTTGGAGGAGGGTGGCCAGAGTAGAGAAGTAGCTGCAGAAGCATTGGCTACTATAACTATGAACATTATCAGAGCTGCCTGTGAGGCTTCTATGCCTTGTAGTAGGCCCCGCCACGGGAAAGCCGGTCTACTGTTGGAGACCAGAGATAGCAGATCTGCGCAGGAAGTGTCACAGGCTCCGTCGTGTCGCACAACGGGCGAGAAACCGAGCTGAAGCGAACGAGAAGTCAGCGGAGCATAAGGCCGCAAAGGAGTAATTACGTAATGGATAACATTGCCGCGCTGTTTCCACAGCACCCGAGCAGACCACAACGGGAATGGAGCCAGATCGAAACAATTCCTCTTTTCACACAAGGCGGTCCGGTCCACCAGAGACGCTGTCCTTGACGTAGTCGCAGCAGTAGAAAGGGCAGAGGGCCATAAGCAGTTCTCGCGCCGGGTGGTACTTCTTGTGACTCTCGAGGTAAAGAATGCGTTCAACTCGGCGAGGTGGCTAGATATGATAGAGGCTCTGGAGCACAGCTTCGGTGTCCCGACATATCTACTTCGAATAATCGACGCCTACCTTGCGGAGCGCGGACTCCTTTATGAGACCAGAGAAGGCGTTCGCAGAATGGAGGGCAGGGGCGGCGCAGGATACCAACGATAATCTCGAGAGGCTACGGTGATGTCGAAGCCTGCGATCAAGTACCTCGGCATGATGATAGACACCAAGCTGAGCTTCTTCCTACAAATAAAACAGGCGGCAGACAAAGCTGCAGGTGGCGTGACTGCGCTCAGTAGGCTAATGGCCAATTTCGCGGGCCCGACTTCCAGCAGACGCCGTCTCCTGATGAGCGCAGTTCAGTCAGTGCTGCTCTATGGGGCTGAGATATGGGCCAATTCTCTTGGAAAAGACATGTATCGGAAGAGGCTCGCACAGGTCCAACGAAGAGGGGACTTGAGAGTGGCTTTGGCTTACCGTACGGTCTCGGAGCCTGCAGTGTTGGTGATCGCTGGCACCAATACACCTTCTAGCTAAGGAGCGGCAAATAGTTTTCCTGAGGAGAAGTGCAGGGGAAGGGGAAATTGCCTCCCAGGAAGACAGAGCCAACACACTTCGCGCATGGCAGAATTATTGGGAAGGGGAAAGTAGGGGGAGATGGACTGCGCGTCTTATCAAAGACGTGGAGCCGTGGACCAACAGAAAGCATGGTGAGGTAGATTACTACCTAACACAGCTTCTGTCGGGACATGGTTACTTCCGCCACTACCCGCATCGCCCGACTGTCTGTACTGCCCCGGATGCAGCGACAACGCTGAGCACACGTTCTTCAGTTGCCGCGAATGGATCTGGCAGCGCCTGACTCTAAACCAGGTAACGGAGACAGAAGAAATCACGCCCGATAACATAGTTATCTATTTCTATTAATATTACTCTTACTCTTACTCTTACTCTTACTCTTACTCTTACTCTTACTCTTACTCTTACTCTTACTCTTACTCTTACTCTTACTCTTACTCTTACTCTTACTCTTACTCTTACTCTTACTCTTACTCTTACTCTTACTCTTACTCTTACTCTTACTCTTACTCTTACTCTTACTCTTACTCTTACTCTTACTCTTACTCTTACTCTTACTCTTACTCTTACTCTTACTCTTACTCTTACTCTTACTCTTACTCTTACTCTTACTCTTACTCTTACTCTTACTCTTACTCTTACTCTTACTCTTACTCTTACTCTTACTCTTACTCTTACTCTTACTCTTACTCTTACTCTTACTCTTACTCTTACTCTTACTCTTACTTTTACTATTACTATTATTATTATTATTACTATTACTATTACTTTGCAGGCGGGCCCCGGGTCGTCGAGATCCAGCCACCGCAAGGCATCGGAGTTGGAAAGCTTGTCCTACGGCGCTGCTAAGGAGACTGGTGCGGAGGGAGCGTGGCTGACTCGAGGTGCCACAGCATTGAGTGCTGGTGGTGCCAGGAATGGGGAAGGTTTGGCTGCAGCGATGGGCTCCAGACTGATCCCAGTCGCCTGTGAGTCAGAGGAAGAGGGTTACCGACCATTTCGAAGGAGCTCAATGTTGCAAAGGACTCCACCCAATGTCCAAGTGCCTGAGAGGAGCGGTGGAGCGGATTTTACCGGCGGAGTCGCTTGTGGCCATCTCCACAACCGGACCTTCACAAAGTCGTATGCTTGGACCGGCCCAATCCAGCCCGACTGAGCGAACAGCTGTCACCGTTTTTATTTTATTAATTTCTTAGTTGACAGTAGGAATATTTTAGTATCTGTGTATGCTTGCATTGGAGACGTACAAGAAAGCATAAACTATGGTTCGCGGTGTCTTTAATTGGTAGCGCTGAAGAATTTTATATTAATAATTAATAATTCTATTATTAATAGGATAATAAGTTTTACTATGTAGATGCGTATTTTTTTCTAAGTCGTAAACGATTTTAAATTATTACTAGAATATTTTTAGTTGTTTTTTGATATGCTCTTTCCATGTTAATGTGCGATCAAATTGTATGCCATAGGTGCTTTACAAAATTAGAAAAAAGTCAAGTAAATTTCTAATAAATCTACAGCAAGTTTTCAGTTTATTATTACTCAAATAAAAAACCTTTCGGCACACGATTGAAGGATGTACAGGGTATTAATTAAAGCGAGTGCAGTTGACATTAAAATTTTATGTTGCCAAATAACCGAGGACAATACAAATCATTTGTTTAAAGCTTTATCAGAGCTTTTCAGGCAAAAACGCTTAAAAGCTGAGCCTGCGCAGTGAGTTGGAAAATGTTAGGAAATATACAATCATAGTTGTCAGTCAAAAACATTGCTCCATTTAAAAACTGATAAAGTTTGTTTTTTACTTAAATAAAATATTTATTTTAATTTATGTGCAAATACAAGCTGAACACTTATTAGTGAAATAAAATGTTTAAGATAAATTTCAAAATGGTAAGTCAAACTCATAAGCTAAGAGTTTACAACTGAAAACTGTTAGCTTACAGATATGCACACATATAAAAGTGCTATTTATATATATATTTTATATATACATATATATATATATTATTACATATATATATATTCATATATTCATTCATCCATAATCACGTTAGTTGAAATTTTACATGCATTTAAATTTTTTAATCACGCAAGTGCTTATTTTATTTTCTTTTATATATCTTACACAGATATAAAGTAAGTATGTATGTACAAAATGCACAAACAATTTGACAGGTAAATATTTTCTGTATAAAGTGACATACAGATGTATAGAATATTTAGGTTGTGTAAAGTTATGTATGTACCCGCATTTATAAAGAAATATGTATTTCAGTACATGTGTATGCACGTATGTATGTGTGGCTCCATTGATCCAAACCATTGAAATAAAGCATTAAAAGTATTAATATGCTGCTTTTATAAGCTTTTTTTCTTTATTATGAACTTATTTTTTAATGTCAGGTGCATTTCAATCATAAGAAGTCAAGTTTACATACAAAAATACATATTTTTATATATGTTTGTACATATGTACGTTGTTGCAAAAACAATACATATATAGCACAGGCCACACAGGTGCTTACACTGACAGTGGATCAAATCCATTTTGTTCAGGCTTTAATTTGCAAACTATAAAAGATGTCAAACAAACAAACACGACATATTGTTTATAAGCTGTGTCTGAAAATGAGGGTACTTTTAAGTAAGTACTTAAGTTGATCTTTAGATACTTAAGAAAAATATTGGTATGTTAGTTATTAATTTAATATAATAAGTAAGAAGGCATTAAAATTTGTTCGGTATATATTATAGTTTGCAAGTTACAGCCTTTTGTAATGTTTGTTTATGCCTGAACAAAATAAGCTGTGTGTTACAATGCAAATTACATCTTTTTGGGCAAGAAAAATCTTTTCTTCAGGGTGAAGCAAGCCATGTGGACAATGTTCTGATAATGTCGCCCAGACTGATGCAGAGGCAGACAAAAGCTGATGCAAATAGACATAAACAATTAAGAAGGCTCTAGTGAAGAAATCCCGACTAGAAGAAACTCTTAACCCTAAACTTGAGGCGTACAGTCAATGTGTTTAAGTATGTTATGTATGATGATTATCGGCTCGGCTGTAAATGGTTATCAAGAATATTGTAACACTTCCTTGAAGTTTTTCATGCGATGCGCCAGACGAAGATTTGTTGTTGCTGTACTTCGTTGTGCCGTTGTGTGGTGGCCGAAGTTGAGATTTTAAATCTTCGACTTTTGCTTCTGTCTGCTTGCTATGAACTTTGAGAAATTGTATGGCTAATCGTGATAAACTTAACTATGACTTCTATCATGCATGTACGTGTGTATATATTAGGAGTTAGGTAGATCATTAATGACTTATTGATTAGGTTTAAAATGACTTAATACCAAATTAGCACTAACCATAAGATAAACACATTAAGCTTTCAAATACTTGTCTGTGTATTATATATATACATTAATAGTTGCATTGCCTTGTATTGATTGTTGTAATAATGGGTATAAAAATACATTGAGCAGCGGTTGCGTTTCAGCAACGACAACCGGCACGTGTTGTTGTTGTTTGTTCTTTTGCGTTTTGCCTTTTTCCCGTTAGAATACACAAAACGACGGCCCAAGCCCATACGCAGCAGGCAAGCTGCAGACGATTTGCCTTCGACACCAACGCGCATACAAACACAAACATACATATGTATGTACATACTCATTGATCGGCAACAACAAAATTTTAAAATGCAAGTAAAAAGAATTTCTGCATGTACAGACAGACCATGACCTACGACAAACTCTAAACAGCAAAGCAATAACAAATCCAGAAAAAACTCACATGCATACACACAAATACGGACCTAGGCCTAAGCCACCCTGAATCCGTTTGGCGATCGGCAAATCAACAACATTTAAATATTAAAACAAGTAAAGAAGGCTCTAGTCGAGAAATCCCGACTAGACGATACCCTGATCCCTATACTTTCCGCGTACAGTCAATGCTTGCAAGTATGTGTGTGTGTATGTACGCGCATACAGCATAGTGCATACAAAACTTCAATGTCCCATATCTCCGGTGTTTATTATCCGATTTCGATAAAAATTTCACAGATTGTCATTATTTTGTTTTAAATTTCAAATTGCATCTCAACGTTTTCCAATTTCAAGATTTTGTTGTTATCGATCCCATGTGTATATCGGAAACGGGAAGAGTTATCGAAAATCGAAAACAAACTTGTACTGCCTAGGGATTAGGCGAGCTTAAGTTCCAAATCTGGAGTCTCTAGCTCTTATAGTCTCTGAGATCGACGCGTTCATACATACGGACAGACGGACAGACGGACAGACGGACATGGCTATATCGACTCGGCTGTTGATGCTGATCAAGAATATATATACTTTATGGGGTCGGAGATGCTTCCTTCTGCCTGTTACATACTTTTGCACAACTTCATTATACCCTTTTTTCCCATTTTTAATGGGATCAGGGTATAAAAACATTTGTTTTAAATGAAATAAATGTATGATTTATACATTACTTTGCCATCGGCAAAACATAATTTTGTATTTTCAACTTAAACATTTCTAGCAGCTATACCATTTTAGGCAAAATAACCAGCAGCCCAGCAATTCCAAAAGTATCAAATAATTAGTTTGCTTTTTATTTGAGATACTCTAAAGTTGCTTTAGCGTGAGCTCTGATAAATACATACATATGAGGCTTAGAGCAACCAGACAGTGCCGAATACATACGACACAGCATGAGCAGTCAATACACAAAACAAACAACAAAATTCAAATATAGCGGCAGGCCGAGAAGTATTCGTATACATGCACGCGACAAGGCTGAGCAGTCCATACACAAAAAAAAACAAATTCATACACGGCGGCAGACAGAAATGGATACGCAATGAACGAAAATACGAATATCGTTGGGAGAAATATGCCGGGGAAATAGGTGCTATTGTACAGAGCTCGTTTACTAACTATAAAAAAGAGGGGTAGCTATCTTCGCGTCTTTAGATTACATAGTAATTGATTTCAGGTTTTATCGTTTCTGTTAACAAAGAGTGGTAGCTTTCATCCAACGATAATGTAATGAGATAAAACCTGAAACCGGCTCGTCAAGCAACAAGTTGGCTCGCGGGTATATAAACTCCAATGAGAATCCTAATGTACATGGATTCTCATTAGCTCAAAGCGTGCGACGCGCCAGACGAAGATTTGTTGTTGCTGTACTTTATTGTGCCGTTGTGTGGTGGCCGAAGTTGAGATTTTAAATATTCGACTTTTGCTTTGGCTGCTTGCTATGACTCAAATGGGTGGGTAGTATAGACTTTATATGAACTTTGTGAAATTGTATGGCTAATCGTGTGATACTTAACTATGACTGCTATCATACATATACGTGTGTATATATTATGAGTTAGGTAGATCATTAATGACTTATAGAACATGTTTAAATTGACTTAATACCAAATTAACACTAACCATAAAATAAACACATTAAGCTTTCAAATACTTGACCGTGTATTATATATATACATTAATAATTGCATTGCCTTGTATTGATTGTTGTAATAATGGGTATAAAAATACATTGAGCAGCGTTTGCGTTTCAGCAACGACAACCGGCACGTGTTGTTGTTGTTTGTTCTTTTGCGTTTTGCCTTTTTCCCGTTAGACGCAGACACATGCATACACAAAACGACGGCCCAAGCCCATACGCAGCAGGCCAGCTGAAGACGATTTGCCTATTCATGTAAGACGCACAGCCATGCACACACACAATGACGGGCCTAGGCCACATGCAGCAGAAAATAAGACAAAAAAAAAACATTTGCTTGCGCCTTTAATAACCAGGGTATACATATTAGTTTTGTGCTAAAGAAGTAACCGACAGAAGGAAGCATCTCCGACCCCATAAGTACATATATGTATATATTCTTGATCACCATCAACAGCTTCAATCAGTCTTTGAAATTAGGTAAAGTATGCATTATAGGCGTACTTACACACATACATACATATATACTTACAAGCACTGACTGCACGCGCTAGTTATATAGCTTAGGGTATCTTCTAGTCGGGATTTCTATTTCGACTAGAGCCTTCTTATTTGCGTTCGAACTCGGCTCGAGAATTGCTGGGACAATCGTTCATGCATTAAGAAAATGTTGTTGTTGTTTTTATTTTTGCGCACAGACATGCATACACACATTACTTACATACTTTTTGAATGACACAACAAAATTTTATAACACAATCAAATTATTTTCCTTTTATATGAAAAAAATCTATGATTAATACACATAATATATACATTAAATATATATATAAATTCATTTATATATAAAAAAAAAACCAAATAAAATATAAAAAAATTAAGGAAAAAGATTTTTCATTACGAGGGTTTGATCTCGGCTCAACCATGGCTCGAGCATTCAGCTGCGTCACAGTCACGGCCGCAGAACTGACCTAGGACCTGTATTAAAACTAACGTAGAACTAAAATTAATTAATTGTAACGATTTGTTTAATTCATTTTCAATTTCGTTTATTCATTTTTACATTCTCGTTGGCAAGTCAGATAGAGTGAAAAACTATAAGAGTTACACACATGCACACGACAAGCATGAGCCCATTCACAAAGCAAAAACAAATTCAAATATAGCGGCAGGCCGAGAAGTATACGTATACTTGCACACGACAAGCGTGTACACAAAGCAAAAACGAATTCCAATTAGAAGCAGGCCGAGAAGTATAAGAAGAAGAACACGAGCCAGCTTACAGGGCTCAGCAATTTTTTGTGAATACCGTACGGTATTCTGTGTTCGTATCTATGTTCATTACATTATCGTTGGCTTTCATCCAGTCTTGTAGTATTACATAGTCATTGGGAACTTTATTCGAAAAATAACGACAAATAATTATCATCTGTGGAAAATTCATCGAAATCGGTTGAGAAACACCAAAGAAATTGAAGAAAACTTTGAAATATTTTTTTTTCTCCGAAAATTAAGATGGCCGTTAATAAATTTTGGCAATTGTGGTGATAGTTAACACCCATACCGTAAGATCTACATATCATGTAAATTTAAGTTGTAATAAAATGTAATTCCTTTTTAATTTAAATTGATTTTACGTGTATTTTATTTACAGATAACAAACGTTTGCAAGAAACTGCCTACACGCCATTTATATATTTGCATTTTGGCTTTAACAATATCGTTAAGAGGTAAGTGTTCAAATCATATGTGGCGCAATACTGCCAAAAACATTTCGCAAAATTAAGCATATGAAAAATACACGGTTTTTATTAAAATGTTTTTTTTTTTAATCTATTTTTAGCAAATAAATTTTAATGTTATAAAAATTCCAATATTGTTCTGTTACTTATCTAATAACTAACACTTAAGTGGAAACGAATTTCTAATAATTCTTAACAATTAATTATCAAGGTTTATACTTAGAAATGTACACAAAAAAATTTTAAATATTCGACTTTTGCTTTGGCTGCTTGCTATGACTCAAATGGGTGGGTATTTTTTCTAATAATTCTTAACAATTAATTAGGTGAACCCTTTTTTATCAAGAAATGTACACAAAAAAAAAAATCGTGTTAAAAAATATATGGAACACATGGTAAATTTTCGGGATGTTTCACAATTTTAAAAATCGTGTAAGATGAAAAAACCCTAAATATTTTTTCCAAAAAACCGTAAAAAGAAGATATAGTGAAATTCACTTTTCATAAAAATTTATAAAACGAAAAAAACCTACTTTCATTAAAAAAAAAATAATATAAAAATCAATTTTGCAAAAATTCATCGTTACTTGTTAACAAGCACGTACGTTTTAATGAAATGCTCAATGACTATGTAATCTCAAGACAGGAAAATAGGTACCCCTCTATTTTAACAGAAACGATAAAACCTGAAATAAGCACCTGGGGAAATGAAGTACGATCTTGCTCGCCAACTCCAATGAGAATCTTATTGTTCATGGATTCTAATTAGCTCGAAGCGTGCGATGCGCCAGACGAATATCATTGTGTCGTACTTCACTTTCCCGTTGTGTGGTGGTCGCACTTGAGATTTTAAATATTCAACTTTTGTTTCTGTCTGCTTGCTATGCCTCAAATGGTTGGGTAGTATAGACTTTATAAGATTTTTGTGAAATTGTATGGCTAATCGTGTGATACTTAACTATGACTTCTATGACTATGACTTATATATGTGTGTATATATTGGCAATTAGGTAGATCATTAATAACTTATTGAAGAGGTTTAAAATGACTTAATACCAAATTAACCCTAACCATAAAATAAACACATTTAGCTTTCAAATACTTGTCCGTGTATTATAAATATAAATAAATAATTGCATTGACTTGTATTGAATATTGTAATAATGGGTATAAAAACACATAGAGCAGCGTGTGCGTTTCAGCAACGACAACTGGCCAGTGTTGTTGTTGTTTGTTCTTTTGCGTTTTGCCCTTTTCCCGTTAGACTCAGACACATGAATACACAAAACGACGGCCCAAGCCCATACGCAGCAGGCAAGCTGCAGACGATTTGCCTTCGACACCAACGAGCATACAAACACAAACATACATATGTATGTACATACTCATTGATCGGCAAAAACAAAATTTTAAAATACAAGTAAGAAGGCTTTCTGCATGTACACACGGACCATGACCTACGAAAAACTCTAAACAGAAAAGCAAAAACAAATCCAAACATAACTCACATGCATACACACAAAGACGGACCTAGAACTAGGCCAAACTGAATCCGTTTGGCCATCGGCAAATCAACAATATTTAAATATTAAAAAAAACATTTGTTTTAAATGAAATGAATGTATGATTTATACATTACTTTGCCGACGGCAAAACATTAATTTTGTATTTTCGTATCGTACAGGGAACCCTAAAATATAGATTTTTTTGGGGTCTTTGCTTCAAGTTTCACCAAAATTCTGGCTGATATGAAAAACAGAAAGCGCTGACGTGCTAAACGTAATGAAAAGACTCAAAGCGATCAGTGTGGATTTACCCGAAAAGTTTTTGTGTTACTACTATTATCAACTCTCCAAAGTCAATTTGAGAACCTTGAGGTGACCCCTGAGAGCGAAAAGCAGAAATTGTTTTTGCACTGGTAATTATCTGTCATGATAAATTCTGTATTTGGGATACCAAACACAAGACCATCTAGAGTCGGGCTCTCAAGAGAAGTATAAAGTGTTTTTGTTACATAGGGATTGTCGAATTCCTTCGACCACCGCTTGGTGAATCCCAGGACACCAGCTGCTCGGGTAGCAATGGAGGTTATGTGCTTATCAAATTTTAGTTCTGAATCCAAAAGGATTCCTTAGTCATTCAATGCGATTAAGTGGTTTATTATCAACGATATAAGTGTTGAAGAAGGGACTGCGCCTATAGTAAGACATTACTTCACATTTACTACAATTGAGATATAGCAAACCTATATTACACCAAGTTTGAAAATTATTAAGAACTAATTGTAATGCTCAAACGTAATCTTTGAGCCAAAGAAAAAGGTTGTTTGGGAAGCCCAAAAGGTGTAATTTATGGATCAAGAGATAGTGATTGACGGAATCAAAAGCCTTACTGAAGTCTGTATAAATAACATCAGTTTGCATTTTATTTTGGAAACCACTAAGTACAAACGAGGTAAATTCTAACAAATTTGTGGTAGTGGATCTTTGTTTAATAAATCCGTGTTGATACGGTGAAACGATGGATTTGCAAAGATGCTGAATGTGGGAAGTAATTAATTTTTCAAAAATTTTCGGAATAGCGGACAATTTTGATATCCCTCTATAGTTCTTAACGTTCGATTTATTTCCTTTCTTTTGTAAGGGAATAATAAACGACTCTTTCCAAATTTTCGGAAAAAAACATAACTTTAGGGATAGGCAGAACAATTTATGCAAAGGCTTTAGGAGTCCCTGAGCGCAGTATTGCAGCACACAACTTAGGCTTAAGGACTTGTAGGTCGCTAAGTAAAGCCCTTTCTGTAATTTCTGGTTCAAAAATGCTATTTGTTCCATTTAAAGCATAAGGGTATGGCAAAACAATTTGATGGTGACATGAAGTACATTTATGTCGTTTGGAAAAAGTTTGCAAAGAGATGAGCAATCGCCTCATCCGAGTTGGCAGTTAAGGCATCAAAGAATACATTGGATGGTACCTTGGATGACCTTCGCTTTGCATTAACAAAATCAAAAAACGGCTTGGGATCCCGCTGAAACTGAAGTTTACATCGAGACAGGTAGTCCCTGTAACAGCTGTTATTAAGGAATGAAAAATTTGATCTGGCAATCATGTATAACGAATACGATGCGTTAGAGTTAGTTTTTTGGAAACTCTTGTACAATTTTGATTTTTTAAAATAGTTATTGATTGGCCTACCAACTGGAACACACAAATCAAATGCAGAGTATAAAGTATTGTAAAAAATACTGATTGCCACATCCAAGTCATCAGACCCGCAGAGGCAAGACCAGTCAGCCTGGGATAAAGCCCACGTTAGTTTTTCAAAATTCGTTTTTCGAAATTGACGGACATAACTTAATGGATTCACTTCACTGTGTTTCACCTGTGTAGGTATAGTGACCATTAGTTCTAATGTAGGATGGTATAAATCTTCAGGCAACGACAAAGGACTAGATCTTGAAACGGATAGGGATGCTGGATCTAAGGCAAAAATCAGATCAAGCATTTTATTTAAAGAGTTTGGCACTGCATTGATTTGATTTAATGACAGTCCAAATAAGTTAATGATAAAATCATTGTGTGCCGTGGGGGTTAAAGCACACGAATCAGGACTGGCTATCCAAGTGGTTTCAGAAATGTTAAAATCACCAAGGACAATTAAGAAGTCATGATCAGAGAGAATTTCTGAGACAGAACAAATGGCAGACAAATGTGCTTCGTACACATAGTTGCAGAGGAAGGTAGAAAATATATGAGCAGGCTAAACAAAATTTTAGCTCCTTGAAAATACAACTTAACAGCAATAAATTATATATCGGACAAATCATCAGATATAACTGTCTCTGAGGAAAAGTCGGCATCAATGGCAATGAGCACACCACCACCACGCCGTAGAGCGCGGTCGTTTCTGTGAATGCAATACAAATAACAACAGCTAAACCGCGACCAACACCAATCTAAGAGAGCGCGTAAGAGAGCACGGAAGACAGAAACGGTTGTTTGCACTTAGAGCACAAGCAGCACCACAGAAAATATAATTGAGTGCGAGAGTAAAAATACAAATGCAAAAAAAACAAGTAAGAAGGCTCTAGTCGAGAAATCCCGACTAGACGATACCCTGATCCCTATACTTGACGCGTACAATCCGTGCTTTCAAGTATGTGTGTGTGTCTGTACGCGCATACTCCATATTGCATACACAACTTCGATGTCCCATATCTCCGGTGTTTATTATCCGATTTTAATAAAAATTTCACAGATTGTCATTATTTTGTTTTATAATTCAAATGGCATCTCAAAGTTTTCCAAATTCAAGATTTTGTTGTTATCGATCCCATGTGTATATCGGAAACGGGAAGAGTTATCGAAAATCGGAAAGAAACTTGTACTGCCCAGGGATTAGGCGAGCTTAAGTTCCAAGTCTGGAGTCTCTAGCTCTTATAGTCTCTGAGATCGACGCGTTCATACATACACACAGACGGACGGACAGACAGACAGACAGACGGACAGACAGACAGACAGACAGACAGACAGACAGACAGACAGACAGACAGACGGACAGACGGACATGGCTATATCGACTCGGCTGTTGATGCTGATCAAGAATATATATACTTTATAGGGTCGGAGATGCTTCCTTCTGCCTGTTACATACTTTTGCACAAAACCATTATACCCTTTTTTCCCATTTTTAATGGGATCAGAGTATAAATAGAGTCATCGAAGGAAGCTTGGTAATGAAAGCAGAATGCTCGTACTGCAAAGTGTTGTTGTGCTTTGTCACTTTCGCTCTAAAGTGCAAATATGTAAGTTATTAATTTTAATGTTTTCTTTGTGTTAACACAACCGTCGTAACACAAAGTCACAACACTGTTATTTGCATTAAGTTAGGTGTATTAAGAACTGATAAAACACAAAATACGAACATATAACGAAGCGCAAAAAAAAAAACACGTCCGTTGCGTTACAAGCGAAAGAGCGGAGTCAATTTATAATATTTTTGATAGAAAATAGCCAATCCTTTTATTTAGCTTAGTCTGATTCTGCTTTCGGAGTAAAACAAACCAGGAAAATTTATAAATATCCAAAGCTCAACAGGTGCAGAACGAAACGGGAAAAGAGTACGGTGCGGCAACTATGTGCCGGGTGCGGAGCAACCTTACCTTGAATGCCCGAGCACCACGGAAAAAGCCCTTTTATAAGCGCAAAAACAAAGGTGTTAGGATGTCGTTCGCTAAAACCCACATGGACAATTTTGAGTACAGGATCACAATAATTTTTGCATACGTGGAGCTGGATTCCAAAAACTTAAGCTCAACATTCAATATGTCGGCAGTCGGCGTCGGAAATTTGGTATCTATTGAGACTACAATGCATACATACTTAAGGAAAATGTATAAAAAAAAGTGCATAGAAGCTGGGAAACCGATTTGCGGCTCTACCGGGACAGTGAACCCAAGAATAAGTATGGACTAGTACATTCACTGTTGTTCAACCATCATCGCCATGAAACAAAACGTCGTCTGGCCAAGGAGGATAAGGAAATTAAGGCTATCCGCAATCAGACGTGCATAAGGATCGTGCAACGAAATGTTCGTCTATTAGAAGGTTGATAACCGAAAAGCTGCGTACAATAAAGCCTGTATAAGAGATTGGATTTAGCTATGCGGCAGAAATCTGGCTTGAGCATTTATGTATTACAAGTAAAAAGGCTCTAGTCGAGAAATCCCGACTAGACGATACCCTGATCTCTATAATTGACGCGTACAGTCAGTGCTTGCAGGTATGTGTGTGTATTTACGCACATACTGCATACTGCATACTAAACTTTAATGTTCCATATCTCCGGTGGTTTTCAACCGATTTCAATAAAAAGATTTTCATTATTTTGTTTAGTTGATCGAATGCCATCTCAAAGTTTTTCAAACTCAAGATTTTACTGTTATCGATCCTATGTGTATATCGGAAACGGGAAGAGTCATCGAAAATCGGAAACAAACTTGTACTGCCTAGGGATTAGGCGAGGTTAAGTTTCAAATATTGAGTCTATAGCTCTTATACGACGGACGGACGGACAGTCGGACAAGGCTATATGGACTCGACTGTTGTTGCTGATCAAGAATATATCTACTTTATGGTGTCGGAGATGCTTCCTTCTGCCTATTAAATACTTTTGCACAAAACCATTAAACCCTTTTTACCCATTTTTAATGGGTTCTGGGTATAAAAAGGGTAGTACTGCCAAAGTTTTGAGAATGCTAAACGCTGATAAGTAATCGACACCTTTAATAACAATAACAATGGAGCTTACTTATAACATTAAAGCTTCAAATCGATTACATCGATGACATTTTAAAAAATGATTTTTTAAGCCCTTTAACTTAAATAAGCAAATATTTGCAAATAAATGTATAGCTTAAAATATGAGGACAATATTCGTGTTTGAAGAAATGTATAACGACATAAAACATAAAATTTTTTACAGTTTCCCTTTCAGGTGGATCTTTTATATTAAGTGATAACGAAGCATCTACAACAGCACCTAAATTTTTATCAAGGGGTCACCTGTACAAAGTCATAGTCGGCGAAACTATTGAACTACCATGCAAAGTGCAAAATCTTGGATCATTTGTATTACTATGGAGAAAGGGCTCATCAGTTCTTACTGCCGGTCATTTAAAAATTTCAAGAGATCAAAGGTTTAAAATTAGTAGCGACTATAATCTACAGATAAACGGCGTAAAGACTCAAGATGCAGGTGATTACATTTGTCAACTTGGGGACCAAGAAAACAGAGATCAAGTCCACACAGTTGAAATATTAGGTATATTTAACTTTTTTAATCGAGCTTAAAATATATATATAACAAAAAAATTTTTTTTAGTACCACCAACATTAAGAGCACTTCCTCACAACGGACAAGTAACTGCACGTAAGGGAAGTACAGTGACATTGGAGTGTAAGGCGTCTGGAAATCCGGTCCCTACAATATACTGGTTTAAAAAAGATGTTTATTCTGGCCCAACACATTTATCAGATAGCTCAACACTGATATTAGAAAACGTAGATAGACACCATGCTGGAACGTATCAATGTTCAGCTGACAATGGTGTTAAAGAGCGTGTATCTATGGATATTCAGCTTACAATTTTATGTAAGTTTGGCGCCTAAAAAAATATTTTTTGTTTATTGGACGTTGATGTACAAACGGACAGCACATTCATGTGGCCCAACGATACCAAGCACCGGCTTGTTAACGCGCGGACCCACGCACAAAGCGACCCACCTCCCGCCCATCCGGCCGAGGGGCGCACCGCGTAGCGTGCGGTTACGATGATCGCGAACATTAAAAATGACATAACACAATTTTTTTAGTAAGCATGCAGAAGTGGTACTAGTTATTAGGTGGGAAAGATCGTTATATAATGAACAGAAGATCCGAAAAGGGTTATGACTAGCATAGTTAGAATAACAAGCATGCAGGGCTATGTGTAATAAATTTCTACTAGTTCTAATGGGTACTGCAAAGTTAATTTGGTTAATAAGTACGGGGGAATCTATTTCACCATGTATTAATTTGTGAACAAAGGTTAGTGCGAGCATAGTTCTACGATTAGTAAGAGAGGGAAGATTTATTAATAAAAGTCTACTGTGGTAATGAGGTAAGTTAGTACTATTATCCCAGTTAAGACCTCGAAGGGCAAAATGCAAAAATTGTTTTTGTACCGATTCTATTCTATCCTGATGAATCCTGTATTTGGGATACCATATACAAGATCCATATTCGAGAATCGGTCGAACAAGAGACATATACAGAGTTTTTGTAATGTAGGGGTCGTCGAATTTCTTCGACCAGCGCCTTATGAACCCCGAGCACTTGATGCTCGATTTGTGATTGTCGCAATATGCTTGTCAAACTTAAGCTTTGGGTCCATAAGAATACCCAGATCCTCAACCAAATCAATCCGATCAAGTGATAGGTTATCCAGAATATGTATTAAAAAAAGGCATTCGCCTCTGAAAAGATATAACTTTACATTTACTGCAATTGAGATGCAGTAAATTTACTCTGCACCAAGTTTGAAAATTGTCTAAGTCACTTTGCAGTCTATGACCAGACAGAAGAAATCAGCATCAGCACCCGTGAGTGGTTTGTTACGGACGAAAGGTCGTTTATAAAAAGTGTAAATAATAAAGGTCCAAGGTGATTCGCTTTTGGAACACCAGAATTGACGTGGACCGCTTTGGTTCTAAAAGTTCTAAAAGTTAAATAATCTATAATCCAAAGAATAAGATTATTGGAAAAGCCCAAAAGTTTAAGTTTATGTATTAAAAGAAGGTGATTAACAGAGTCAAAAGCCTTACTGAAATCGGTGTAAATAACATCAGTTTGCAATTTGTCTTCAAAGCCCTTAATAACAAATGATGTGAATTCTAGTAAGTTTGTAGTGGTAGATCTTTGTTTCATGAACCCGTGCTGGCACGGTGAAATCATGGATTTACAAAGATGTTGAAGATGAGAGGTTATTAGTTTCTCAAAAATCTTAGGAATAGCAGACAACTTGGAGATACCCCTATAATTTTGAGCATTATATTTGTTTCCTTTTTTGTGGAAATTTTATATACGACTCTTTCCAAATTTTTTGGGAAAGTGTATAGCTCCACGGACAAACTAAACAATTTATGCAAAGGGTTTAAAAGACCCTGAGCACAGTACCTAAGCACTCAGCTTGGTATCCCATCAGGTCCTGGAGAAAATGTGGGCTTAATAACCTAAAGATCACAAAGAAGTGAACTCTCTGTGATTTCCGGTATGAAAATGCAATTTGAGGCATTAAGCCGATAGGGGTAAGGCATGACGACTGGTTGAAAACAAGGGCTATAAGTCGTTTGAAAAAATTCAGCAAATAGATCGGCAATGGCCTGATCTGAGTTGGCTTTCATTTCATCAAAGAATATTTTAGATGGAAAAGTCGATGACTTGCGTTTCGCATTAACGAAATCAAAAAACCGTTTAGGATCCTGCTGAAACTGTAATCTACACCCAGTCAGGTAATTCCTGTAACACTGGCTATTGAGGACTGAAAAATCGGAACGAGCAATCAAGTATGCAGAACGAGCTAACGGAGAGCATGATTTTCTGAAACTCTTGTAGAGTTTCGATTTACGATTTTTTAGAATTATCAACTCTCTGGTAAACCACACAGGTTTATTTGACCTGTTTGGCGTTCCATAAGGGACACACAAATCAAAAAAAGAATTTTAAGTATTATAAAAAATACCGATTGCCACGTCCAAATTGTCAGACCCATAGAGGGTAGACCAGTCAGTCAGGGCCAACAGCCGAGTAAGTTTTGCAAAATCGGTTTTCCGAAATTGACGTACACGGCTTAAACGATTTCTACTGGGGCCTAGCACTCGGTAGGGAAAAGTGATCGACACCTCCAACGTTGGGTGGTATAAATCTTCTGGATAAGATATGGGCTGTGATCGGGTAATGGATGAGGAGGATGGATCCAAAACAAAAACCAGATCAAGCATTTTATTAAGAGAACTTGGGATATCATTTATTTGATTCAATGATATCCCAAGTAAGTTAAGCAAGAATTCATTCTGCGCCGAGGGGGTCAGGGCACCAGAGTCGGGACACGAAATCCAAGTAACTTCAGCAATATTGAAATCACCAAGAACTACAAGGAAATCGCGATCCGACAGCATGCAAGAAACGGACATAACAGCAGAGAAATGAGCATCGTAAACAGAGCTATCGGAGGAAGGGAGTATATAGGAGCAAGTAACAAAAATACCAATAAATAGTTAAATATTTAATTATTTATTTATTTCTATATATTTATTTTTTATTTCTATTTATTTCTATATATATATATATATATATATATATACTTGGTTTTGAACGTGCTGTAGACAAATCTATTTGGAATAGCATATATATATATATATATACTTATATATATTTGGAATAGCATATATATATATATATATACTTATATATATGCTATTCCAAATAGATTTGTCTACAGCACGTTCAAAACCATAAACTTAGTATAGCTTCGTAACTATATTTACATAGGAATTAACGTTATTTTTTTTTTGTTTCTTTCAAAATTTATTAGATAATTTATTAAATTAGTTTATTCAATTTTGTGCTAAGAATTGTCACAAATTTTCTAGCTCTTAAAATTTAAAATATGTGGTTTTCAGGAAAAGGGTGGTTTGATGGTTTAGAACAAACATCTAGGTCTTGGATTAATACTTTTCCAATACTTTTTCATTAAAGCACCACCTGAAATAACGGTTGAAAAGGCTTGGGTGCATGCTGCTGAAGGCTATGATATAGAGCTTGTTTGTGTGGTTCATGGTGATGTCAATTCAGAAGTAAGTTATAAAAAACAATACTACGCATTTTATGTGTGTATATATATATATATATATATATATGATTTTTTTCTTATTAGATGTTGTGGTATCAAAACTCTTTCCTTTTGGATCCAACTGATCGACGTTCAATGTATCCTCATGATGATAGATACAGTTTAATTATTCGAAATTTTCAACAAACCGATTTTGGCAATTACAGTTGTGTTGCAGATAATGCACTTGGACGCACAAAAAAATATATTGAAGTTTCTGGACGTCCGGGCCCGGCTGATTTTATTTCACCAGCTTTAAGTGGCTTTCTAGATCACTATAACTTAACTTGGACAATAGAGTCTATACCGCCTTTGGACGAAATTAAACTATTATATCGCAGACTTTTGGTAAATCTTTTTAAATTATTTTTAGTAAATAAATTTAAAAGATAATTCTCGCTGATCTGGATGTGTGAATGTGTAATTTTTTTGAACAGGTTAGTCCGAATCCGAAGTCTTTTGAGTCCAATCACATCGGGATCCTACCATAAAACCTATAAGACCTACTACCTCAAAAAATGTTTCGAATTTTGACAAAAATGACAGGTAGAACCATGAAGCATAATATAGAGATTTCTGACTTAAATAACTTCTTATTAATATTATATCGGAAAAAAAATTAAATAAATAAATTAATTATTGAGGGCTGGTAGGTAAAAAAAAATAAAGTTAAAGGGCTCATCTACGTTGATTTTTTTTTAGTTTGTGTACATTGTTATAACGTTATATTGGTAATGGGTCCCATAGGCTATGGTAATATTTTTATGTGATGTAGGATAAGATGCCGAGTTCGTGTTCTTCGACACCAAAGTTATCATATTCAAACCCAGATCAGGAAAAAAATTGTAGTGAGACTGTGCTTAAACGTAGAGATTCGAAAAACAATTTGAATTACAGATGAATGAAACATACCAGCATCCTGGTAAATGGCATGAATATCATATTAAACCAGTACCGATTCGGACTGATGGTACACATTATTTAATGTCCTATGTAGTAAGGAATTTGGAGCACAATGCAGTCTATGAAGCAATTGTCCAAGCTAAAAATAAATACGGATGGAATGAGGTTAGTACACAAATTTTCGATTTCCGAATTTAAATTATGTTAAACGTGAAAGACTATATAATCATAGACGCGACCGTTTATAGTAACATTTAGCATACGTGTCGGATTTTGCTATCGGTTTCTGTTACGCAATATATATACAGTTTAACACAAAACCTTTACAAAATGTGAAAATTTTTGATTTTTTCACTTTAAAGCTACAGGGCAGCGGTAGGGGAACCGGGGTAACTTACCCCAAATGTGGTAAAATGAAATTTCTGGGGGTAAAAATGAAACTTTTGTGAGTATATACATATTATTAATATGCAATTTTACAACTTTTTTTTTTGCCATTGGGTTATGTCAACTTACACAACAATATTTGGGGTAATGATTAAAAAACTGCTCCGACCGCTGCTATAGGGTCACACTGGTTGTTGTTTTACATTTTTTCTTAAATTTTTTAAGATATTCAGTCAATAATCTCCTAAACCTAAAATATTAACATTAACAAATAACAAAGGCAAAGGCACTAAATTCAACTGACACGAAAATCTTTACACACTTCCGTTTTTGGTTTATTTTCGTTGTGATTCGTATTAACAGTTACTTTTAACTAAAATAGAAAAAGCGCAGCTCTTGGTAATGCAATTTTCTAAGAAATTTGCTTATTTGAATATAGAATTTATGCACGCATAATCTTTCTATATGAACGAACCAGTTGGTTTGTTACAATTCCATCAACCGACGTCTGAGTTTGCAGAAAAACTATTAACAGTGTTGGTGGCGAAGCCTTTAACTCAGTGGTCGGGGAACCGGGGTAAATTACCACAACAATATTTTGGGGTAATTCATAAAAAATATATATATGGGGTAAAGCCAAGTTCCACCACTAAAAGTATATTTTCTATTCTGCTGAGCTTTTTTTTTGGTCTTCACTCTGGGGAAGATTCAAAAAGTTCCACGACCACTGCTTTAACTGGCCGCGGGCAATAACTTCAAGGGCATAGCGAATTATATTTCGCGTCGTTTAAGTTTTGTTTAATAGGTTTGAGAGATAATTATTAAAACACTTAAAGAATTAAAAAAATTAAAAAATTTAAGAAAACAACCAGTGTGTCCCTTATAGCTCAAAAGTGAAAAAATCAAAAATTTTCCCCCTGTGTAAACATTTTCGTGTCAAAAGTGCATAATCTATTGCATATCGGTTACCTATTGGTTCTAAATCTTTGTTTAAATTACGGAACTCATTGAAAATGGGTAAAAATAGTTTCGTGCAAAATTATCTTACAGAAGGGCGAAAGCATCTCAAACCACATAAAGTATATATATATATTCTTGATCAGCATCAGGAGCCGACTCAATATAACCATGTCCGTCTGTCTAAATAAAAGCGTCTATCTCAGACACTATTAGAGCTAGAGCCTTCAGATTGGGCAAATAAGCTCGCTTAAGCTCTTGGCAGAAGAAGTTTGTTTCAAATTATAAATAATTTCTCGTTTCCAATACACGCATGTAATTTATATATATATATTTTTTTTTAATTTATGGATATAGTGGACATAATAATAAAAGTCTGTAAAGCTTTCATAATTCATAATATCGGTTGAGTAACATCGGAGATATGGAAGATTGAAGTTTAGTCGTTAGCCATTGGTGCAGTATTGAAGGCAACGCCGTATGCGTTAGTTTAGGCTTCTGCCTGTTACATAGTTTTGCACGAAACCATTATACCGTTTTTACTCATTTTTAATGGGTTCAGGGTATAAAAACAGACAGGGACGGACAGAATGATAAAGCACAAAGTTAATACTTGTATACCTTCGCTTATGAGGTATGTACTATAATAATGATTTGTATATTTGGTTTCTTATATTAGATAAGCGACATTCACCAGTTTTATACACGAAATCACGACCTTCTTCTCGACATCGACATGGAATACAAGATGGGAACATCCAGTTGCAATCGGCCATCCATGACAATGCTTGTAAATATTTTTCATCATTTAATGTTAATATTGACGTTTATAATCAGTATTTAAGATATGACTTTTATTCGCAAATATATGTTCAAAGGTGCCTTACTAAGTATTTAGAATATGTACATAGTTAAATCAGTTATAGTTATTCTGTTTATTTAGGAATGTACACATTATTAGAGCATAAAACAATCCTAAGTTAGTTTATTTTATACAAACTTAAAAAATCATTAATATTCCTTATGTTAAATGGTATAATAAGCTACTTTAAAATATTATGTCTGTAACTAAAAGAGTATAAACATTTAAATGGGATCGTTCTGACAAACCTAAGCAGAACTGGCCCTTGTGCACTATGGGATATTTGACTGCAGTTGATAGTTTACATTTTTAATCTTTAATGTGGCATACCAATAATGTTAATATACGATTTTAATTAACGTAGTCCTGAATATATCCATATATAATGTGAATAAATTGTACAGATAAATTGTGGAAAATTTATGTAAAATGCACAAGAAGCTGCGCCTACTCAAAAAAAAAACAAAACAAAAAATATATATATATATAAATATATAAACATTTTTAGCATCGATACCAGTACCGACATGCTATGTTCATGTCCATTAGGTGAACGAGCCAATAAAATATAAGTGCATTTACGGACGGTTAGACGGACATTGCTATAACGATTGAGCTCGCGATGCTGATCAAGAATATATATAATTAGTGGGTTCGAATCTATGAGTTACACATTTCATGACAAAATTAATATACAAATTTCAAGTATAAACAAGTAAGAAGGCTCTAGTCGAGATATCCCGACTAGACGATACCCTCATCCCTATACTTCATGCGTACAGTCAGTGCTTGCAAGTATGTGTGTGTGCGCGCATACTGCATACACAACTTCAATGTCCCATATCTCCGGTGTTTCTTAACCGATTTCAATAATTTCACAGATTTTCATTATTTTATTTCAAGTTTTAAACGCCGTCGAAAAAGTTTTCCAAATTCAAGATTTTGTTATCAATCCCATGTGTATATCGGAAACGGGAAGAGTTATCGGAAACCGAAAACAAACTTTTACTGCCTAGGGATTAGGCGAGCTTAAGTTCCAAATCTGGAGTCTCTAGCTCTTATAGTCTCTGAGATCGGTTGGCTCATACATACGGACGGACGGACAGACGGACATGGCCATATCGATTCGGCTGTTGATGCTGATCAAGAATATACATACTTTATGGGGTCGGGGATGCTTCCTTCTGCCTGTTACATAGTTTTGCACCCTTTTTCCCATTTTTTAATGGGATCAGGGTATAAAAAGTGTATAAGAAATCTTAAATAAAGGGTTCAAAGTAATTTTCAAAGATCCCTTTGGAAATCCGCTAAAACTGACACACCAACCTTTATAACAATTCAATTCCGCTGGGTGGAAGAAGGGCGTCATGTTGTACAGAAGAAACTTTGTATGCCGTCCTCTTTTGCTTAAGCTTTTTTCTAGAAATCATCAGTAAACTCATAAAGTATACACTTTGTACATACCTGCTTATAGTAAGCATGATTTAAGCTGTTTGTGTTATTTAAAAGAATGCCAAAAAATACTTCTTTTTTTCATGAAAAGTTGACCTTTTTCCTTTTTTTCTTTTGTGTAGGTTTCTCTAGAATGTGATACAGTATTTCTCGTAGAGTTGTAAATAATAAATAATTTAATAGCTATCACAAGGTTATTTTTTTCTGCACTTTGCTCGAAATTAAATTTTTTCAAATATATGAAACTGACAAGGTGTGTGAAATAAATACAGTTTGACAACACAATGTGAATACTTTTGATTTTTTTACTTTAGAGCTATGAGACCCACACTTGTTCTTGTTTTTCATTAATTTTTTTTTATTTCCATAAGTTATTCAATCTTTTATCTCGTGCTTCCTTCTGCCTCTTACATAGTTTTGCACAAAACCATTATACCCTTTTTACCCATTTTTAATGGCTTCAGGGTATAAAAACTCTTAGCTCTTGGTAATGCAATTTTCTGAGAAATTTCTTAATTTTAATGTAGAACCTATTCATTATCGGGAGAGTTTTAGGCGGTTTTCAAATGACAGGCAAGCGGTTATCTTTTGACCTGAACCTGAATATAGTGGGGTGCTGGCTGCTTTTAAGCTGTAGAAAGGTGTTCGATACACCTGCGAAAAGCCCAGATTTCAACTTGTTGAAAAACTGTCGGCCAATCTGAAAAAACGTACTGCCAAGCGATATACAAAAAAAAAATATGATCTCAACGCGACATTCTTGAAAGAACGGGAAAGTATTCCATTGGAATACTTCTAAAATCTCATTAAATCGATAAAAAGGCGACTGGAAGCGGTTATAGAAGCCTACGATAGCCGTAAAAAATACTAATTATAGTTTAAAAACAAATAGAAATAGAAAGATTTACCAACAACTGCGCGTTTTTATTTGAATGAAAGTAACTATAAATACGAATTTCACAACGAAATTAAAACAAAATATGGAATTGTATAGTTGTCAGTTGAGTTGAGAGCCTTTGTTAGTAATTTTTCATTGTTAATGTTAATATTTTTAAGTTTTAAGTCTAAGACAGCGGTCGGGGAACTTTTTGAATCATTACCCCAAATATTTTTATCAAACTTTACTTTACCCCATAGTGAAGAACAAAAAAACAAAAAAAAGGTCAATAGAATAGAAAATTAATTTTTACCCCATTTGGGGTAATTTACCCCGGTTCCCCGATCGCTGGTCTAAGAGATACAGATGAATTAATAAATCCTAATTTGTTGATAAAAAATTAGAAACAAGAACTAGAGTGTAAACACTTTGTTTTCAAACTGTATGTAATTATGTGCTTAGTCGCACTTTACGTAACACATACCTTAGGAGAAATTATATTTGTAGTTAAAATATAAATTTAATACAAAAAAGTTTTTTTTCAGTTGGTATTTATTTTATAAAGAAATTATTTTATTAGAGTTGATATTTGTGCAAAAGAGGAGATTATACAATATTAAAGGAATTAACTAATTTAATGAAGCTAAATTTATTAATTAATATTTTGCTTTGCCTTTTTTTCAACCAATTTCAACCGGCGGGTCATCGAATTTACTGAGTATTCTTATGTTTCGATGCCCACTCCTGAACAATGGCTATTTTAAGTCCTTTAAGGACTCAAATTGCCTTCCACCGTAAAAAACCTTTGTTGACAGTATACCCCAAAAATCATCAATTGAATTTAAGTCTGGACTTATTGCTGGCCACTGCAATAACGGGATCTTTTTTGACTTAAAAAACGTCATCCTATGCATTGCAACTTGTATAGGAGCGTTATCCTGTTTAAATATCCAGTCCTCATCATGGAACCTCTCCGGAATCGAAATAGGTTCGCCTTCAAGCAGATCCACATATGTTTGGCTTACTCATTCGTCTCGGCACATAGCATTGCGAGACTTTCAAGCAGAGCCAAATGCCGCTCGTACCACCACCATGGTTCCGCTTATGGCAAGTCTGCCGGGGATTTCTTGGTTGCACCCAGTTCTTCTGATTACCGTCCGGCCCGTCTAAATTGAACTGTTTTTCATCACTGAAAACCATTTTTTGAAACTCGCTGCCCCATGCTGGCATTCTTATGCCGATGCAAGTGTCTTGATTTCCTCACCTTTTCTGTATATTTGAGGTGCAACTTGTTGCACCCTCTGCATACTTCGGTACTTCAAATTGCTTTGTCTTGGGCCCAACTCATCGACTTAGCTGTTGCCATCGCTCTGATGTGTCTTTTAATGCGCGCATAAACTCTTGATACGGCTCCTTTGCAGTTGTTTTGAGCATTTTTTTTTTGGCAATTTCAGTAATTTTAATGTCACATTCAGCTATAGTTTCAATAATGGTGCTTTCATTTAATAAGCCCCATAACTTTTTAAAGCGAGATAACTGATGTGTCCCTCTTAAAATATAAATTCATAATTTTGCACAAACATCAACTCTCTATTAAAGGCATGACTTTGTCTCATTTAAAATTGTAACGGGACTATAGATAAGACGCTAATATTAAACAAATGCATGCAATAGAATCGCAAAACATAAGGGAACCGTTGTAATTACACCTGTTACACGCAAAACAAATTTGCACAAGTATCATTTCTCCTGAGGTAAAAGCTTTTCTTTAGATTGTTCCTAGAAGAACCATATAAAATAGTGAGCGGATGTTTTTTGTTTATGACTTAAATGTGAGCTAACAAAATCGCAAGCTATTTGAGTTAAAAATGTAATTCCGAAAACCAGACTTAAGTTCCAAAGTGCTTTGGGGTTTTGCATTTACCACATAAGAAAACATAAAATCAAAGACACAAAAATCTTAAAAAAAAATTATAAAAAATGTCTACATTTAGTATAAGTTAGTATTAAATAAAATATTAGTATAAATACATTTATATAAAAGCTGATCAAGAGGATTTAAATAATAAACACAAGTATTATTAAGCTTAAATAATTGAATTAACTGATTTTATCAAAAAAATATTTATAAATAGCTATAAAAAAAAAAAAAGATTCTTTCTTCGGAGCTGCACCGAAGGCACGGTTTAGTGAACATCGCAGTTGAGGGCAAATTTAAACGCAAGTATTACATTCCCTAACAGTAGAGCGAGTAGCAACCGCTCCATTTACATAACAACGAGTATATAGTTATTGGGTTGTTAACGACAAAAAAATTATTTAATTTGATTTCCAAGTGTTTCCAGCTTCCGTTCGTTTAATTTTCATGGGCGTTGCTATTTAAGATACGAAAAAGGGTCTGAAAAAATGCAAAAATCCAAAAATAATTTCTAGAATTTAGCGTAACGAGCAGCATATGAGAATAAAGTTGAATGAGAAAAAAAACGAACTGTAAATTTAAGCCGACAACACAATATATTTTAAATATCTTAAATGGTGTGTGTAAAAAAGTAATAGAAATTTTGTAGTTAAGTAAGTTGAAAGAGTCTTCATTTTTTATGAATCTAAAATTTTATAACTTTGCCAGGAATTCAATAAGAAGGCAAAGTAATAGAATTATTAGTCATTATTGCCCAATAAAAATCTCGATGGCACAGAAAAATCATAATTACAAAATTTCGATTGCTTTTTTATATTATTTGCACAACATTCAAAACAAATATACATAGCATATAAATAATAATGCATTTAGAATATAATAAATATTACAAAAATTAAAGTTGGCCACAATACTTTATTGCTTTATATGTTGTTTGTATTTGTGTATCTATGTTTTTACCAACGTTTTTTATCACATTGCAGAATAAAATTAATAACCTTAAAATCAATTGCCACGTTAAAAAAAAGGAATTTATTCTTAAATTACTATTAAACTGCAAAAATATGTAAAAAAAAAAAAAAAACATTTTTAAACGAATAATGAAAGCTTATATGCAAATTTTTGATTAAGTTATGCTTAGACCTTATTGTTTTTATTTAAGCTAACTTAAAGTATATTGACAATTTTTTAACAAATTTCAATTGAAAAATAAGAGGAGTCTTTCCAGTCTTGGTATTATATCGTTTTTGAAGGTTTCCAAACACTTTCATTCGAAATCTTAGCTCTTCAACTGGCGAAATCGATAAGATCTCTAGATCGATCCAAAAACGATATAATACTAAAAGACTGGAAAATAGGCACTCCTCTTTTTTTACAGTTAGTAAACGCACTCTGTGCAATAGCACCTTTTTCCCCGTCATATTTCTCCCAACGAGGTTCTTATTTTTCTTCATTGCTGATACTTTTCTGTCTGCCGCCGTGTCTGAATTTGTTTTTGTTTTGTGTATGGACGGCTCATGCTGTGTCGTATGTATTCGGCACTGTCTGGTTGCTGAAAATCTCATATGTATGTATTTATCAGAGCTCACGCAAAAGCAACTTTAGAGTACCTCAAAACATAAAGCAAAACAATTATTTGATACTTCTGGAGTTGCTGGGCTGCTGGTTATTTTGCCTAATATGGTATAGCTGTTAGAAAAATTATAGTAGAAAATACAAAATTATGTTTTGCCGACGGCAAAGTAATGTATATATATATATATATATATATATTTATATATATATATTTATTTCATTTAAAACAAATGTTTTTTAATCTTTAAATGTTGTTAATTTGCCGATGGCCAAACGGATTCAGGGTGGCCTAGGCCTAGGTCCGTCTTTGTGTGTATGCATGTGAGTTTATTTATTTTATTATTGGACGTAGATGTACTAACGGACAGTACATTCAAGTGGCAACGATACCAAGCACCGGCTTGTTAACGCGCGGACCCTCGCACAAAGCGACCCACCACCCGCCCATCCAACCGAGGGGCGCACCGCGTTGCGTGCGGTTACGATGATCGCGAACATGTAGAAAAATGACATAATACAATTTTTTTTTGTAAGCATGCAGAAGTGGTACTAGTTATTGGGTGGGAAAGATCATTATATAATGAACATAAGATCCGAAAAGGGTTATGACTAGCATAGTTAGAATAACAAGCATGCAGGGCTATGGGTAATAAATTTCTACTAGTTCTAATGGGTACTGCAAAGTTAATTTGGTTAATAAGTACGGGGGAATCTATTTCACCATGTATTAATTTGTGAACAAAGGTTAGTGCGAGCATAGTTCTACGATTAGTAAGAGAGGGAAGATTTATTAATAAAAGTCTACTGTGGTAATGAGGTAAGTTAGTACTATTATCCCAGTTAAGACCCCTAAGGGCAAAGAGCAAAAATTGTTTTTGTGTCGATTCTATTCTATCCTGATGAATCCTGTATTTGGGATACCATATACAAGATCCATATTCGAGAATCGGTCGAACAAGAGACATATACAGAGTTTTTGTAATGTAGGGGTCGTCGAATTTCTTCGACCAGCGCCTTATGAACCCCGAGCACTTGATGCTCGATTTGTGATTGTCGCAATATGCTTGTCAAATTTAAGCTTTGGGTCCATTAGGATACCGAGATCCTCAACCAATTCAATCCGATCAAGTGATAGGTTATCCAGAATATATATTAAAAAAAGGCATTCGCCTATGAAAAGATATAACTTTACATTTACTGCAATTGAGATGCAGTAAATTTACTCTGCACCAAGTTTGAAAATTGTCTAAGTCACTTTGCAGTCTATGACCAGACAGAAGATTTGCAGCTGGCATGCATAATTTCACATCATCAGCATACATCAGCACCCGTGAGTGGTTTATTACGGACGGAAGGTCGTTTATAAAGAGTGTAAATAATAAAGGTCCAAGGTGACTCCCTTGTGGTACACCAGAAGTGACCTGGACCGCTTTAGAAACTGAGCCATTAAAATAGACTCTCTGCGTTCTAAAAGTTAAGTAATCTTGAATCCAAAGAATTAGATTATTGGGAAAGCCCAAAAGTTTAAGTTTATGTATTAAAAGAAGGTGATTAACAGAGTCAAAAGCCTTACTGAAATCGGTGTAAATAACATCAGTTTGCAATTTGTCTTCAAAGCCCTTAATAACAAATGATGTGAATTCTAGTAAGTTTGTAGTGGTAGATCTTTGTTTCATGAACCCGTGCTGGCACGGTGAAATCATAGATTTACAAAGATGTTGAAGATGAGAGGTTATTAGTTTCTCAAAAATCTTAGGAATAATAATTTTGAGCATTATATTTGTTTCCTTTTTTGTGGAAATTTTATATACGACTCTTTCCAAATTTTTTGGGAAAGTGTATAGCTCCACGGACAAACTAAACAATTTATGCAAAGGTTTTAAAAGACCCTGAGCACAGTACCTAAGCACACAGCTTGGTATTCCATCAGGTCCTGGAGAAAATGTGGGCTTAATAACCTGAAGATCACAATGAAGTGAACTCTTAGTGATTTCCGGTATGAAAATGCAATTTGAGGCATTTAGCCGATAGGGGTAAGGCATGACGACTGGTTGAAAACAAGGACTATAAGTCGTTTGAAAAAATTTAGCAAATAGATCGGCAATGGCCTGATCTGAGTTTGCTTTCATTTCTTCAAAGAATATGTTTGATGGTATAGTCGATGACTTGCGTTTCGCATTAACGAAATCAAAAAACCGTTTAGGATCCTGCTGAAACTGTAATCTACACCTAGTCAGGTAATTCCTGTAACATTGGCTATTGAGGACTGAAAAATTGGAACGAGCAATCAAGTATGCAGAACGTGCTAACGGAGAGCATGATTTTCTGAAACTCTTGTAGAGTTTCGATTTACGATTTTTTAGAATTGTCAACTCTCTGGTAAACCACACAGGTTTATTTGACCTGTTTGGCGTTCCATAAGGTACACACAAATCAAAAAAAGAATTTAAAGTATTATAAAAAATACTGATTGCCACGTCCAAATTGTCAGACCCATAGAGGGTAGACCAGTCAGTCAGGGCCAACAGCCGAGTAAGTTTTGCAAAATCGGTTTTCCGAAATTGACGTACACGGCTTAAACGATTTCTACTGGGGCCTAGCACCCGGTAGGGAAAGTGATCGACACCTCCAACGTTGGGTGGTATAAATCTTCTGGATAAGATATGGGCTGTGATCGGGTAATGGCTGAGGAGGATGGATCCCAAACAAAAACCAGATCAAGCATTTTATTAAGAGAACTTGGGATATCATTTATTTGATTCAATGATATCCCAAGTAAGTTGTTCAAGAATTCATTCTGCGCCGAGGGGATCAGGGCACCAGAGTCGGGACACGAAATCCAAGTAACTTCAGCAATATTGAAATCACCAAGAACTACAAGGAGATCGCGATCCGACAGCATGCAAGAAACGGACATAACAGCAGAGAAATGGGCATTGTTAACAGAGCTATCGGAGGAAGGGGGTATATAGGAGCAAGTAACAAAAATACCAACACCATTAAAATACAACTTAACAGCAACAAATTCTATATCCATAGAATCACCTACAATTACTGTTTCCGAAGAATAATCAACATCAACAGCAATAAGCACACCTCCACCACGTCGAAGCGTACGGTCTTTTCTATGGACACAGAATCTGCTGGATAGAACTTCAGTACTAAGAATGTCATGCCTTAACCAAGTTTCAGTGAAGGCAATGACATGAAAAGCAAAGGAGTGACTGTTAAGATATAAACTACTGAGTTTAGTACAAATACCTCTCACATTCTGATAGCCAAGTACAAGGGATGTTGTTAGTTTTTTGAACTATCAGAATCGAGAGGAGTTATAGGCAAAGCTACTGGGGTGGGGGATACAATCGGAGGCCGATTTTTTTTCCTGGCAGTATATTCATTAACAATAATGTTCTCAGGCCAGAACTCTTTGGAACATATAGAGCTAAAGTCCTGACTAGAAACACTAATTTTAAAGGACGAGATATTCCTAGTATATTTAAAATTGAATTTTTCCACCGTGACGTTAGCTTTTGATTTGGCCCTAATGTAGACCTTGACATCATCTGATGACAAGTCAGGGGAAGCCTTGAAACAAATACTTGTTTTTTCGGTGGAACGGCAACCAATTTTTTAATTATATCTTCAACCGAAGATGTATTTTTGACTAGAGGGATATTTGGTTCTTTGGATATGTTTGGTTTGTTAGGTTGAACTACGTCAACACTACTCACCACCAAAAAGGCCGAAGGACCAGGATCAGACGAAACGACATCCATGGGGACAATCGCGCTTACATCCGGTATCTCGCTAATTTTGGGGACTGGGGCAGAAGATTTGATTTTAATTTTATCTTTATTTTTATTTTTATTTTGGGTCACAGTACAGTTTGGCAGACTTTCAGACATGACCGGTTCCGACGGCCCAACATTTGCTTTTTTGCGCTTTGGAGAATCACTTAAGAGATTTATCTCATTAAAGTTTCTCTGCACAATTGAGAAATTTTCACACAGTTTTTTTAACTGGCCGAAAACTCCCTCAAAGCCGAGCTGAGTCGCCATGAACTTTGCTATATCTTTTTTCCGCTCCAAACAAGACCAACATGGCCACTCTAAATTTGTGACGTCCATCAAATCGGAGATGCGGCCGTTAAGACCAGCACATTTTTCATGTGCTACATTTGGGCACATCCAGCAGCCAACAAAACCCATCTTTGTATTGGTGCGAACTTGGCAGCCCTGGTAACAGCAGACACACATATTTAATAAATTTTCGTTTATTTTTGTTTATTTGAGAAAACAAAAATAAAATAAAATAAATAAATAAATAAAAATAACGGTATATAAATGAGAGAGAAAAAATAATAAAAGTTATTTAATTAATTTATTGAAGAACTGCTCAAAAAAATTTTAGGACCACCCTAGGGTTAATTATATGATTACGCTTGAAGCTACTCACAAAAACGAAAACACAAACAAAACGTACCGGCGCGAGCGCAGCAACCGAAAGCAACAACAACGGAATAATTGAAACGATTGTTTGAATTTGTTTTTGCTTTGCTGTTTAGAGTTTGTCGTAGGTCATGGTCTGTCTGTACATGCAGAAAGCCTTCTTACTTGTGTTTTAAAAGTTTAATGTTGCCGATCAATGAGTATGTATATGTATGTTGTTATGAACCGACTTTTCATTCCCAACACTGTGTCGATAGCCAGCTAACAAATCGGTCACTCAGGGATGGATACGACCTGGATACAGTGCTGACCGGTGTAAAAAAAATTTATATTTTTTTTTACGAATAACTTACAAAAAAAAACAAACGGGTGAATATTAAACAACTATGGGACATACAAAGGTAAAAAGGTGGAAACATTTACCCCCCAATGCACCCTCCCTACCTATGGGTCGGTATTTTTGCATTTTATTGCCGACCCCCTATACATCACAACACTATCAACAGCTTACCCCGACATCAACATACAATCGTCCCACCCACACATAAATATCTACTCACACATGCTTAGATAGACAGTACACACTTATATTTATTCATTTAAAACTATACATGGCTTTCTTAAAATAAATTTACTCTATATAAATAAACAAAAGAATGAAGAAAGTATTTAAATAAATAAATAAACAAAAATGAACATGAACTAATCACGTAGAACATATAAACAATACTCGAAAACTTAGAATGAATGATTAAATAAATAAGTTAAATGATAGTAGATAAATTATAACTAAATAAATAGGGGCGGGGATAAATCGCTAAATAACTAAATTAACTGAGTCTAATTCGGGCCTTCGACAATCGGTCGCGACCCACTGTGCCTGTGACGGCGGCTGTATGGCTGTTGCGCAAGCGCTGATGTTTGATTCTTTTGGGGGCACTATCTCTACGGGCACAAACTTGATGACTCCGCCCGACGGGTTTGCTGATCCTCGTCCGGTGGTCTCCTGCATCTGCCTTGGGCACTCCTGGTGTGTGCGGAACTGCTGCCTGGACGGTCTGACTCTGTGCAGGGTTCCAAGCGTAAACCCTTTTCTTGCACTTTTACTGATTTGTTTGACTTTTTTCTTTCTTTTTTCTGTGCTTGTCACAGGCCTGGCTTTTCCTTCTCGTCACATGCCTGGCTTTTTTCGCTCTCTTATGCCTGGCTTACTTCTTTTGCTATCTCATGACTGGCTTTCCTCTTCTTCCTCCTTAAGCCATTTCCCTCTAAACGCCGACACCAATCGAATATCTTGGCATACACGACTCTCCAACCCTCGTTCGACAACCACAACCATCGATAGAACATCGCACATTACACCACACTCCGGTTCGCTTGTGTGCACTGCGAACAGGAGTGCTAAAAGGAGGCGTCTGCTCGCCAAGCTGCCTAAGGCCACCGCCTACGCCCTGAGATTAAGAGTATCATGCTCTACCAACTGAACTAGCCGGGCTCAGATCCAACGCTCGGGGGTTACTGCTTGAGATCCTTAGCGTGGAAGACCCCGAGCGGATTTCCCGTCCTACTGGCCTCACTACCCGGCACTTGGTGTAACGGCGGCAGAACTTCGCGTTGAGATTCTTCGCGAAGTCACTCAACACGAAATTACGCTTATACACCTCCTGCCCTGCCGTGTTTTGAACGTCCCGTGCCTTCAGGTCGTACTACCTCGCTGATTTCTCATATGCTCGGTATAGCGTCTCTTGGATGCCAGCACGGTATATTTGCTGCTTCGCTGACCTCTCTAAGGGCTTAATGGTCGAGTCGCTAACATCGCCAAGCCTCTTGGCTAGGCTATACTCGCTGCCATGACTCAACATGTGCTGTCCGAACAATGCGAAATATGGAGAGGTTCCGGTCGCAGAGTGCACTGCACTTCGCAACGCCATCGCGATCTCGCGCAACGCCTCGTCCCACACCGTCTGGTCGGCGCCAATATGCAATCGTATCGCTGCCAACACCAACTGGTTAACACGTTCGGACGAGTTCGCTTGCGGGGCACAGTTCCCGGTGCGACAGTGCTTTATACCGTGGTGTTCTAGCATCGCTCCAAACTCCTGTGACACGAACTGCTTCCCGTTGTCAGTGTGCACGATTTCGGGGACTCCATACGCCGAGAACACAATTTCTCTAAGGAACCGGATGACCGCTGCCGCTGTCGCCTTCGGTATCGCCTTTAGCCAGACAAATTTGCTAAGATGGTCTAGCACCACTAGAATGTAGGCGTTGCCCTGGCGAGAACGTAGGTACTTGCCAAAGAAATCCAAATATAGCTTTTGCATCGGCCGCTCCGTCACCATCTCCTTGCCCATCTTTAGCCTTGCAATCTGCGTGCTGTGTTTGGTTTCTTTGCAGACTTCGCACCCGAGCACATGCGTCCGTACTTGCACTGCCATCCTCGGCCAGAAATAGAATTGGCGCAGCCTTGCCAATATTCGGGCTATGCCTCCGTGCATCCCCTTAACACCGTCGTGCGCCTGGTGAACTAGTGTGCTAGTTAGAGATTCCGGGATCCATAGCTTCCACAGGAACTCCTCGCTATCGTCCCGCGAAAACTGGGACCTCTTGAAGAGTGGGCCGTTCTCAATCCGGAGATCAGGAAAACGCTCCGATTCTGCGCGCACTAACGCCAACCGACTCTGGTACTCGAACAAGTTGAGCTCTTCCACCTCACACGGTCGAGAGAGCATATCGGCTACCACGTTCTCCTTTCCATTACGGTGTTCGATTTAAAAATCAAACGCCTGTAGCGCTAGGGACTTCCACTCAGGTCTTTGAGTGACATTAGCCACTGCAAGCTCGAATGGTCCGTAATGACCGTGAACGGCATTAGCTCCACGTATGTCCTAAATCGCTCTATCGCCTTCACCGCTGCGAGGCACTTCTTCTCCGTTACACTATTATTAAACTGGCCTCCACGCAGCTTCGCTGAAAAGAATGCAATGGGTCGATCTGCACCCTCGTCGTCACGCAGAAAGAGAACTGCATCAATCCCCAGGTGGCTTGCGTCGCACTGGATGAAATAGGGCCGGCAAAAATCTGGGTGCACTAGGACCGGTGCACAGGTAAGTGCCTTCTTTAACTTATGGAATGCCCCGATTGCTTTTAACCGACATTTCAAACTCCTTGCCGATTTTTAGGCAATCAGTAAGCGGCGAGAAAGGCTCAAAAAATCTCGGCTGAATCGCCTTTACCAACCTGCAGTTCCCAAAAATCTCCCTAGCTGCTTAGTGGTTATCGGGACGGGAATCTGGACTATTGCCTCCACCTTACTCGGATCCGTTCGCAGAGCTCCGTCACCAACAATGTACCCTAAATACCTCAGAAATTTGAAGCAAAACTTCGATTTCTGCAAGCCGAAGGTCAGATTGGCCTCCTTCAAACACTGTGCTACCTCCTTCAACAGCTGCACATGCGCCTCAAAGGTGCGGGCGATGATCAGCAGGTCATCCAAATAGACGAACACACGATTCCGCAGACGTTGTGGTATCACCCGGTCCATCAATCGACACAACCGCTGAGCGGCATTACACAGACCGAAAGGCATCATCCGGAATTGATAAAGCGGACGGCCCGGAATGGTGAATGCGGTGTAAGCTCTGCTCTTGGGCTCCAACTCAATCTGCCAGAATGCGTGTTTCAAATCGACGCTGCTGATGAAGATAGTGTCATCCACGCGGCTTAGGATAGACTCAATATTCTGTAACGGGTAAGCATCTTTAACGGCGAGCGTCTAAGCATAACCTATTTTTCCCAAGTTTTCGTACCAGCGTCGTCCTGTTGCTCCAGAGACTTTCGCTTGGCTCTATGACGCCAAGTCGAAGTATTTCATCGACCTCCGCAAAAAGAAGCTGCTGCACCGCTGGTGACACTGGGCAAAACTTCTTCACTGGTACGGTGCCTTCTATTAGCTCGATCGTAAGACGCTCCATGTGAGGCTCGATCGGCTCTCCCCTAGTCGTGAACTCTGAGTCCACCTGCTCGAGCGACTCCACTCCTACGACCTCGGGTGCTTGGCGAAAATTCTTCTAGAAGTCGATGCCCAGGTACGAACTCTGAATCAGGGCGGGGCAGACATACTACGTCATCTTATGCGTCTCGCTTTGTATTGGATCGGAACAAGAATCTTACCCAAGACCGAGTAGCTCGCACCTCCTGCAGCTCGCACCTTAGAAGTCTGAGGATGCCAGGCTATTCCCAGCTTCTCGATCAGATCCACTGCTCCCGCGCCTAACAAGCTAACGGTCGCCCCAGTGCCCAGAAGCCCCTTTACTGTGTGACCTTGAAGCTACTCTTCGGTAAAAGGTCGGTTGTCGTCCTTGAGCGCTTCACCAAGTGCTTCGCACACGCGATTGCGTTCCCCACGGCGTAATGTGTGCCTTCTCCGCTTCCGTGGAACTGGTGAGTTCTGGTGCAGCATTGAGTCCTCCTCTTCGGCAAAGATCCAGGCTCTTGCATCTTCGTACGCGACTTGGCGCGCAGGCAGTCGTGTCGACCACTTTGGCCTTGGCAAGGGCTCGCTGTTGGCTTTCCTAAAAATATCCTTAGCTACCAAGGGGTCCTTACTGCTGTTGCTTAATCATAACATGTCTGGTGGAGAGGATTTTAATGGTTTCTCAACCGTGGCATTGAACGCGACTCCTCTGCCTGTGGCATGCTCTGCATTTCGTTTCCCGAACGACATTGTGGGCATTTGGGCAATACCACTCCTGGGAGTACACATTTATAACAGAATATATTTCTTACCGTGGCTTCGCACTCTCAAAAAGTATGTCCTCGCTGGGCACAGTTCCAGCACGTAATCGCATTGTGGTTGCCGCAACAGCCTCTAGGCCTGGGCAGTGCTTCGACTGCGTCATCCGGTGCAACCTCTGCAGTGGCTTCTTCCTCATTATAGAACGACTCGTTCACCTGGAAACGGTCTCTAGGCCTACCGGCTGGTTCCGCTGTGGTCTGACTTCTCGACCAACGTGAAGACAGCATTCTCTCGGCGTCATGGCATTCTTCACGCAGTCTCTCCAAGTCAGTGATCCACATAGGATAGATGACCCGCGACATACCGTCTCGTATATTTACCTTCACGATCTTGATCAGGTCGTGGTCGCTGACGGGTAACTCCAATCCCGACCTGAGAGCAAACATGGCCTGGAGATAATCATCGATGCTCTCTCCTGGCGTTTGTCGCCTCTCGCGAAGCTCCTGCTCGCGTTCGAAATTCGACCGTCGCGTCTTAAATCCCTGTTTCAGCGCGTACCGCAGATTCGGCCAGTCTGTTGCCCCACTCGTCCTGAGGAACATCCAATACCAATCTTTTGCGCGTCCCTCAACCAGCCTGAAGATTATTTTGCCGACTGGCATTCCAGAAGCGCTGGCATCAAAAACGAGACCTCATCGACGCATCGGGATCATCTTGGGTTTGTACTCGGTCATATCGAATGGTCTACGCATGGGTTGATCGTTTCTCGCCAGTTCTTCGCTACGCGATCCAGAACTTCAATGCTCTGCTTGCTCGCGCTGCTCGGACTCCAGAGCGTGGTTGCCGACCCACAATCCCTGTGCAGCTGGAGGCTTTCGCTGAGGCGCCGCACGATCATGCGGTGGTGCTGCGTTTTGTCCGGGCGGTGGGCGAACAGTTGGCTGTGTCTCTCTCGGCCCTGACAGATGTGTATACAGGCTGCTTTCTCGGATTGCCTGCATATACTCCAGCATCTCGCGCCTATTTTTTTCTTGGATCAGGGCCATTCCTGTCACCATAACGGCCTGGAATGTTTCCCGCGCCTCCGCTAGAGCTGAATTTATTGCGGCTCTCAGCTCGCTTTGCAAATCCAGTGGAGCTGGCTGTTCCTGTGCCGTCGTTGAGCAGCTGCGTTTTGGCACTGCTCCTAGGCTGTTGGAATGTGTATCCCCGCCTACTGCTCCTGCCTCCGAGATATCCATTTACTCTCGTGGCGACGTGTCGTTGGATGATGTGTCGGTTTGCAGTTTTCGAGCTTGGGATGCCGGTCGAGTGATAGAAGCCAATAATTCGGCCCCTCTACTCCGATTTAAATCACTACGCTTATACCTTCTTTGTTCCTCTATATTTTTTTTTCCCCACGCATTTTCTTTTTATTTCCTATTAAGCTATTTTCTCTCTTTCTTTTACCGATACTGGGACGACTCGGACCTTAGCCTCGACACAAATAAGGTAAGCTGAACTAAAATATTGACATTTACATGAGTGAAAGAAATGTGCGTTGCCTACTGTCCCTCCAGATCCCAGGCTACACCACAGAAGGGTACTCTGCTCCACTCTAGGACTCGCCTGGGCATTGTTGGATGTGACGTTCTGTGTCTTACCCTTTCCTCCAGCTACTGCAATATCGGCTTAGGCATTAAACCTTGCTGTGAACCAGCCACTGTTGGACATACAGTAAAACGAGTAACCAACACACGTAATATAACTTATACAATAAACTGAACATATACTGTGACTTCACTAGCGTCTTTCATTAAGTTTCCTTGATTGGGCGCCATTTGTTATTTGTTCATTCCCAACACTGTGTCGATAGCCAGCTAGCAAATCGGTCACTCAGGGATGGATACGACCTGGATACAGTGCTGGCCGCTGTAATGAAAAGCCGGTTCATAACAATGTTTGTGTTTGTATGCGTCTACCCGCAAAACGCAAAAGAACAAACAGCAACAACACGTGCCGGTTGTCGTTGCTGAAACGCAAACGCTGCTCAATGTGTTTTTATACCCATTATTACAATAATCAATACAAGGCAATGCAATTATTAATGTATATATATAATACACAGACAAGTATTTGAAAGCTTAATGTGTTTATCTTATGGTTAGTATTAGTTTGGTATTAAGTCATTTTAAACCTCTTCAATAAGTCATTAATGATCTACCTAATTCCCAATATGTACACACGTATATGTATGATAGCAGTCATAGTTAAGTATCCCACGATTAGCCATACAGTTTCACAAAGTTCATTTAAAGTCTATACTACCCACCCATTTGAGTCATAGCAAGCAGACAGAAGCAAAAGTCGAAAATTTAAAATCTCAACTTCGGCCACCACACAACGGCACAATGAAAAACAGCAACAACAAATCTTTGTCTGGCGCATCGCACGCAACGTGTTCAACAATATCGTAATATGGTAAGGTGCTTACTTCAGGTTTTATCGTTTCTGTTTTACGAGCAAAAGTAGCTATCATCCAGTCTTGTAGTATTACATAGTCATTGTTGTGTACTGCCTAAGGCTAAGACGAGCCCAGGTTCCAAATTTACAGTCTAGTCCTTCAAAGTCTCTGAGATCGACGCGGTCAAACATACAGACAAACAAACGACGTCAGAGATGTTTCCTTCTGCCTGTTATATGCCTTTGCACAAAACTAGTATAATCTATTTACCCATTTTCATTGGGTTAAGGGTAATAAAATTTATTTTAGTTTAAGAGACCAAATGAACGTTCATTTATAATAATGCCTATCAATTAACAAAGCGACGCATGAATGTTCAAGGTCTTGGTTATTTCTTCATATCTATGAAAGTAGTTTTTCCAATTCATAGCGTGTTTATGCAACCAAACAAATTCTGAAATTCAGTATGCCGAAAAATATATAATTTGCCAACAAAGTGTAAGCACACTGTCAATTATCTCTTAAGCCTATTAAACAAAACTTAAAAAACATTAACATTAACATTAATTAACAAATGTCACGAAAGTGCTTTCACACCTACACATTGCCACGAAAAGGTTTACACAAAAAAATTTTGATATTTTCACTTTAGAGATATTGTTAACTATTTATTTTTATTGGTTTTTATAAGTAATTCAGTCAATTATATCTTAAACCTATTAAACACAACTTAAAAAACATTAAAAAAGAGCAATTTAAAATACTAACAACAGCACTTAATTCAACTGACACGAAAAGGTTTACACAGCTACGCTTTTGGTGCATTTTCGTTGTGAAATTCGTATGAAATTCGTATGTACAGTTACTTTTAATTAAATTAAAAATGCACAGATCCATAAAAGTCCACATTTTTTTGGCTAGATCGCTTGCCAATGAGATGAAGAAGGATTGTGGAATCACCATATCTCGAGAATGTGGCCCAAAGCCATTTAAGTCCCTACCCTCAATCGAGCTTTTTAAAAGCTATTGAAAACCAAAAATATTATACCGGTATTATATCGTTTTTGTGTCTGGTCATAGACTGCAAAGTGACTTAGACAATTTTCAAACTTGGTGCAGAGTAAATTTACTGCACATCAATTGCAGTAAATGTAAAGTTAGGTCTTTTTATAGGCGAATGCCTTTTTTTAATATCTATATGGATAGTGGATTACCTACCACTGGATCGGATTGATTTGGTTGAGGATTTGGGTATCCTGATGAACCCAAAGCTTAAGTTTGACAGGCATATTGAGTCAATCACAAATCGAGCATCAAGTGCGTTGGGGTTCATTAAGCGGTGGTCGAAGGAATTCGACGACCCCTACTAAACAAAAACTCTTTATGTGTCTGATTTTTTTTTTTAACTTTTATTTATTTAATAAAGTATAACAAACAAGAATACTGCTTGACTAGAAATAATTATAACATGAGATGAAAAAATAAAAATAAAATAAACATCTTTCTCTTCCTCTTCGGTCGACATGTCTGTCTCTAGGGAATTGGCCCATTCCTCAGCACCACAGGGCAACACCGACTGGACGTGCGGTCCATCATCATCAGAAGTCGGCGTCTGCTAGATGTCGGGCCCCCGACGTTGTCCATTAGCCTGCTGAGCGCAGTCACACCAGCTGAAGCTTTGTCTGCCGCCTGTTTTATTTGTAGGAAGAAGCTCAGCTTGGTGTCTATCATCATGCCCAGGTATTTGACCCCAGGTCTCGACCTCACCGTAGTTTCCCCGACTCTTAATGGGATGAGAGATTTTTTCGTCAGGACTACCACACTTCTGTCTTATTCAACGCCAGTGCTAGCCCAAGTTCCGCCATCCAGCTACTGACAGCCCTCATCACCTGATTTTGAGCTGTGCTAGTTGCAGGTCTCGCGCTGCTAACATAGCAGCAACGTCAACCGTTTACCCGACCAGGCACGTCTCATCTGGCATTCCAGAGATCCGGCCCTATGACAGATCCCTGCGACACCACTGCCGTGACCGCCTTCTCTGGTCTAATAAAGTAGTCCACTGCTGCAACTACATCAAGGACAGCGTCTCTGGTGGACCGGCCCGCCCTAAGCCCGTACTGCCTCAGTGAAAATCCCCCGGCGTTGCGGATTGCTGCCGTTTAACTGGACCTAATTAGCATCCATCACCTTTCCCGCTGTATCCAGCATACACAACGGGCGGTAGGACGATGGAGAATCGGGATCGCCCTTGCCTTTGCTTATGAGCACCAACCTTGCAGTTTTCCAACACGAGAACAAAACTCCCTCAGCTAGGCAGGAATTATACATGCGCAATAGAAGTCCTGGTTTCTGATGGTTAACCAGCTTCAGAGCCTCGTTTGGTATCCCATCCGGGCCGGGTGCCTTCTTGTCCTTCAAATTGAGGACCTCTTTTTCCAATTTTTCCTGGGTAAAGTGTAGGATTACTTCAATGTGGCTCCATTCCCTTTGCGGCCTGATCTGGTGCTGTAAGAACAGCGCGGCGACTATGTTCTCCATTGTCGCAGCTTCTTTGGCTTCCACAGATTTCAGGGCCCCCAGTTTTCGAGTCACAATTTTGTAGCCCAGTTCCAAAGGGTCCCTTTCTATATCTGCGACCAACTCCCGCCAGCAGCAAACTTTGCGCAGATTATTGGCTCATCGTAATTCTTTTTTTGCGGCCTTATGTTCCGCCGACTTGACGTCGCTTCCATTCGGTTCTTCGCCCGCTGTGCGACACGACGTAGCCTGTGACACTTTCTGCGCAGGTCCGCTATCTCCGGTCTCCACCAGTAAACCTGCTTTTTCTCGTGTCGGGGCCTACTACGGGGCATGGAAGCCTCACAGGCTGCCCTGATGATTTCATGGTTGAGGTAGCCAGTCTTTCTAGAGCTATTTCTCTGTTCTGACCAGCGTCCTCCATTCTTGCCGCACCTCTCGCTATTTCGCTCTCAAAAGACTCGGTCCTCAGTCGCGCTAAGTTCCATTTTACGAATGATCTGGGAGTCGCCCTCTGTTGAACATCAAAAACGATGTATTGGTGGTCACTACCGGTGTAGTCCTCAATTACTTGCCATTCCCGAATGAACGGCCCGAGGTTCTCCGAAGCGAATGAGACATCGGGGATTGTTTCCCCATATCCCGGTCGCCGAAAGGTCGTCGCGTTTCCCTCGTTTAAAACCAAAAGGCCAGCTCTCGCCACCATCTCCATAACGAGCTTACCCCGGGCCTCGGGGAAGGGGAATACCCCATTCCAGCGCCCTAGCGTTTAAATCCTCGGCTACCATTTTGTATCCCGGGGCCGCCATCACCGCGTCTGCCAGGCCCTCCAACTGACCTCTATAGCTTTGGATCGGCTGATTCGGCGTGAGATAGCAACTGAAAAAAGTCGTCATCCAACACCTCACCCAGACGAACCCCTTGCCTCGACCGTGAGCGGCAACATGGGTCTTTCTAGATTCCAACACCCAGATGGCTGCAGTACCGGGTAGATCTGTGCACCAGGAGGAAGGATCTCTACTCCGGTACTGCTCGCTTAGCAGTGAAAGGTGGACTCTCCTCTCCACTACCAACTGTTGGAGCAAATCGTTGGCAGTTCGGCTCCTATTCGTGTTTGCCTGAAGAACACGAATCATTGCGTTATCCTATATTTGGCGTTCCCAAGCGCCTCCCTGAACGCTCTGCATTTTCCAGACCCTGTTTTGTGTTTAATCTCCACTTAGGCCCTTGTCTGCACAGATAATGTAGCGTGCCGGCGCCTCACATATCCTGGCCTTGTGTCCGGTTACTCCACATTTAAAGCACAAGGAGCCGCGATCAGGCCCTTTGCACCCCTTAGCTAAATGTCCGTAACCGAGGCATCTATAGCAGCGCGTCACGGATGTCCGCTCCCGCACTCGACAGTTGACCCACTCAACGAGGATCTTCCCGCGCGTCAGGAAGTAAGATGGGTCACGCGTACTCATCTCAACTACCGCCATCTTCTGTCCTCCCATTGTCCTCGGAATTAGACCAATTTTGACATCCCCGATGTTGGGCATATTCCGCTTAAGGGCCTCCTTTATATCGGCTGCCTCTGGGGGCCTCACAGAGGCAGTCAAGATCCCGGATCTATACCGCGCACTTGGGCTCTAAGCAAGACACCGCTGCCAGCCCCTTGAGCGCCGCCGCAATCGAGTCGCGGAAGACAACACTGTCCTTGGCGCAGGCTCCAATTTCCACTAGGACACTCCCAATTCGGGTCTCCCGTATGGTCTTAACTCGCACTCCTGTGCTTTCCGGGTTCACTTTTGACTTAATTTCCGTGTTGTTGTTGTTTGTTCTTTTGCGTTTTGCCTTTTTCCCGTTATACTGAGACACATGAATACACAAAACGAAGGCCCAAGACCATACGCAGCAGGCAAGATGCAGACGATTTGCCTTCGACACCAACGAGCATACAAACACAAACATACATGTATGTACATACTCATTGATCGGCACCAACAAACTTTTACAATACAAGTAAGAAGGCTTTTTGCATGTACAGACAGACCATGACCTACGCCAAACTATAAACAGCAAAGCAAAAACAAATCCAAACATAACTCACATGCATACCCACAAATACGGACCTAGGGGTAGGTCACCCATAATTCGGTTGGCCATCGGCAAATTAACAACATTTAAAAATTAAAAAAACATTTGTTTTAAATGAAATAAATGTATGATTTATACATTACTTTGCCATCGGCAAAACATAATTTTGTATTTTCTACTATAACTTTTCTCTAAAGTTGCTTTTGCGTGAGCTCTGATAAATACATACACAGGAGGTTTTCAGCAACCAGACATTGCCGAATACATACGACACAGCATGAGCAGTCAATACACAAAACAAAAACAAATTCATACACGGCGGCAGAGAAATATTCCGGGGAAATAGTTGCTATTGTACAGAGCTCGTTTACTAACTGTAAAATAGAGGGGTAGCTATTTTCCCGTCTTTAGATTATATCGTTTTTGCTAAAAACGGTATAATGGTTTTGTGCAAAAGTATGTAACAGGCACTTGGAAGCATCTGCAACCCTATAAAGTATACATATTCTTGATCAGTATCAACAGCCGAGTTCATATAGGTATGTCCGTCTGAACGTCCCTCCGTCCGTCTGTTCGAAGGATTGACGCGTCAATCTCAGAAACTATAAGAGCGAGAGACTCCAGATTTTGAACATAAACTCGCCTACTAGTTTGTTTTCGATTTACGATAAATCTTCCCGTTTCCAATAAATACATGTGATCGATAACAACAAATTCTTGAATTTAGAAAACTTTGAGACATTTAACAAAATTATTAAATTTTTATTAAAATCGGTTGAGAAACAACGGAGATATAGAACATTGAAATAGAGTTAGCAGTATGCAGTATACGCGTACACACACGCAAATACAAGTATAGCGTTCAGGGTATCATCTAGTCGGGATTTCTTGACTAGAGCCTTCTTTCTTGTTTATTTTAAGTTTATTCAAAAGATACCAACCGGATTGTTAGCGCGCGGACGCAAGCACAAACCGACTCAGCTCCCGCCCATCTGACCAAGGGATAGCCCCTTTTGCTATGGTTACGATGATTCCTGCACTCGCATTTGCATGTGCCAAGCACTTATGCGAGACTATAGCCATGTCCGTGCGTTCTTGACGTTCGGATGCTTATGGCTACAACTGGTATTATCAACAACCAATATTTTTCGTCAATATATACTCTTTCGTTACCGTTATTATCTTAATTTTTTGAGTGAATTATCCCAAACTTATCTTAAAATTTCTACGGTAAGCGCTTGATATTGCTGCTTGTGATGCTATCTATACCGGGTGTGGTTCGAACAGCATTTATATTTACTTCCCGCATTAGCGCCACTATTACCGAAGACTCATGAGAACAAACAAAATACGAAGGCGATCACAAACATAAGCGCAAAGTCAATCAGAAAATTTTTTCAAAATTTTTCCTAATGTTGCTTTGTCTTCATATTGCGACTTCTACGTCATAGTAGCGGTTGAATATTTCAACAGAATGCTCGATGGAAAGTGCTGCGGTTGTTTTTACTGGTTGGTTGAAATCGCTTATTATATGTACTTCATATGTTCCACCGAATATTATCTTTGAATTCTGCAAGTGACTTATTGCGAATATGGCCTCTATTCATTTTGGGTTGAAGGAATCTCAAAGTCTTTGCGTTGGATGAGTGCCGTTTCCGGATGAATCTGCTATGGTCCAGTGTAACGTCATGAAGTCGCTTTGTTAGACGATTTATACAGCTTGGGTCTGGTGCAAGCAAAGTATAAGCATAAGAATACAACAACATACACAAAACTCTTGATTTAGTTCATATCTCTTTTTCTTAAGCTTAGCTTTAATTGTTTATTGAATCTTTTCTACTAACAAGAAAACAAATAATAAGTTAACAAATCTTATTAATAAATCTTACATTTCATTTTCATACCCTGAACCCATTGAAAATGGATAAAAGGATATAATGGTTTTGTACAAAAGTATGTAACAGGCAGAAGGAAGCATCTCCGACCCCATTAAGTATATATATAGCCATGAGACTCAGAGACTAAAAGAGCTAGAGACTCCAGTTTTTGAGCATAAGTTCGCTTTATCCCTAGAGAATAGAAGTTATCGATTAGATTTTCCGTTTCCGAATACACATGTGATCGGTAACAACAAAATTATGAATGTGAAAAACTTTAAACATTAAACGAAATTAATTAAGTGTAGTATATGGAATTTACCGACAAGAGCCTTATTACTTGTCTTGGACAGTATATTGCATGCGCGGTCCTAAGAATTGTTGCTGGTTTGGAACGTCGTTACAACGAAAACAGGACTAGCTGCACAAGGTATTTTAACTTACTAAGGTATTTTTCACTCTGACTGGTAGCACGTAGCACGAACATAGCACAGTGCTCCAGTGATGGTTCTCAAGATTTTTGACTGAACCAGACAATGTCAATGGCGTTTTCCATACTTTGTAGCCATAGGAGCTTATATTCCAGATTTAGGGATGAGCGGGAGTTTGTAAGCCAATGGAGACTATTGGCTTTAAGTTTTCGATGTGTTCTCTTAGTTTCGATGTGTCGGCGCCATGTGAGTCTTCTATCTAGGTGTACTCCCAGATACGTTTGCTTTCGGTGTTGTCGAAGTTCGGTGTTGTTTAACGTTAGCGGTGGACAATTTTAACTGTTTGGGTTGGAAAGTTAATTGCTCTCTTATTTGCCAGTCAGAAACTCGTTTTTGCACGTGGATGAAGAGCGTCTGAGAATAGCTGTTTTATCAGCATACGTGACGTTGTCAAGTTGCTGCTTGTAGGGATATATACTGTGAATAGAACGTATAGTATTGACCCTGTGGAACACCATTTGTTCTTCTGACATTGTTGTGTAATATCTGCGTGCCAACTTCTTGTTTAAGAGATAAGACTACCTTTTTTATTGGCAAATGTTGGAGGGGAGAAACGTTACGTGCCGTAAAAAAAGGGCTAAAACCCCTCTCCTTGTTCCTATACGGTCGACCCACTCGACTGACCCTGGGACTAGTTAACACATTACTTCAGGCAAGGTCCTTCATGTGGCCCTAGAGGCCCTCTACTTTTTGCTCATTTATTTCGGACTCGAACTCGCTCTGAGCTCGATTCCGATCGGTTTTCTTAGTTCTCAGAATTCTCTGAACTCTCTCTTTGAAGCATTACGTCTACTATATTGTCGAGTGGAATCTCTGTCTCTGTTTTCTGATTTAACGTCAGGCGCTGCCAGTTCCATTTGCGACAACCAAAGAACGTGGGCTCAGCGTTGTCGCTGCATCCGGGGCAGTACAGACAGTTGGGCGATGCTGCCTTTCCAATTCGGTGAAGGTAGTGACGGAAGTAACTTTGTCCAGACAAAAGCTGTGTTATGTACTAACTACCTCACCATGCTTTCTTTAAGTCCACGGCTCCACGGTTGTAAAAAGTCGCGCCGTCCATCTCTCCCTACTTTCCCCAGCACAATAATTCAGCCATGCGCGAAGTGTGTTGCCTCTCTCATCCTGGAAAACATTTTCGCCTTCTCCTGCACTTCTCCTCAAGAAACCCATCCACTGCTCTTTAGCCAGAAGATGTATTGGTGCGACCCCAGCAATCGCCAACACTGCAAACTCCGAGACCGATAAACCGACGCTACTCTCAAGACCCCCCCTTTCTTGAACCTGTGCGAGCCTCTTCCGGTACATATCTTTTTCAAGAGAACAGGCCCATATCTCAGCCCCATAGAGCAACACCAACTGAACTGACTCATCAGGAAGCGACGTCTGCTAGAAGTCGGGTCCCCAAACATTGGTCATTAGCCTACTGAGCGCAGTCACACCAGCTGCATCTTTGTCTGCCGCCTGTTTTATCTGTTGGAAGACGCTTAGCTTGGCGTCTGTCATTTTGCCAAGGTATTTCACCGCAGGTTTCAACATCACCGTAGCCTCCCGGACTATCAATGACATGATCGTTGGTATCCTTTTCTTGGTCAGGACTACCACTTCTGTCTTGTTTAGCGCCAGTGATAGCCCATGTTCCGCCATCCAACTACCAACAGTGCTCACCACTTGATTGAGCTTGAGCTGTATTCGTTGCAGGTCTCGCGCTGCTACCAGTGCAGCAATGCATATGCATACCCAACCAAGCACGTCTCCTCTGGCCTTTTTCTGCCTTAGAAGACCATCGTAGGTGACATTCCAGAGATCCGGGCCTATGACAGATCCCTGCGACACCACTGCCGTGACCGCCTTCTCTGGTCTAATAAAGTAGTCCACTGCTGCAACTACATCAAGGACAGCGTCTCTGGTGGACCGGCCCGCCCTAAGCCCGTACTGTCTCAGTGAAAATCCCCCGGCGTTGCGGATTGCTGCCGTTTAACTGGACCTAATTAGCATCCATCACCTTTCCCGCTGTATCCAGCATACACAACGGGCGGTAGGACGATGGAGAATCGGGATCGCCCTTGCCTTTGCTTATGAGCACCAACCTTGCAGTTTTCCAACACGAGAAAAAAACTCCCTCAGCTAAGCAGGAATTATACATGCGCAATAGAAGTCCTGGTTTCTGATGGTAAACCAGCTTCAGAGCCTCGTTTAATATCCCATCCGGGCCAGGTACCTTCTTGTCCTTCAAATTGAGGACCTCTTTTTCCAATTTTTCCTGGGTAAAGTGTAGGATTACTTCAATGTGGCTCCATTCCCTTTGCGGCCTGATCTGGTGCTGTAAGAACAGCGCGGCGACTATGTTCTCCATTGTCGCAGCTTCTTTGGCTTCCACAGATTTCAGGGCCCCCAGTTTTCGAGTCACAATTTTGTAGCCCAGTTCCAAAGGGTCCCTTTCTATATCTGCGACCAACTCCCGCCAGCAGCAAACTTTGCGCAGATTATTGGCTCATCGTAATTCTTTTTTTGCGGCCTTATGTTCCGCCGACTTGACGTCGCTTCCATTCGGTTCTTCGCCCGCTGTGCGACACGACGTAGCCTGTGACACTTTCTGCGCAGGTCCGCTATCTCCGGTCTCCACCAGTAAACCTGCTTTTTCTCGTGTCGGGGCCTACTACGGGGCATGGAAGCCTCACAGGCTGCCCTGATGATTTCATGGTTGAGGTAGCCAGTCTTTCTAGAGCTATTTCTCTGTTCTGACCAGCGTCCTCCATTCTTGCCGCACCTCTCGCTATTTCGCTCTCAAAAGACTCGGTCCTCAGTCGCGCTAAGTTCCATTTTACGAATGATCTGGGAGTCGCCCTCTGTTGAACATCAAAAACGATGTATTGGTGGTCACTACCGGTGTAGTCCTCAATTACTTGCCATTCCCGAATGAACGGCCCGAGGTTCTCCGAAGCGAATGAGACATCGGGGATTGTTTCCCCATATCCCGGTCGCCGAAAGGTCGTCGCGTTTCCCTCGTTTAAAACCAAAAGGCCAGCTCTCGCCACCATCTCCATAACGAGCTTACCCCGGGCCTCGGGGAAGGGGAATACCCCATTCCAGCGCCCTAGCGTTTAAATCCTCGGCTACCATTTTGTATCCCGGGGCCGCCATCACCGCGTCTGCCAGGCCCTCCAACTGACCTCTATAGCTTTGGATCGGCTGATTCGGCGTGAGATAGCAACTGAAAAAAGTCGTCATCCAACACCTCACCCAGACGAACCCCTTGCCTCGACCGTGAGCGGCAACATGGGTCTTTCTAGATTCCAACACCCAGATGGCTGCAGTACCGGGTAGATCTGTGCACCAGGAGGAAGGATCTCTACTCCGGTACTGCTCGCTTAGCAGTGAAAGGTGGACTCTCCTCTCCACTGCCAACTGTTGGAGCAAATCGTTGGCAGTTCGGCTCCTATTCGTGTTTGCCTGAAGAACACGAATCATTGCGTTATCCTATATTTGGCGTTCCCAAGCGCCTCCCTGAACGCTCTGCATTTTCCAGACCCTGTTTTGTGTTTAAGGTCATCTCCACTTAGGCCCTTGTCTGCACAGATAATGTAGCGTGCCGGCGCCTCACATATCCTGGCCTTGTGTCCGGTTACTCCACATTTAAAGCACAAGGAGCCGCGATCAGGCCCTTTGCACCCCTTAGCTAAATGTCCGTAACCGAGGCATCTATAGCAGCGCGTCACGGATGTCCGCTCCCGCACTCGACAGTTGACCCACTCAACGAGGATCTTCCCGCGCCTCAGGAAGTAAGATGGGTCACGCGTACTCATCTCAACAACCGCCATCTTCTGTCCTCCCATTGTCCTCGGAATTAGACCAATTTTGACATCCCCGATGTTGGGCATATCCCGCTTAAGGGCCTCCTTTACATCGGCTGCCTCTGTGGGCCTCACAGGCCTAATGCCTAATGCGTTTAACGACGTTCAAACCCGCGGGGCTTGATACTAAATGCATCTCTGTGGGCGTTGCCATCTTCCTTACTTCCGCCTCGAGACCCATCCTAGCTGTCCTGCAGGACTGCATGGCCGAAAAGGCGTCCTCCAGAGTTGGAGGACCGAGTTTTATGTCATTTGACGTGGTCTTTTGCCTGTTTACTGCCGACTTCATCTTTGCTATGGCATCTAGGCACCGCGCTATATGCAACTCTTCCTTGCTTTACCCTCGTAATATGCGAGATCACAGAGGGAATGTGCTCCCCGGTCTCCACACCTTTTCTGTCGCCATCCCCACCCGCGGTGATATCTGATCGCTCAGTCGGGCTGGATTGGAGTGGTCTAGGATTTGGTGAAGGTCCGGTTGTGGGGACGTCTCCCAGCAATTCCTCGAATTCAGCGGCAAAATCTGCTCCACCGCTCTTCTTAGGTACTTGGACACTGGGTTGGGTCTTATGCTTAACAGGCTACTGGGGTCACTCTGGAGCCCATCATTGCAGTCAAACCATCCCCATTCTTGGTACCACTAGCACTCGGTGCTGTGGCACTTCGAGTCGGCCGCACTCCATCCGCACTTGTGTCCTTAGCAGCACTGCTTGCACACCCCTGACGGCCTCCGGTACTGAGGATCCGACCCCTTGCACCGTAATTTTATTCATCTTCTCAACGATCATAGTTGCTTTGATATCGCGGTTCCTTCCCCTGGGACTGCTCTTAGCAAAAAGGTAGAACGTCAGGCTTGCCGTGCTCCGAGTCGAGCCCCCCACCACGACAAGGTGGATCGCGGGTTCGCGAAGACTCGATTACAGTACCGCGTGTTCGCTCAGAAGGCCCGATCGACTAAGATATGATATACACAACGCTTTCAACTCTGCAGTTGATGCAAATATCCAAAAACGATATAATCTAAAGACACGAAAATAAATTCCCCTCTTTTTTTACAGTTAGTAAACGAGCTCTGTACAATAGCACCTATTTTCCCTCATACGATATTCGTATTTTCGTTCATTGCGTATCCATTTCTGTCTGCCGTGTATGAATTTGTTTTTGTTTTGTGTATGGACTGCTCATGCTTGTCGTGTGCATGCATACATACATATACTTCTCGGCCTGCTGCTATATTTGAATTTTTTGTGTTTTGGGTATTGTCTGCTCATGCTGTGTCGTACATATGTATTCGGCACTGTCTGGTTGCTGAAAACCTCATATGTACATACATATGTATGTATTTATCAGAGCTCACGCAAAAGCAACTTTAGAGTATCTCAAATAAAAAGCAAACTAATTATTTGATACTTTTGGAATTGCTGGGCTGCTGGTTATTTTGCCTAAAATGGTATAGCTGCTAGAAATGTTTAAGTTGAAAATACAAAATTATGTTGTGCCTATGGCAAAGTAATGTATAAATCATACATTTATTTCATTTAAATCAAATGTTTTTTTAATTTTTAAATGTTGTTGATTTGCCGATCGCCAAACGGATTCAGGGTGGCTTAGGCCTAGGTCCGTATTTGTGTGTATGCATGTGAGTTTTGTTTGGATTTGTTATTGCTTTGCTGTTTAGAGTTTGTCGTAGGTCATGGTCTGTCTGTACATGCAGAAATTCTTTTTACTTGTATTTTAAAATTTTGTTGTTGCCGATCAATGAGTATGTACATACATGCATATGTATGTTTGTGTTTGTATGCTCGTTGGTGTCGAAGGCAAATCGTCTGCAGCTTGCCTGCTGCGTATGGGCTTGGGCCGTCGTTTTGTGTATTCTAACGGGAAAAAGGCAAAACGCAAAAGAACAAACAGCAACAACACGTGCCGGTTGTAGTTGCTGAAACGCAAACGCTGCTCAATGTATTTTTATACCCATTATTACAATAATCAATACAAGGCAATGCAATTATTAATGTATATATATAATACACAGACAAGTATTTGAAAGCTTAATGTGTTTATTTTATGGTTAGTATTAGTTTTGTATTAAGTCATTTTAAACGTGTTCAATATGTCATTTATGATCTACCTAACTCCTAATATATACACACGTACATGTATGATAGATGTCATAGTTGAGTATCACACGATTAGCCATACAATTTCACAAAGTTCATATAAAGTCTATACTACCCACCCATTTGAGGCATAGCAAGCAGACAGAAGCAAAAGTCGAATATTTAAAATCTCAACTTCGGCCACCACACAACGGCACAATGAAATACAGCAACAACAAATCTTCGTCTGGCCACCACACAACGGCACAATGAAATACAGCAACAACAAATCTTCGTCTGGCGCATCGGACGCAATATCGTATTCAACAATATCGTAATACGGTAAGGTGCTTACTTACAGGTTTTATCGTTTCTGTTAACAAAGAACAGTAGCTATAATCCTATCTTGTACATTACATTATCGTTGGCAAATATCATTCACAAGTCAAATTAGTGAACTAGTTCGATTAAAGTATTATTCGTGCGAAAACTTTAATAAACATTACGAACGCTCAGGTACTTTGAGTCAGCTCAAAAACGATATAACTACAAGACACGAAAATAAATTCCCCTCGTTTTTTACAGTTAGTAAACGAGCTCTGTACAATAGCACCTATTTTCCCTCATACGATATTCGTATTTTCGTTTATTGCGTATCCATTTCTGTCTGCCGCCGTGTATGAATTTGTTTTTGTTTTGTGTGTGGACTGCTCATGCTTGTCGTGTGCATGTCTACGTTTACTTCTCGGCCTGCCGCTATATTTGCATTTTTTTTGTTTTGTGTATTGTCTGCTCATGCTGTGTCGTACATATGTATTCGGCACTGTCTGGTTGCTGAAAACCTCATATGTACATACATATGTACATATGTCTTTATCAGAGCTCACGCAAAAGCAACTTTAGATTATCTCAAATAAAAAACAAACTAATTATTTGATACTTTTGGAATTGCTGGGCTGATATGGTTATTTTGCCTAAAATGGTATGGATGCTAGAAAAATTATAGTAGCAAATACAAAATTATGTTTTGCCGATGGCAAATTAATGTATAAATCAAACATTTATTTCATTTAAAACAAATGTTTTTTTAATTTTTAAATGTTGTTAATTTGCCGATCGCCAAACGGATTCAGGGTGGCTTAGGCCTAGGTCCGTATTTGTATGCATGTGAGTTTTGTTTGGATTTGTTATTGCTTTGCTGTTTAGAGTTTGTCGTAGGTCATGGTATGTCTGTACATGCAGAAATTCTTTTTACTTGTATTGTAAGATTTTGTTGTTGCCGATCAATGAGTATGTACATACATACATATGTATGTTTGTGTTTGTATGCTCGTTGGTGTCGAAGGCAAATCGTCTGCAGCTTGCCTGCTGCGTATGGGCTTGGGCCGTCGTTTTGTGTATTGTAACGGGAAAAAGGCAAAACGCAAAAGAACAAACAACAACAACACGTGCCGGTTGTCGTTGCTGAAACGCAACCGCTGCTCAATGTGTTTTTATACCCTTTATTACAATAATCAATACAAGTCAATGCAAATATTTATGTATATTTATAACACACGGACAAGTATTTGAAAGCTAAATGTGTTTATTTTATGGTTAGTGTTAATTTGGTATTAAGTCATTTTAGACCTAATCAATATGTCATTTATGATCTACCTAACTCCTAATATATACACACGTATATGTATGATAGAAGTCATAGTTAAGTTTATCACGATTAGCCATACAATTTCACAAAGTTCATATAAAGTCTATACTACCCACCCATTTGAGGCATAGCAAGCAGACAGAAACAAAATTCGAATATTTAAAATCTCAACTTCGGCCACCACACAACGGCACAATGAAATACAGCAACAACAAATCTTCGTCTGGCCACCACACAACGGCACAATGAAATACAGCAACAACAAATCTTCGTCTGGCGCATCGGACGCAATATCGTATTCAACAATATCGTAATACGTGCTAGGTGCTTACTTACAGGTTTTATCGTTTCTGTTAACAAATAACAGTCGCTGGAATCCTATCTTGTATATTCCATTATCGTTGGAGTCAGCTAAGCAAATAACTATATTAATATACGTCAGAAATTATTTGATGACTCTATTAATAGTCTGGACAACATTTTTCAAACATTTTTAACATTCAAAATTTATTTTCGCCGTTTTATTTCTTTTTCTTTGCGTTCTTTAAAGCTGTAAACTTGCGTCTCAATTTCTCGAATTTATTTGATCCTTTAAACCATTTATTAAATTTCTCCATAATCTAAAAAAATAAAATAAAAGTATTAAAATTAATGTAAAGATATAATTGTTTTAAGAAAGCACTCAAAAAGACTATGATAAGAATAACCACATCAATCACGTTTTGTAATTTAAACAACTACGAAATACTCTACTGAAATTAATATATGTGTAAATATTTAGTTTGCTTACAAATATAGGACGGGGCGGGAAGGGTTGTCGTGGCCTTTGCAAATTGATTGTAACACATATTTGGGAGCATACAAATTTGTTAACTCAAGCTAAAAAGCTGTGAAATACATAAACGCTTTTAAAGCCAGGAGCTGTAGGCTTCAGGGATGTCGCCAATTTTTTTATGCGTGTATGAATTTTTTTTTTGTTTTGTGTGCTTACTTCAGGTTTTATCGTTTCTGTTAAAAAAGAGGGGTAGCTATCATCCTGTCTTGTAGTATTACATAGTCATTGTATATACTTACAGTTTGTCAAGGAAGTGTTTTCGCGTGAAGAAAAATGTATGTTTTTTCACTTCACAGGCAAAAATATAACTGTTATATGGCTCTTAAAATTGTTTTGAAATTTTTTATGTATTATTTATTTATTTCTTAATAATATATTTAAAACAATTTGATTATTCATTAAAGAACAAAAAAGTTATAACAAAAAGAAAATAACTCTACCTTAATTTGACTGTCAAGAAACTGTTTTCGCGTCTACTTTTTGGTGCATTTTCGGTGTAAAATTCGTATGAAATTCGTATGTACAGTTACATTTAATTAAATTAAAAATGCTTAGATCCATAAAAGTCCAAATTTTTTGTCCAGATCGCTTGCCAATGAAATGAAGAATGATTGTGGAATCACCATATCTCGCGAATGTGGCCTATATCCATTTTACGTACCTACCCTAAAAAAAACGGCACCAGGCGTTGCATTTTCAAGGGATTTCAACTGCTGGTGCCGTTTTTTATTTTTGTGGGTACGTGGATGGATATAGGCCACATTCAATCGAGATATGGTGATTATACAATCATTCTTCATTTCATTGGCAAGCGATCTGGTCAAAAAATTATGAACTTTTATGGATTTAAGCATTTTAAAATTAATTAAATGTAACTGTACATACGAATTTCATACGAATTTTACACCGAAAATGCACCAAAAAGTAGACGCGAAAACAGTTTCTTGACAGTCAAATTAAGGTAGAGTTATTTTCTTTTTGTTATAACTTTTTTGTTCTTTAATGAATAATCAAATTGTTTTAAATATATTATTAAGAAATAAATAAATAATACATAAAAAATTTCAAAACAATTTTAAGAGCCATATAACAGTTATATTTTTGCCTGTGAAGTGAAAAAACATACATTTTTCTTCACGCGAAAACACTTCCTTGACAAACTGTATATACTTTAAATGAATTACCCCACAATTTTGTTGTGGAAGTTGATTTTACCCCAGTGATGAGCGAAAAAAAAAGCTCAGCAGAACACAAAATTAGAAATATATAGTTTTGAATCATTACCATTACCCCCAGAAATTTCACTTTAACCCCGGTTCACCGACCGCTGGACTAACACCACGGTGACGTGACACATGACACATCCATAGCAAAACCTAATATACTCCTTACCTTTGGTGTCAGCGAATAAACACTGGTTAATAAACTTACGTTTACACAAAACAAAATGTATAAGTATTTTGAACTATGTGTAATGTCGAAAGTGGGATTAAATTTTAAGTACCAATCTTACTACAACCGTCTTAAATAAAATGAAATATTCTTTATATAAGTTAAAAATACTCAAAACGGACAATCTAAGAAAGAAATAATTGCATCAAGTACGTTCTTGATTCAAGAACGAGTTCGCGAGTTCAAACCCCACTAGTCAAAACTGACTCAACAGTTAATGTTTACATCTCGTAACGGCATAAAATAAATAAAAATTTAAGCATAAGCATATATAAAAATTTTAATAGTTTTAAAGTAGCTCTGCCGACTACCAGAAAGTGAAAAAATAAACTTATGTTCCAAATCTGAAATCTCTAGCTCTTATAAGCTCCGAGATCGCCGCGTTCCTACATACGGACGGACGGACGGACAAACGGACATGGCTATATCGACTTGGAAGTTGAAGTTGATCAATATTTATTTACTTTATGGGGTCGGAGATACTTCCTTCTGCCTTTTAGATACTTTTGCAGAAAAAAAAGAAAAAAAAAAAAAAAATTATACCCATTGACAGGGTTCAGGTTAATATGACATAAATTTGCGATTCTGGAAGATTGACAAAAAAGAACGCCACAAACACCAAAAAATTTGATTGCATCAATGCAAAACAGACTTAAAGCTGTTATTGACCCAAAAGGAATGTCACACCGAATACTAATATTAGGTTTATGATACCTACATTTGTTTCTGGTGGAAACATTGGCGGCTCCGTTCCGGACAAAAAATATTCTAAAAATTCTCTCGGGTTTAAAGGCTCAGATCTAAGATGCATTTTTCTTTCCACATTTAATGTGCCAGCTATATTGTTAGTAACGTCACCGGAATTATACGATTGTAAAATTTTAGCAAGTGCTGAGTATGCATAGCTTTCTAAATCATCAGGTGCATTTTCTGTCATCAGTTCTAACCAAAGCAAGAAGCTAGTACCATAATCACATTTAGCAATAAGTATTATTTTTTGAAAAGATTTTTTGAGCGCGGGCTTGGCAGCCCACGGCATGTTACTCGTGCCAATAAGTACTATTTTGTCAGTTTTCTTGATTGGTTTTAAAATTTTTTTTACGATTTGCGAACCAAGCAGTGTCGGGTTAATAAGTTTTTCTTCAGGCGGAACCTTTTTGAAAAATACGCGATGCGCTTCTTCAATGTATAATATAGTTGGTTGAAATGCTTTTGCGACTTTCATAACAATATGTAGGAACATGTTTAAGTTGTCAGCATACTGATAAATTTTTTCAGGACTTATATTTATGAAAACTGCGTCTGTAAAAAATTTGTAATTAATAGATGTTTTTTACATGAAGATAAAAGTACATACCTAATTCAGAAGCAATTATGTTACACAGCAGTTTTTTGCCACTGTTTAGAGGTCCAATAAGTAAAATTGATTTTGGTTTTTCTATATCGAACCCACTCATTCCCAGCATACTTTCTTGGATAACCATTTTAATGTCTCCTTTTGCAGGACCAACAGTGCTTGAATTAAAAAAAAAAAAATGTACTTATAACATTTATCGATTAAAAACAAGAAGGCTATTTCGAGGAATCCCGACTTAAAGATACCCTGAAGTCTACTCCATACTCAGGTGTTTCTCGCTATTTCCAAGTTTCTAAATTCAAGATTAAGTTGATATCGATCACACGTGTATATTTCAAACGAGATGAGTGATCGATAATTTGAAACAAACTTGTACTGCCTAGGGATTCGGCGAGCTTATGTTCCAAATTTGGAGTCATTAGCTTTCACAATCTCTGAGATTCAAACGGACAGACGGACATGGCTATATAGACGCGGCTTTTGAAGTTGATCAAGGATATAACACTAAATTGGGTCGGAGATGTTAACGTCTGTAAGTAAGAAGGCTCTTGTCCAGAAAGCTTGACAAGGAGACACCCTGAACCCTTAACTTCACGCATATGGGTTTTTCTTTAATATCTCTGGTGTTTCTTAAACGATTTTGATGCAAAATTAAATTTTTTTTCAAATTAAGGATTTTATTATCGATTGCATGAGAATATCGAAAACAGGAAACGTATCGTTAATTTGAAAGAAAACTGTTTGACCTATTGTTAAGGAAAGCTAATATTCAAAATCAGAATTATCTAGATTTTCTAGTCTCTAAGATCGACGCGTCCATACAGACAGACAGACGGACAAGCGGACATGGCTATAGCGACTCGGCTTTTGTTGCTGATCAAGAATATATATACTAAATTATATCGGAGATGCTTTTGTGGATTTAATGGATTTAATGGATTCAAGATTTTTAAAATGTGAACTAAGTTTCATTGTTAGTACTTTAAAAGCTAGTCATTATGCTAAACAGTTTATTACATTAATTAAATTATTGCTCTATGACGTATGGTTTCAGTGCAAAATATATACACTTCATACAGCATTTGTATCACAAATTCGACGCGAACTTGGAATGAACCGGTCTTAAACAAAATAGAATGAGCATGTTGAGATTGCTCGACAAAGAGATACCCAAAACCAACGTGATTACCTATCAAGTGTTATTCAAAAAATTTAGCTGCATGTCACAAACATTTGCACAGAATCATTATAGTAACTTTAAAATTTTGTTGATAAAAAGTGTGGTAAAAATTTGTATACCAACAAGTAAGATTGCTCTTGTCGAGATCTCGACTGGAAGATACCCTGAGCTCCAGACAATGACAGATCATTGTTTGTTTGTATGTGTTTATGTGTGCACTCGTATACATAAAGCTTATGAACTATTTTTTGTCTTAACAGGCAACATTTTGGGATATCTCATCCCCAAAAATTAAACAGTATATTATTGTAAGAGATGTTTACGTTAAACAATATATTATTGTAAGAGATGTTTACGTTAAATTGTCTTCATCCCTTGAATCATCTGCCAGAAAATTAAAGTCCGCTATGAATTCATCAAAGTCCTTATGAGAAACTTCCTCAATCACAGTCGCATCTTTAAGTTCATGATATAATGAAATGAGACTTCTATCTGCTGTGGGATCCACCGCCTTTTTCTTCTTTTTTGCTTTCTTATTTTTAGCCTTTCGTACTTTTTGCGGCTGATACGGGACCTTCTGATCTTTAGCCAAAGCGCTCCTCAACAATTCATATTCAACTCTAGAAAAGTATTAATAAAATTATTGAATTTAGAATATTACTTCTCAGAAGAATATTCAAATATGAAAGTTCTTGAATAGGAGATACCCTACACCCTAGGTATTACGGGTATAGTCATTATTTTTATGTTTCTTTTTGCACGCGTTTAACGAAAACGTTTGCATTTGCTTTTATGAACTAATCAATATTATATAAAAGTTTCCAAAGCATATTGCAACACTTTATATTTTAAGACTTTATTTTTATCGATAATATGTGAATATCGGTAACAATAATATACTGCGTGGGGTGTTCTAACTAACAATTTAATATTTAAAGTCCTTACATTTTTATAGTCTCTGAGACCGGAGCTTTCATTCAGATAGACAAACGGACATAAAGACATGTTACAGTCAAGCCGTGTCGGAGGGCGAGCCCGCAGCCAATATTGCCGCTACCGCAGTCACGGACAATGGCGCAATGACGGATATGGAAGGGGACCCGACCGACTCTCTGTTAAAGGGCTTTGACCTGGTCAGGGTCCTGGAAAGCCTTTTTGAGCCTTCACGACTACATCAAGCTAAATTACAAAAAAACAAGTAAGAAGGCTCTAGTCGAGATATCCCGACTAGATGATACCCTGATCCCTATACTTCACGCGTACAGTCAGTACAGTCAGTACTTGCAAGTGTGTGTGTGTGTGTGTACGCGCATACAGCATAGTGCATACAAAACTTCAATGTCCCATATCTCCGGTGTTTATTATCCGATTTCAATAAAAATTTCACAGATTGTCATTATTTTGTTTTATAATTCAAATTGCATCTCAAAGTTTTTCAAATTCAAGATTTTGTTGTTATCGATCCCATGTGTATATCGGAAACGGGAAGTGTTATCGAAAATCGGAAACAAACTTGTACTGCCTAGGGATTAGGCGAGCTTAAGTTCCAAATCTGGAGTCTCTAGCTCTTATAGTCTCTGAGATCGACGCGTTCATACATACAGACAGACGGACAGACGGACATGGCTATATCGACTCGGCTGTTGATGCTGATCAAGAATATATATACTTTATGGGGTCGGAGATGCTTCCTTCTGCCTGTTACATACTTTTGCACAACTTCATTATACCCTTTTTTTCCATTTTTAATGGGATCAGGGTATAAAAACGGCGCCAGCTCTTGAAAACCAATAATATTACACCGACTGTACAGCTGTAAACCTTTTCGTGGCAGTTGAATTTAGTGCCTTTGTTAGTATTTTTAATTGTTCTTTGTTAATGTTAATGTTTTTTAAGTTCTGTTTAATAGGTTTAAGATATAAATGACTGAATTCCTTATAAAAAATAATAAAAAAAATAAAAAAACAACAACCAGGGTAACCATATAGCTCTAAATAAATATAATATATATATAATATATATATATATATAAATATCAAATATTTTCACCTTGTGTAAACCTTTTCGTGGCAATGTGTATGTACGTACTATTGTTTTTGTTTAATGAAATTTAGTATATTATGTTTGTATGTGTGTGTTGTATGCACTGATATAAATATATATGTGTGGTGTTGTTCTTAAGCATAAGTGTAACTTAAAGAATTAATATAATGCACGTAATGTATGTTAAGTTAAAATCACTTAAATTCTGATGAAGAATGAAAATATTTTGTTGTATGGGTTGTGTAGTGTATTATGTGTATAATGATTCTTGAACTTCATTCATTGTGATGAATAGATATTCAATGCGGTTGTCTTTTCCGATTGATGTGTTTTTTTTTAATTGGATGTAATGCTCTTCTGTGTTGCTTGAGTCTTGAGGGTTACTGCTCCACTGAGAATGACAAACACATTTAAAACAAGTAAAAAGGCTCAAGTCGAGAAATCCCGACTAGAAGATACCCAGAGCTCTAAACTTATGCTTGGAGCGTACTGTCAGTGCGTGAAAATTTATATGTACGTGTGTGAGTACGCATATACTGCATACTTTACTTAATTTCAATGACTGATCGAAGCTATTGATGCTGATCAAGAGTTTAAATATACTTTATGGGGTCGGAGATGCTTCGTTCTGCCCGTAATATACTTTTGCACAAATTTTCAATGGGTGCGCGCGGGAATTTGTTCTTTTGTCTTATAATACCCTTAACCCATTTCTGCAAGAAAAACTTCTAGAAAGCAAAACGGCTGCAGGTTGCCTATGCCCGTCATTGTGCTGTATGCATTGTGTTGTATGCATGTGTGTGCGCCTAACGGGAATAGGACAAAACGCAAAAATCCAAAGAATAACACGTGATGGTTGTCGTTGCTGGAACGAACAAGCTGCTCAATGTTGTTTTAATACCCTTTATTACAATATTCAATTAATTTCAATGCAATTTTTAATATAAATTTATTTAATGTAAGGACATTTAAGGTTAGGTATATTAGTGTAAGTGTAATTTGGCTTTAAGTCATTTTAAACCTTGTCAATAAGTTAATAATCATCTTCCTTATTCCCAATATATACATACGTATATATAATGGAAGTCATATTTAAGTATATCACGTTTGGCCATACAATTTCACAAAGTTCATATAAAATCTATACTACCCTGCAATTTTAGGCATTAGCAAGCAGATAGAACCAAAAGTCGAAAATTGACAATCTCAACTTTGGCCACCACACACAGCAAACAGAAGTATTGCCGATCACTATTGTTGTCTCCCGCATTGCAAACTTTGAGAGAGAGTTGAGAGTGAGTTGAGAGAGAGTTGACAAAGCAGAAGCGGTACTTTTTCCGCTTGCCCCTTTCCCACAATCTTTAAATACTCGTGGCGTGTTATCGATACCAAAAAGGTGTGACCAGATATTGTTAGACCATACGAACGAATCAGTGGTTTTTTGCTTGTTGCCTGCAAAGACTATCGAATAATACAATACAGGAAAATCGATCTCTCTTATTAAAAAAGTTCATAGCTGAACGTAGTTCGTTGGGAAAGAGTGCGATGCGTGAGACGCAGATTAGTTGTTGCTTCACATACATACTTCACAATCAAAAACGATATAATCTACAAGACGCGAAAACAATTACCCCTCTTTTTTTACAGTTAGTAAACGAGCTCTGTACAATAGCACCTATTTCCCGATACGATATTCGTATTTACGTTCATTGCGTATCCATTTCTGTCTGCCGCCGTGTATGAATTTGTTTTTGTTTTGTGTATGGACTGCTCATGCTTGTCGTGTGCATGCATACGTGTACTTCTCGGCCTGCCGCTATATTTGAATTTTTTTTGTTTTGTGTATTGACTGCTCATGCTGTGTCGTATGTATTCGGCACTGTCTGGTTGCTCTAAACCTCATATGTACATACATATGTATGTATTTATCAGAGCTCACGCAAAAGCAACTTTAGAGTATCTCAAATAAAAAGCAAACTAATTATTTGATACTTTTGGAATTGCTGGGCTGCTGGTTATTTTGCCTAAAATGGTATAGCTGCTAGAAATGTTTAAGTTGAAAATACAAAATTATGTTGTGCCTATGGCAAAGTAATGTATAAATCATACATTTATTTCATTTAAATCAAATGTTTTTTTAATTTTTAAATGTTGTTGATTTGCCGATCGCCAAACGGATTCAGGGTGGCTTAGGCCTAGGTCCGTATTTGTATGAATGTATGCATGTGAGTTTTGTTTGGATTTGTTATTGCTTTGCTGTTTATAGTTTGTTGTAGGTCATGGTCTGTCTGTACATGCAGAAATTCTTTTTACTTGTATTGTAAAATTTTGTTGATACATATGTATGTTTGTGTTTGTATGCTCGTTGGTGTCGAAGGCAAATCGTCTGCAGCTTGCCTGCTGCGTATGGGCTTGGGCCGTCATTTTGTGTATTCATGTGTCTGAGTCTAACGGGAAAAAGGCAAATCGCAAAAGAACAAACAACAACAACACATTTGAAAGCTAAATGTGTTTATCTTATGGTAAGTGTTAATTTGGTATTAAATCATTTTAAACCTAATCAATATGTCAATAATGATCTACCTAGCTCCTAATATATACATACGTACATGTATGATAGAAGTCATAGTTAAGTTTATCACGTTTGGCCATACAATTTCACAAAGTTCATATAAAGTCTATACAACCCTCCCATGTGAGGCATTAGCAAGCAGACAGAAGCAAAAGTCGAATATTTAAAATCTCAACTTCGGCCACCACACAACGGGACAATGAAATACAGCAACAACAAATCTTCGTCTGGCGCATCGCACGCAATGTCGAAATTCATTTCTCGAGGTGCTTACTTCAGGTTTTATCGTTTCTGTTAACAAAGAGGGGTAGCTATCATCGCGTCTTGTAGTATTACATAGATCGCAGATCGCTTGCCAATGAAATGAAGAATGATTGTGGAATCACCATATCTCGCGAATTTGGCCTATATTCTTTTTAAGTACCTACCCTAAAAAAAACGGCGCCGGTCGTTGAAAGCAGTTGAAAATACCGACTGTACAGCTCGAGTTTTACACATCGGTTTCCAAAATAAAATGCAAGCTGATGTTATTTATACAGACTTCAGTAAGGCTTTTGATTCCGTCAATCACTATCTCTTGATCCATAAGTTACACCTTTTGGGCTTTCCAAACAACCTTTTTCTTTGGATCAAAGATTACTTATCTTCAAGAACACAAAGGGTATATTTCAAGGGTCTGGTTTCCAAGTCGGTTCAGGTTACCTCTGGTGTGCCTCAGGGAAGTCACCTTGGACCACTACTTTTTACACTTTTCATAAACGATCTCCCTTCAGTTATAAACCACTCACGGGTGTTCATGTTCGCCGATGATGTAAAGCTTTGCATCTCGGCAAAATCTTCACAGTCAGCTCAACAATTACAATTAGATCTGATTAACTTTCAAACGTGGTGTAATTTAAATTTACTGTATCTCAATTGTAGTAAATGTAAAGTAATGTCTTTTTATAGGCGTACACCCTTTTTCAACACCTATAGTATAAATAATAAACCACTTAATCGAATTGAATGGGTGGTAGACTTAGGAATCCTCTTGGATTCAAAACTTAAGTTTGATAAGCACATCACCTCCATTGCCACCAGAGCATCTGGTGTTCTGGCTTTCATCAAGCGCTGGTCGAAGGAATTCGATGATCCCCATATAACAAAAACCCTTTGTACTTCTCTGGTACGTCCGATCCTTGAATATGGATCCTGTATCTGGTACCCCAAATACAGAATTCATCAGGAAAAATTAGAATCGGTGCAAAAACAATTTCTGCTTTTTGCTCTCAGGGGTCTTCCCTGGGATACTTACACTAATTTACCTTCGTATAGTAGTAGACTCCTACTAATAAATTTGCCATCCCTATCCCATCGCAGAAAAATGCTTAGTGTAGTTTTTTACACAAACTTATTAATGGTGAAATAGATTCTTCGGAACTAGTTAGCCAAATAAGTTTTGCTGTTCCGATTAGACCTACCAGAAATTTCTTACCCATTTCCCTTCAAACTTGCAATACTAACTACGCCATACATAACCCCTTCCGAATCCAATGCTCTATATATAATGAGCTATCCAAATTATTTGATGGTTCCACTTCTAGTGTCTCGCTTAAAATAATAGTTTTGTATCATTTGTCTATATGTTCGCGATCATCGTAATCGTAGGGTAAGCGATGTGCCCCTCGGTCGGTTGGGCGGGAGGTGGGTTGCTTAATGCTTGGGTCCGCGCGCTAACAAGCCGGTGCTTGGTATCGTTGGGCCACTTGTATGTACTGTCTCGTTTAGTACATCTACGTCCATATATATATATAAAAAAAGTATAATTTTTCTAGCAGCCATACCATTCAAGGCAAAATAACCAGCGGCCCAGCAATTCCAAAAATATCAAATAATTAGTTTGTGTTTGTTTGTTTTTTGAAGGGAAGTATTCAGTACATAAACTGACTACTAAAAAATGTGTATAGTCTTGACATAGCTTTACTTGTGTTGATAATTGTGTGTCATTTCTTATATAATTGTTTACGATAATGATTTAAATGTGTGTTGACTTATATGCATCTAAACATTCTCCACGCCGTTGAATCGGTGATCAACGATCATCTACATCCAGTGTGAATCGTCTTGGGGATGCTGATGGCAAGGCTGTATTGATATCCTCATTCCTTGTAGTTGTTGGTTGCAAAGTCCAGAAGCGTTTCTTCCGTAGTGCATAGGCAAATAGCACTAAGACGGATACCACCAGAGCAGCATAAGCGGCGATATGATGAAGTTGTACTGAACTTATTTGGTTTGGCAGTTCTTGTTTGTTGAGTGCGTTCAAATTAAGCTGCAAGGCGTCCAGATCCTTATCTTCTTGTACCTTGTTCTCTGATATGTTGAGTTTCGTTAAAGGTCTTTGAGTGGTGTCTGGCTTGATTATGTCGCCAAAGTGAGCATACCCTTTTTTCACTTGATTTATGATGATGTTAAAAGTACTGATGCTTATTTCTGAGTTGCGTGCAGTACAGCCTGATGACAGCGACAGTAGTCCGGTGTCTTTTAGGTGTATAGTAGATGAGGTTCCATTACATACGGCTTGTAGTTCCATTAGAGAATGCGTTGCAAATATCCAATTATTAGGATGGTGTGTTTTTGTCCATACCATCTTAGTTGTTCTGTGAGCAACTTGACACATCGTTGGTGTTTTGTTGTTAAAGAGTTGAAACTCACATCGATTGTTAACATCAAACATAGCTTGATGGTCAGAGCATATGTATTCTTTATTTGGTAATGTACGGCAGCGATGCAGATCATCTGTTGTGAGTCCCATGAATTGATCCCTGTGGTTGTTTACAGCTATAATAGGTGTTTTAAGATCAAAGAGTCGCCAGCTTGTTGAGTCCCACATCGGAATTGGCACAATGTTGAACAGTTCCAATATTGATGTTGACACTAGTGGTAGTGTTATTCTAAATATCACATGAGTGTCGGTGGCTGTGCCTTCTGCTCGCATAATTTTGTACAAGTGAATCATGTTGGATGATGTCACCGGTACCATTTGGTCTGGCGGCAGATGATCCCGTATTTGGTCCAATTGTTCCTTTAGTTGATCGGGTGAAATCAATATTGGGCTTATTGTTCGGTGGCGAACTCCAGTTAGCACATCCACTATTTCTGATTGCATGCGTTGAAGGGTGGCTGCTAACAGTGTTAATTGGGTTGTTAACGCCAGGTAATTCTCCGTGAGATGCGCACCAGTGTATTTTCCTCTGGTTTGGCTGATGATAGCAACTTGCTGTTCAAGTAGTTTTAGTCGCTTGTCCGATGCAGATCTTGTCTTCTTGACAATGTTAACGGTTGAGTCAAGTACTGAAGTTTGATTTTTCAGTAATGTCAGTAAAAATTCCTCGTTTGTTTTTACCTTCTCTATCACCTTGGTCATTTTATTAGCGTAATCTGAGTCTAGTACTCCAAATAGACTATTCGTAATGTTACCCACTGCATCGAATGGGGACCGTGTTTGTTGCATAAATGTATTTGCCATTTGTAATTCGTCATATAAGATAGGAAAGTGCTGGGATATGGAATCACATATGTGATTGTTATTTAATTCTGGGCATATGTATTTGAATTCGTTTATTCCCGAATCAAATGTTTTTACATCGCGCCAGTATGGTTCCAATTCGTAATATATTACAATGGTCCAGTCGGACACTGCTCTCTTGGCTGTTCCGATTTTTATACCCTGATCCCATTAAAAATGGGAAAAAAGGGTATAATGAAGTTGTGCAAAAGTATGTAACAGGTAGAAGGAAGCATCTCCGACCCCATAAACTATATATATTCTTGATCAGCATCAACAGCCGAGTCGATATAGCCATGTCCGTCTGTCCGTCCGTCTGTCCGTCCGTATGTATGAGCGCGTCGATCTCAGAGACTATAAGAGCTAGAGACTCCAGATTTGGAACTTAAGCTCGCCTAATCCCTAGGCAGTACAAGTTTGATTTTGATTTTCGATAACTCTTCCCGTTTACGATATACACATGGGATCGATAACAACAAAATCTTGAATTTTGAAAACTTTGAGATGCAATTTGAATTATAAAACAAAATAATGACAATCTGTGAAATTTTTATTGAAATCGGATAATAAACACCGGAGATATGGGACATTGAAGTTTTGTATGCACTATGCTGTATGCGCGTACACACACACACACATACTTGCAAGCACTGACTGTACGCGGGAAGTATAGGGATCAGGGTATCGTCTAGTCGGGATATCTCGACTAGAGCCTTCTTACTTGTTTCATAATAGATTCCAGGTTTTGAGTCAAACCGTATTACAGATACTGAGTCTGTCAGTACCAAGGGTAACATAAGGAGCACGATTAACAGAGACGAGGTTATTGTTGGCGACATTAGCCGTTTTCGTTGAACGGGTGGCGCGTCAATTTCATCTGTTTCTTTGATGGGTCGTTTTTTGGCCATGTCTTCTGGAAATAACGGTGCAAGCCTGGTTATAGGGCGTTTGTAGGTGCCTGAGGCAGTTTTGACGTCAACGACACGAACGTGATTATCCTGGCCTGGATATGTGCGTACAATGCGTCCCATTGGCCAACTCATCACAGGTATGTTGTCTTCCTTGACTAGAACAAGCATACCATCCTTGATATTGGGATTGGCGGCCTTCCATTTGTGTCTGGCTTGCAATTCTTGCAAATATTCATCAGACCATTGCCTCCAAAATCCTTGCTTGAGCCTTGACACTAGCTCCCATCGTTTTAGTAAGGAGTTTTCGTTGCGTTCTGAGTTGACATCGGGGGGAGCAGTCAGTGTTTCACCAATCAGAAAATGTGCCGGGGTGAGTGCTGTGTTATCCGTAGGGTCATTTGACATTGGTGTATTGGGCGAGAGTTTAGAATTGCTTCAATTTCGATGATCACCGTATTCAATTCTTCAAAAGTCAGCGATGCGGTGTTTGTCGTGATAACTAGTAGACGTTTTGCAGACTTGACCGCAGCTTCCCATAGGCCTCCAAATGATGGCGCTCGTGGCGGTATGAATTTGAAGGCAACTTGTTTTTTGTTGCAGTGGTTGATGATCTCTGCTTGGGCCCTTTCGCCAAATATTGATTCACCCAGTTCCTTAAGTTGGTTGTTTGCTCCAACGAAGTTGGTGGCATTGTCACAGTGAATCGTTTGACATTTGCCGCGGCGACTTAGGAAGCGCCGCAGGGCTCCTAGAAAGGCATTTGTAGTCAGGTCACTAACCAGCTCGAGGTGAACCGCTTTAGTGGAGAAGCAATTATTGTATTGTCTGTAGAATTATATTGCGAGCATGGTCCAAATCAATTTTACACAGTGTGATAGTTGCTGATCTGTATCGCTTGCAGCAGAATCGCAACATGTAAGCCACAATGCGTTGTAACTTGAAGCATGAGTTGCTATGTCGACAGGTATACAACTCTTCGCCTACTGTTGATTGGGACGCAGCTAAGCTTATATGCTTTGTATTCTTCTCCAGGTCGCTCGGAGTGATGATGGGCGGGGCTGTCCATTTGTCTGGACTGCCATGCAAAAAGAGCGGTCCATAGAGCCATAGACTGTGCTCGGGTAGTTTTCGTGCAGATATTCCTCTTGAGAGCACATCTGCTGCGTTGTTGGCGGACGATACATGTCGCCAATTATTTTGACTTGTCACTGCCTGGATTTTCGCTATTCGGTTGGCCACAAAGGTATGGTATGTGGAAGATGGTGCATGGATCCATGAGAAAACAACGGTAGAATCCGACCAAAACTATCCTGGCACTGCGATGGCATCAAGGTTGAGGTCTCGTCGAATCCTGTCCGCGAGCTCAGCTCCCAATAGTGCAGCACATAGTTCAAGACGCGGTAGTGACTGTTTTGCTGTTGGAGCCACTCGAGACTTTGAGCATAATAAACGCACAGATATTTGCTTGTTTTTGTACGTTGCCCGCACATATATTGCTGCTCCATATGCCTGCTCTGATGCATCCACAAATGTGTGCAATTCCTTCGTGACTGGAGTTTTAACATCGTATATGTGCCTTGGAATTTGCATTGAGTTGAGGCTTTGCAAGTCTTCTCTATAATCCTTCCACTCGTTCTGAAGATTCGTAGGTAGTTCGTCATCCCAGTTGAGTTTTGATCCCCAGAGTCGTTGCATAAAGCTTTTTGACTTAACCACGACTGGAGCGAACAACCCTAGAAGGTCGAAGACCTGTGCCAGCTCCGAGCAAACTACACGTTTTGTCAACAGTTTTGCTGTGCTGTTTTGGGTGCGGCCGCAAAGTTGATCCCTTTTTGGTATCCAAATAAGACCCAATGTCTTAACACTGTGGTGTTCCAGTGTTTCGTCAAGCTTGATATTGCTTACTATGTCGTCCTTGGGAATTCCTTGAAGAATTTGCTCATTGTTTGAGCACCATTTGCGTAATTTGAATCCGTTGGGGAGCAGTATTCTAACTAACTCCTGTCGGATTTGTATTGCTTCTCGTACTGAGTCTGCTCCTGTAAGGCAATCATCTACGTAGAAGTCATCCCTTAAAGCAGATGATCCTAATGGTGATCTGCTGAGATGAAGTGAGGCTAAGTGATTTAGACACTTAGTTGCTAAAAACGGAGCCGCTGCTGTTCCATATGTAACCGTTTTTAATCGATAGTATTTCAACTCATCATTTGGATTATTCCTCCAAACTATCATTTGATTAAATTGGTGTTCAGGGTTTATCCATATTTGGCGATACATCTTTTCGATATCTGCCATAAATACATACTTATGTGTTCTAAATCTTAGAAGAATTGACAAGAGATCACTTTGTACCGTGGGTCCTACTTGCAATATGTCGTTTAAAGATTTTCCTGTCGATGTCTTACATGATGCATCGAAGACTACTCTTACCTTTGTGGTGCTGCTATCAGGTTTCAGCACACAATGATGAGGAATGAAATAATGTTTTGTTGGAAGAAGTTTCCGAGGAACAGCCTTCATATGACCCAGTTCTTCATATTCATTCATGAAATCCACATATTGTTTCCAGATGTCTTTATCTGTCCTTCTTTCCAGTGCGAGGAATCTTTTTTCAGCAGTCTCCAACGAGGGCCCCAGGGCTGAAGAATGTTCAGCAAACAGGAATTTTACGATGAATCTTCCATCTTCAGCAGTCTGCAAGTTCTCAATGAAATGGCTCTCGCACGCCTTTTCAGTTGGTGTACGATGCCTTTCTGTTGTTTCCAAGTTGTCTAGGGTCCAGAATCGCTCCATTATGGTATTCGTTTCTTCTCCAGTAGCTACTGCACAAATGGCTGCTGACATCCTTGGTTCCTTTATTTTTCCAGCAACAATCCACCCCAATCTGGTCTTTTGCATGATTGGACCAGAGGGTATTCTGTGTTGTTGTGGGAGCAATAGTGCGTAATAGTGTTCCGCACCGATGAGCATGTCGATTTTGCCCGGTTTGTTGAATTGAGGATCTACCAACGGTAGGGTTGCTGGCATGTTCCAATCCTTTTCATTTATATTTTGGGCTGGCTGATCCGTAATAATGTGCGGTAGAATAAATCATTGTGAAGTCGTTGTGTAATGACTTCACCAACAGGTTTACATGAGCTCTACTTGTCCTTGGTTGTCCACCGATGCCTTCAATTCGTAGTGTGGAGTCGTATCGTTTTAAAGATAATGAAGAGGCGAGTCGTTCTGATATAACGTTAATCTGTGATCCAGAATCCAGCAAAGCCTTGAAAGTAGATTGTTGTCCATTATTCCCTTGCACTATTACCTTTGCTGTTGCAAGTAAGTTTATATTTTTGCTACTTGCTGATGCTACAATGGGCTTTGGCTGCTCCATTGAAGAATTTTCCAAATGTAGCAGCGTGTTGTGCCTTTGTTGGCACTTAAAACATTTGAAATGACTTGGGCAAGCCTTTGCCATGTGATCTCCTTTTAGGCAGTTGACGCACAGTTTTTGCCGTTGAACCCAGTTCAGTCGCTCAGCTGCTGTCTTTGCATCATATGATTAGATTTCTTGCAATAGAGACAATCCTTCCTTGTAGTTGAAGAGGATGCACAAATTGCTCCCGTCGAGTCTCTTTTGGCATTGCTGTGTGTTTTGCTTTCGCTGGCTAAAACACGAACTCTATGTTCAAGAAACTGGAGCATGGTATCCAGTTTTTGAATTTGCTTTGAATTGTTTAATGATTGCTCGTACAGCGTCTTGTTTGTGCTGTCGAGCTTGTTGCGTATGACCGCTATCAGTATTGGGTCCCACGTTGAGATATCCAATCCGAGTCCTTTGAGAGATGCAAGGGACTCCAAAGTGACTATGTATAGTTCCTTGAGCGACTTTACATTGTCGTTGATGGTTTGTTACATCAAAAATCGGTTCAGTACCGTTGATGCTATATCTCTTGGGTTGTCGTATGCGTCAACCAAGATGTTCCATGCGTGGAGGTAGTTATCCTCTTTCAAGTCGATTTGGCGGATTAATCGTTCTGCTTCACCGATCACGCTGGTTTTAAGGTACCACATTTTCCGAATTGTAGGCATGTTGGTATTGTGAACCATGGACACAAACATATCAAAGAATTGTATCCATTTTAATATATCCCCATCAAATTTGGGAATTGTTATGCGATGCAAGTTTATGTCATTGGTGCACTGCATATTGTTTCTTGATGCTAGTGCCCCTTGAACATCTCTTTCTGCCTGTAGATACTCCTTTGAGTCATACCCATTTTCTTCAGGCCCGCCAGATTTTCTTATGACGTCATAATTTTTCTGGACAATATTCCATTTCTCATTCAGAGAATCAGTTTTAACTTTGTGATACCCGGTCTGAGACTTTCTCTCAGCGGAATCCTTTTTGTAATTAGATATTAGTCTTCGAATCTGATTGCTAATATCTTGTTGGACATCAAGTAACTCATCGATGGTTACTTTTTCTGATGCCATTTTTACTGATTTCTGTCGCTTGTTGGACTTTAACAGATATGGACTGGTATATCTGTTTGATCAGTTTTATTTTTAGTCGCTTGATGGACTTTGTTACAATGCTATGGTCGTTTGTATAACGATAGCACACTTAGATCCTGATGTGTCGCCTAGTTGACAACTTCAGTAGGTCACACTAACACAAATGTAGTGAATTGTGCTGGCTGTTTAAATTTTTCCGTTGACTGTCGCCTTGTTGACAACTTCAATTGACGATTTGGATGAATTGGTTATCCTTTTGTCGCCTTGTTGACAACTTCAATTGACGATTTGGATGAATTGGTTATCCTTCTGTCGCCTTGTTGACAACTTCAGATGGAACAAGTAAGAAGGCTCTAGTCGAGATATCCCGACTAGATGATACCCTGATCCCTATACTTCACGCGTACAGTCAGTACAGTCAGTGCTTGCAAGTGTGTGTGTGTGTGTGTGTACGCGCATACTGCATACTGCATACACAACTTCAATGTCCCATATCTCCGGTGTTTCTTAACCGATTTCAATAAAATTTTCACAGATTGTCATTATTTTGCTTTATAATTCAAATTGCATCTCAAAGTTTTGCCAAATTCAAGATTTTGTTGTTATCGATTCCATGTGTATATCGGAAACGGGAAGAGTTATCGAAAATCGTAAACAAATTTGACCTGCCTAGGGATTAGGCGAGCTCAAGTTCCAAATCTGCAGTCTCTAGCTCTTATAGTCTCTGAGATCGACGCGTTCATACATACAGACGGACATGGCTATATCGACTCGGCTGTTGATGCTGATCAAGAATATATATACTTTATGGGGTTGGAGATGCTTCCTTCTGCCTGTTACATACTTTTGCACAAAACCATTATACCCTTTTCCCCCATTTTTAATGGGATCAGGGTATAAAAATCGTCGGGGTCACCAAATTGTTTGTTTGTATTGAATGCGGTGGTACTAAGACACTAACTTTATTAACGAAAAGTCACAATATTTATAGGTATAAAATAGCTTAGCTTATATGTTTGTGTTGTCAGTTAAATTGGGTTATTGAGTTCTCGGCAATTGCTTGCATATGCAGAATAGCATATTTAGCAACTACCGGGTTGGCTGACCCAGAGAGGATTGAATCATATAGAGAGGAAACCAGAGTTTCTCTTTTCTGTTAAGTTTGAACATTCTTGAGGCTTATTAGTACCTATTTCCCCTCACTGTTAGTATCTATTTCGCTTATCTACCCGGACTACCGCTATGTTTCAATCTGATTTTGCTTTGTGTATGCAATGCACATGCTTTGTCTCATGTACTTTTGGCACTGTCTGTTTACGCTGAAAGCCTAGTACCTATTTCGAAGCATGAACACATTTTAATGCAGCCTTGCCCTTACTTTTCAAACTTTAGAGTGTCTTAGAAAGAATTAGCAAACAAATTGAACATTTTCTCAAGTTTATCATGTGAAATTAATCGTCGGGGTCACCAAATTGTTTGTTTGTATTGAATGCGGTGGTACTAAGACAATAACTTTATTAACGAAAAGTCACATTATTTATAGGTATAAAATAGCTTAGCTTATATGTTTGTGTTGTCAGTTAAATTGGGTTATTGAGTTCTCGGCAATTGCTTGCATATGCAGAATAGCATATTTAGCAACTACCGGGTTGGCTGACCCAGAGAGGATTGAATCATATAGAGAGGAAACCAGAGTTTCTCTTTTCTGTTAAGTTTGAACATTCTTGAGGCTTATTAGTACCTATTTCCCCTCACTGTTAGTATCTATTTCGCTTATCTACCCGGACTACCGCTATGTTTCAATCTGATTTTGCTTTGTGTATGCAATGCACATGCTTTGTCTCATGTACTTTTGGCACTGTCTGTTTACGCTGAAAGCCTAGTACCTATTTCGAAGCATGAACACATTTTAATGCAGCCTTGCCCTTACTTTTCTAACTTTAGAGTGTCTTAGAAAGAATTAGCAAACAAATTGAACATTTTCTCAAGTTTATCATGTGAAATTGGTCGGCTGCTGGTTATTTTGCTTCCAAATGAAGTAAATTTGCTTTGTATAGACTGAACCCACTAACAAGGGAAAAAGGGTATATTGATTTGTGCAAAAGTATGTAACAGGCAGAAGGAAGTAAAGGGTTCAGGGTATCGTCTAGTCGCGGTTTCTCGACTGGTGCCTTCTTTCTTGTGTATTTTGTTGTGTCGATCAATGAGTACGTATATGTATGTTTGTGTTAGTGTTTGTAAGCTCATTGGTGTCGAAGGCAAATCGTCTGCAGCTGGCCTGCTGCATGTGGCCTTGGTTCGTTTTTTGTGTATTAATGCCTGTGCGTCTAACGGGATTTAGGCAGAACACAAAAATAATAACAACAACAACACGTGATTGTTGTCGCTGCTGAAACGCACAATGTGGTTCAATACCCTTTCTAACAATATTCAATAATATCAATGACATTTGTAGTATAAATTAATGTTATATAAGGACATTGAACGTTAAGTATATTATATGAATATAAAATGCATTTATTTAATGGTTAGTTTTAATTTGGTAATTAGTCATTTTAAACCTGTTCAATAAGTCATTAGTGATCTACCTAATTGCCAATATATTCATAAGCATATATGGTGGAAGTCATAGTTAAGTACCTTACGTTTGGCCATACAATTTCACAAAGTTCATAGAAAGTCTATACTATACTCCCATGTTAGGCATTAGCAAGCAGATAAAACGAAACGGCTTGAGCCGCGTTGTTTTTCTGCACGCAAAAGAAGTCGATCACCAATCACAGCAAAGTTAAAAATGGCCGATCACTATCGGAATCTAATGCTCGCACACTTCGTAGATAAGTTGGCAAGCGGTATTGATACCTATTTCCCCAAGAGCTAATAATCCCAAAAACGATATAACTACAAGACACGAAAATAAATTCCCCTCGTTTTTTACAGTTAGTAAACGAGCTCTGTACAATAGCACCTATTTTCCCTCATACGATATTCGTATTTTCGTTCATTGCGTATCCATTTCTGTCTGCCGCCGTGTATGAATTTGTTTTTGTTTTGTGTATGGACTGAAGTAAATTTGCTTGTTACAGACTGAACCCACTAACAAGGGAAAAAGGGTATATTGATTTGTGCAAAAGAATGTAACAGGCAGAAGGAAGTAAAGGGTTCAGGGTATCGTCTAGTCGCGATTTCTCGACTGGTGCCTACTTTCTAGTGAATTTTGTTGTGTCGATCAATGAGTACTTATATGTATGTTTGTGTTTGTAAGCTCATTGTTGTCGAAGGCAAATCGTCTGCAGCTGGCCTGCTGCATGTGGCCTTGGTTCGTTTTTAAAACGAAAACTTCATATGTACATACATATGTACATATGTCTTTATCAGAGCTCACGCAAAAGCAACTTTAGAGTATCTAAAATAAAAAGCAAACTAATTATTTGATACTTTTTGATGATTGTTGGGCTGCTGGTTATTTTGCCTAAAATGGTATAGCTGCTAGAAATGTTTAAGTTGAAAATACAAAATTATGTTTTGCCGATGGCAAATTAATGTATAAATCAAACATTTATTTCATTTAAAACAAATGTTTTTTTAATTTTTAAATGTTGTTGATTTGCCGATCGCCAAACGGATTCAGGGTGGCTTAGGCCTAGGTCCGTATTTGTATGCATGTGAGTTTTGTTTGGATTTGTTATTGCTTTGCTGTTTAGAGTTTGTCGTAGGTCATGGTCTGTCTGTACATGCAGAAATTCTTTTTACTTGTATTTTAAAATTTTGTTGTTGCCGATCAATGAGTATATACATACATACATATGTATGTTTGTGTTTGTATGCTCGTTGGTGTCGAAGGCAAATCGTCTGCAGCTTGCCTGCTGCGTATGGGCTTGGGCCGTCGTTTTGTGTATTCTAACGGGAAAAAGGCAAAACGCAAAAGAACAAACAACAACAACACGTGCCGGTTGTCGTTGCTGAAACGCAATCGCTGCTCAAAGTGTTTTTATACCCTTTATTACAATAATCAATACAAGTCAATGCAATTATTTATGAATATTTTTAATACACGGACAAGTGTTGAAAGCTAAATGTGTTTATCTTATGGTTAGTGTTTATTTGGAATTAAGTCAATTTAAACATGTTCTATAAGTCATTAATGATCTACCTAACTCATAATATATACACACGTATATGTATGATAGCAGTCATAGTTAAGTATCTCACGTATCGCCATACAATTTTACAAAGTTCATATAAAGTCTATACTACCCACCCATTTGAGGCATAGCAAGCAGACAGAAACAAAAGTCGAATATTTAAAATCTCAACTTCGGCCACCACACAACGGCACAATGAAATACAGCAACAACAAATCTTCGTCTGGCCACCACACAACGGCACAATGAAATACAGCAACAACAAATCTTCGTCTGGCGCATCGGACGCAATATCGTATTCAACAATATCGTAATACGTGCTAGGTGCTTACTTACAGGTTTTATCGTTTCTGTTAACAAATAACAGTCGCTGGAATCCTATCTTGTATATTCCATTATCGTTGTAATAATCCTAAGAATGTTAAGTTAACAGAAGATGACGACTCTGGAATCCTCTCTATATGATTCAATCCTCTCTGGGCTGACCACTGCGCAATAACGTATATTGTGCAGTCAGCGATACTCTGTGTAGTCAGCGATATTTTGTCGCTAAGAGTTTTTTGACCTACAGTATCGAATGCAAGTTTATTTGTGTCAATAATTATATGGTAATGTGTATGGTCTTGACATAGTTTTACTTGTGTTGATAATTGTGTGTCATTTCTTATATAATTGGTTTACGATTTATGATTTAAATGTGTGTTGACTTATATGCATCTAAACAGTTTGCTTTTTTTTTGAGATACTCCAAAGTTGCTTTTGCGTGAGCTCTGATAAATACATACATACAAACATATGAGGTTTTCAGCAACCAGACAGTGCCGAATACATACGACACAGCATGAGCAGTCAATACACAAAACAAAAACAAATTCATACACGGATGCAGACAGAAATGTATACGGAATGAACGAAAATAAGAATCTAGCTGGGAGAAATGTACAGAGGAAATAGGTGCTATTGTACAGAGAGCGTTTACTAACTGTAAAAAAAGAGGGGTAGCTATCTTCGCGTCTTTAGATTATATCGTTTTTGCATCGGCTCGGCTGTTGACAACGTGGCGCCAGTGACTATATCTTAATTGCTTAGTTTCCACTCCAACCACCATCGCCACAGTTCAAAATTTAATTGCGTCCAACTGCAAATCATTATTTTGCTTAAAGTTTCAAACGCCGTAAATTTTTTCTTTGTTGATTTTGTTGTTATTGATCCCATATGTAAATCGAAAACGGGAAGAGTTATCAACAAGTAAGAAGGCTCTAGTCGAGAGATCCCGACTAGACGATACCCTGATCCCTATACTTTATGCGTACAGTCAGTGCTTGCAAGTATGTGTGTGTGTCTACGCGCATACTGCATACTGCATACACAACTTCAATGTGCTATATCTCCGGAGTATATTATCCGATTTCAATAAAAATTTCACAGATTGTCAAAATTTTGTTTTATAATTCAAATGGCATCTCAAAGCTTTCCAAATTCAAGGTTTTTTTTGTTTTCGATCCCATGTGTAAATCGGAAACGGTAAGAGTTATCGAAAATTTAAAACAAACTTGTATTGCCTAGGGATTAGGCGAGCTTAAGTTCCAAATCTGAGTCTCTAGCTCTTATAGTCTCTGAGATCGACGCGTTCATACATACGGACAGACAGACATGGCTATATCGACTCGGCTGTTGATGCTGATCAAGAATATATATACTTTATGGTGTCGGAGATGCTTCGTTCTACCTGTTACATACTTTTGCACTAAACCATTATACCCTTTTTCCCATTTTTAATGGGATCAGGGTATAAAAAACGAAAACAAACTTGTACTGCATAGAGATTGGGCGAGCTTAAGTTTCAAAACTTAAATCTCTATCTTATAGCCTCTGAGATCGACGTGTTCATACATACGGGCGGTAAGACGGACGGCCCGACGGACATGGTTATATCGACTCGGCTGTTGATGCTAATCAAGAATACATATGTATACTTTATGGGTCGGAGACGCTTCCTGTTACATACTTTAGCACAAAACCGTTATACCCTTTTTACACATTTTTAATGAGTTCAGTGTATAAAAAGAATAAAGAGTATACCAAATAATTGTGTTATAATTTGGACGTTGGAACTTACCGCATATATTCATCAACCAATAGCCGTAATTCGTGATGTATTGTAGCCAACTGTTCTTCGGTAACCCAACTTGTAATTGGGTCGTGATTTTTGTTAAGATATTCATCAATATTTCTCCAGTCAATTGAAAATTGCTTCATCGTCGCTTCAATTTGTTCTGTTAAAAAATAAAAGAGGAACAGTAAGACCATTGTTGCAGTTGCCATAATACATTTCATGTTAAAGTGTTCCAAAATACAAAAGAAAGATTTTACAACTACAGCTTTCGAAGGCTTTCAACATTTAATAGTTATATTTTTGGGTGCTATAAATCAAGGACTAATAGAGTGATATTACAATATATCTTACAATTTGTACGAAGGTACAAGTTTGGACACGCTCAATTGTGTCAATATACTTCTTTGCCTTGAAACACTTAAGTAAATTACAAACAGTGTTTGACAAACATATTTGTACATATTTTGACAAAACAAATATTTGAGCGTTTTAGCTTACTAAATCTTTTTGACTTTTAGCACTTTTCCTAAAGTTAAACAAGTAAGAAGGCTCTAGTCGAGAAATCCCGACTAGACGATACCCTGATCCCTATACTTTACGCGTACAGTCAGTGCTTGCAAGTATGTGTGTGTGTATAAGCGCATGCTGCATACTGCATACACAACTTCAATGTCCCATATTTTCGGTGTTTCTTAACCGATTTCAATAAAAATTTCACAGATTTTCATCATTTTCAAATGGCCTTTCAAAGCTTTCCAAATTCAAGATTTTGTTGTTATCGATCCCATGTGTATATCGGAAACGGGATGATCGAAAATCGAAAACAAACTTGTACTGCCTAGGGATTAACGCGAGCTTAAGTTTCAAATCTGGAGTCTCTAGCTCTTATAGTTTCTGAGATCAACGCGTTCATATATACGGACATACGGACAGACGGATGGACGGACGGACAGACGGACATGGCTTTATCGACTCGACTGTTGATGCAGATCAAGAATATATATACTTTATGGGGTCGGAGATGCTTCCTTCTGCCTATTACATACTTTTGCACAAAACCTTTATACCCTTATTTCCCATTTTTAATGGGATCAGGGTATAAAAAAGGTTAAGGAAATACGCAAAATTTTTGTCAAGACAAAATATATTTCCCGACCATTTTACTAGTTCTTGATATACCTATTGGTTTGCTTGATGCAAGTACATAGCCCACGTCAACTCTTCCTGCATCCTTTAATTTTTTTCTGCGCTTAGCATCTTGCATTTTCTTTTTCTTTATTTTATCTTTAATTTTCCTTTTTTCCGCTTTTTTCTTATCTTTCAGTTTTTGCTTTTCTTCTTTTGTCATTGGTTTTTTATTTAAGCTTCCTTGAAATTCTAACGGGGTCATTGTTTCATCAATGACAACTAAAATTGTGCCATTTTTAACGGGATCTGGAAAGGCATGGAAATTTCCCGTTTTGGTGTAGCTGTTATAAATAAAACGATGTTAAACCATATATCTGCTCCAACTATTTCAATCGATTTTAATTAAATATATGCACTTACAATTCTTCAAACCATGCTCGAATATGATCGGAAATATCTTCCATCATCCATGGAGTTCGCAATTGTAGCAAACGTGTCCTTTCATCCATAATAAGTTTGACAAATTCATCGTCAAGTTTTTGTTTCTTTTTTTCCATTTTGTACATTTCAAGAACCGAGTTGGAAAACTGATTTGGTCTTTTTAAATTACGAAGTTTCTTAATGCTTATTATCTCCTTTCTAAATTGCTTTTTGATTTTAAATATTTTTCGTGTTTTATAGGCTCTCCAATATGACTGAATTAGGCACGCAGCATTATTGCGTAGTTCATTAGTTTTCTGACTTTTGTATTCTGAAAGACAGATTAAGTTTAAGAAAGAAATATTTCTTAGCAGGATAAATTAAAACATCAATGCTCCGAAGCGATCCGGAAATCCAGATACATAGTATATAAACGCATATTTTGACCAATCCGTTTTTTAAAGAATTTCATGCTTTTGGGATCGTCGTGCTTATGTCAGTAAACTTATTATCTAGCCTACTTTTGAGCGTCAACAACAACAGTAGGCTAGCAAAAACGATATAACATATAAGACTGGAAATTAGGTACCCCTCTTTTTTTACAGTTAGTAAACGCGCTCTGAACAATCAACGATAATGTATTGAACATAGATGCGAAACCAGAGACCGTACAACAGATACGATAAAACTTAAAACTGGCTCGTCGAGCAACAAGTTGGCTCGCGGGTAAATAAATTTCCCATTTGCTTTGTCAACTCCAATGAGAATCTTAATGTTCATGGATTCTCATTAGCTCAAAGCGTGCGATGCGCCATACGAAGATTGAACGTTGTCGTACTTCATTTTGCCGTTGTGTGGTGGCCGAAGTTGAGATTTTAAATATTCGACTTTTAGCTTTGTCTGTTTGCTATGCCTCAAATGGGTGGGTACAGACTTTATATGATTTTTGTCCAATTGTATGGCTAATCGTGATATACTTAACTATGACTGTCTATTATACATATACGTGAGTATATATTAGGAGTTGGATAGATCATTAATGACTTACTGAAGAGGTCTAAAATGACTTAATACCAAATTATCCCTAACCATAAAATAAACACATTTTGCATTCACATACTTGTCCGTGTATTAAAAATATACATTAATAATTGCATTGACTTTAATTGAACAATGTAATAAAGGGTATTTAAACACATTGAGCAGCGTGTGCGTTTCAGCAGCGACAACCGTCTCGTTTTGTTGTTTGTTCTTTTGCGTTTTGCCCTTTTCCCGTTAGACGCAGACACATGCATACACAAAACGACGGCCCAAGCAGCAGGCCAGCTGAAGAAGATTTGCCTATTCATGTTAGACGCACAGACATTCACACACACAATGACGGACCTAGGCCACATGCAGCAGAAAATAAGACAAAAAAAAACTTTTGCTTGCGCCTTTAATAACCAGGCTATACACAAAAACGATAAAGTCTAAAGACGCGAAGATAGCTCTTTTTTACAGTTAGTAAACGCGCTCTGTACAATAGCACCTATTTCCCCGTCATATTTCTCCCAACTGGATTCTTATTTTCGTTCATTGCGTATACATTTCTGTCTGCCGCCGTGTATGAATTTGTATTTGTTTTGTGTATTGACTGCTCATGCTGTGTCGTATGTATTCGGCACTGTCTGGTTGCTGAAAACCTCATATGTATGTATTTATCAGTTCTCACGCAAAAGCAACTTTAGAGTAAAAAGAGAAAAAAAAAGCAAACAAATTATTTGATGTTTTGGAATTGCGGGCTGCTGGTTATTTTGCCTTCAATGGTATAGCTGTTAGAAAAGTTATAGTAGCAAATACAAAATTATGTTTTGCCGACGGCAAAGTTATGTATATATTATACATTTATTTTTATTAAAACCAATGTTTTTTTAATTTTTAAATGTTAATTTGCCGATGGCCAACCGAATTATGGGTGACCTACCCCTAGGTCCGTCTTTGTGTGAATACATGTGAGTTTTGTTTGGATTTGTTTTTGCTTTGCTGTTTAGAGTTTGACGTAGGTCATGGTCTGTCTGTACATGCAGAAAGCCTTCTTACCAATGTATATTTTTAATACACGGACAAGTATTTGAAAACTAAATGTGTTTGTCTTAAGGTTATTGTTAATTTGGTATTAAGTCATTTTAAACCTCTTCAATAAGTCATTAATGATCTACCTAACTCCTAATATATACACACGTATATGTATGATAGCAGTCATAGTTAAGTATATCAGGATTAGCCATACAATTTCACAACGTTCATTTAAAGTCTATACTACCCACCCATTTGAGTCATAGCAAGCAGACAGAAACAAAAGTCGAATATTTAAAATCTCATCTTCGGCCACCACACAACGGCAAAATGAAGTACGACAACAATGATCTTCGTCTGGCAAATCGCACGCTTCGAGCTAATGAGAGTCCATGTACAAGAAGATTCTCATTGGAGTTGGCGAAGCAAGATAGTAATTCATTTTCCCAGGTGCTTATTTCAGGCTTTATCGTTTCTGTTAACGAAGAGGGGTAGCTATCATCCAGTCTTGTAGTCATTAGGGTATACATATTAGTTTTGTGCCAAAGAAGTAACCGACAGAAGGAAGCATCTGGGACCCCATAAGTACATACAGACTGTCAAGGAAGTGTTTTCGCGTGATGAAAAATGTATGTTTTTTCACTTCACAGGCAAAAATATAACTGTAATATGGCTCTTAAAATTTTTTTGAAATTTTTTATGTATTTTTTATTTATTTCTTAATAATATATTTAAACAAATTTGATTATTCATTAAAGAACAAAAAAGTTATAACAAAAACAAATTAACTCTAACTTATTTGACTGTCAAGAAAGTGTTTTCGCGTCTACTTTTTGGTGCATTTTCGGTGTAAAACTCGTATGAAATTCGTATGTACAGTTACTTTTAATTAAATTAAAAATGCTTAGATCCATAAGAGTCCAAATTTTTTTGTCCAGATCGCTTGCCGATGAAATGAAGAATGATTGTGGAATCACCATATCTCGAGAATGTGGCCTATATCCACGTACGGTAGGTACGTAAAAAACGGCACCAGCAGTTGAAATCCCTTGAAAATTCAACTGCTGGTGCGGTTTTTTTTTACGTACCTACCGTACGTGGATATAGGCTTGGAATTTGGACTTTTATGGATCTAAGCATTTTTAATTTAATTAAAAGTAACTGTACATACGAATTTCATACGAGTTTTACACCGAAAATGCACCAAAAAGTAGACGCGAAAACAGTTTCTTGACAGTCAAATTAAGGTAGAGTTAATTTGTTTTTGTTATAACTTTTTTGTTCTTTAATGAATAATCAAATTTGTTTAAATATATTATTAAGAAATAAATAAAAAATACATAAAAAATTTAAAAAAAAATTTTAAGAGCCATATTGCAGTTATATTTTTGCCTGTGAAGTGAAAAAAACATACATTTTTCTTCACGCGAAAACACTTCCTTGACAGACTGTATGTGTATATATTCTTGATCAGCATCAACAGCTTCCATCAGTCTTTGAAATAAGGTAAAGTATGCAGTATAGGCGTACTTACACACATACATACATATGTACTTGCAAGCCAATGACTATGTAATCTCACAAAATAAACACATTTAGCTTTCAAATACTTGTCCCTGTATTATAAATATACATTAATAATTGCATTGACTTGTAAATTTTAAAAAACCAGTAAAAAGGCTTTCTGCATGTACAGACAGACCATGACCTACGACAAACTATGAACAGCAAAGTAAAAACAAATCCAAACATAACTCACATGCATACACACAAAGACGGACCTAGGCTTGGCCTCCCTGCATCTGATTGGCCATCAGAAAATTAACAAAAATTAAAAAAAAATTTGTTTTAAATGAAATAAATGTATAATATATACATTACTTTGCCGTTGACAAAACATAATTTTGTATTTGCTACTATAATTTTTCTAGCAGCCTTAACATTCAAGGCAAAATAACCAGCAGCCCAGCCATTCCAAAATAACAAATAATTAGATTGCTTTTTTTGTTTGAGATACTCTAAAGTTGCATTGTTGTGAGCTCCGATAAATACATACATATGAGGTTTTCGGCAACCAGACAGTGCCGAACACATACGACACAGCATGAGCAGTTCTCAAAGCAAAAACAAATTCATACACAGCGGCAGACAGAAATGTATAAGCAATGAACGAAAATAAGAATCTTGTTGGGAGAAATATGAACGGGAAATAGGTGCTATTTCGCAGAGCACGTTTACTAACTGTAAAAAAAGAGGGTAAAGTCAAGTTTGACAAAAGTATTTGGGTAAATGACTCAAAAAGTTCTCCGACCGCTGCACTAAATCGCTGTAATTTCTTAGCTTTGTTGAAATGTATAGGGACAATTAACTACCATATAGTAATTTAATTAAATAATATTCACCATCATAGATCTCCTCCATGTTATCTCCTTTATTTCTTAAATCGTTGCAAGACTCTTCGACTTTTATAAAATCAGCGGTAAATAAAGTTCTTTTTACTGGTATACTCATTGCTGCATTCGGCTTAAAAGTAAACCTATAGCTTACTTTCTTCCTCTGCTGGACCTCTAAGTATTTCTTTTTGTCATATTTTATATTTGACTTATATATGCGAGATTGTCGGGCTCTTTCATGCGCCTGAATAAGTTCTATTGCGTCACTAACTTTTTTCCAGCTTTTTGCATCTAGTTCTTCTTTTTCATCAATATTCATAAATAACTTGTTTTCCGTTAATATGTTTTGAATATCTAATGGCCGACGGTATAAGAATTGCGGAGAACGCCATATTAATAAGTTGCGCGGATGAAGTTTTCTTGATATTAATACTTTATCAAAGTAGACGTATTCGCTTAACTCTATTTCTTTTAATTCTTCCTTAAGTAACATCAACTGTTGTGTGGCATTTTCAATTAGGCTTCTAACCACTGTTCGTTTTTGCACTTGAAACGTGTTAAAGTAAATAAAACTTAATTTGTTAACAAGTTCCACGTATAATACATATAGCTCGCAAAATATTTTAAATGATATTGCTTTCTCTTCAGGTGGGTCTATTAACTTTAAACGATTTTGTTTCTTAATCAGTTGCCCGATTTCTTTGGTGGTAACTACCCAGCACTTATAATTTAAATCAAAAGTCATTTTATTTTCGTTTAAAATACGCTAAATTTATACATTCGATTATTTGGATTTCAGTTTTATTTTCGTACGTATAGATACTTGTCTAAGCACAGCACCCTTGATCAAATATAGAATACACAGCATCAGTTACCAACGATAATGTAATGAACATAGATTGGAAACCAGAATACCGTACGGTATTCACAAAAAATTGCTGAGCCCTGTAGACTGGCTCGTGTTCTTCTTCTTATACTTCTCGGCCTGCTTCTAATTGGAATTCGTTTTTGCTTTGTGTACACGCTTGTCGTGTGCAAGTATACGTATACTCTCGGCCTGCCGCTATATTTGAATTTGTTTTGGCTTTGTGAATGGACTGCTCATGCTTGTCGTGTGCATGTGTGTAACTCTTATAGTTTTTCACTCTATCTGACTTGCCAACGAGAATGTAAAAATGACTAAATGAAATTGAAAATGAATTAAACAATTCGTTACAGTTAATTAATTTAAGTTCTACGTTAGTTTTAATACAGGTCCAAGGTCAGTTCTGCGGCCGTGACTGTGACGCAGCTGAATGCTCGAGCCATGGTTGAGCCGAGATCAAACCCTCGTAATGAAAAATCTTTTTCCTTAATTTTTTTATATTTTATTTGGTTTTTTTTATATAAAAATGAATTTATATATAAATTTAATGTATATATTATGTGTATTAATCATAGATTTTTTTCATATAAAAGGAAAATAATTTGATTGTGTTATAAAATTTTGTTGTGTCTTTCAAAAAGTATGTAAGTAATGTGTGTATGCATGTCTGTGCGCAAAAGTAAAAACAACAACAACATTTTATTAATGTATGGACGATTGTCCCAGAAATTCTCGAGCCGAGTTCGAACGCAAATATGAAGGCTCTAGTCGAAATAGAAATCCCGACTAGAAGAGTCCCTAAGCTATATACCTAGCGCGTGCAGTCAGTGCTTGCAAGTATATATGTATGTATGTGTAAGTACGCCTATACTGCATACTTTATCTAATTTCAAAGACTGATTGAAGCTGTTGATGCTGATCAAGAATATATACATATATGTACTTATGGGGTCGGAGATGCTTCCTTCTGTCGGTTACTTCATTAGCACAAAACTAATATGTCAATGACAATGTAATCTAAAGACACGAAAATAGCTACTTTTGCTCGTAAAACAGAAACGATAAAACCTGAAGTAAGCACCTTACCGTATTACGATATTATGAATACGATATTGCGCGCGATGCGCCAGACGAAGATTTGTTGTTGCTGTATTTCATTGTGCCGTTGTGTGGTGGCCGAAGTTGAGATTTTAAATATTCGACTTTTGCTTCTGTCTGCTTGCTATGACTCAAATGGGTGGGTAGTATAGACTTTAAATGAACTTTGTGAAATTGTATGGCTAATCGTGATAAACTTAACTATGACTTCTATCATACATGTACGTGTGTATATATTAGGAGTTAGGTAGATCATTAATGACTTGTTGATTAGGTTTAAAATGACTTAATACCAAATTAACACTAACCATAAAATAAACACATTAAGCTTTCAAATACTTGTCCGTGTATTATAAATATTCATTAATAATTGCATTGACTTGTATTGAATATTCTAATTAAGGGTTTAGAGTCACATTGAGCAGCGTGTGCGTTTCAGCATCGACAACCGGCACGTGTTGTTGTTGTTTGTTCTTTTGCGTTTTGCCTTTTTCCCGTTAGACTCAGACACATGAATACACAAAACGACGGCCCAACCCCATACGCAGCAGGCAAGCTGCAGACGATTTGCCTTCGACACCAACGAGCATACAAACACAAACACACATATGTATGTACAAATTAACCGTTTAACCAATTTTGTTTTTGGTATAGAAGTTATCAAGCATTTAGAAATGCTATTTGATTATTATTTAATTAGCATTTAGAAATGCTATTGTATTAATTTGCCGACGATGGTCGGACTTGAATTATTTCGGCCGACGGTAGGTCTGGCCACTGAGTTAACTAAAAACACGATAGACTTTTCAATATTATTAGACGTCGAGCGTCTTGCTTTATTGATGCCGAGATTTAGACTAAAAAACTAAAATACAAATACAAGTGTTAGGAAGCCTAACATAGAAGGAACGCTAAGCCTCGCATGAAGTGCTGAGCCTGGCATTTCCCATGATAGCGGCCACACGCATATGTCGAGATTGCCGGCTATGTGACCCTCTCAAGTGCTCATGGTGACATATTGATCACTTGAACTAAACGTCGATGTTCGTTGAACAAATATCAAAGGCTCATGGTGTCCTGTTCACTTGTTCAACCGAACGTCGATGATTATTTATGGCCTTAAGAAATAAGAGCTGCTGAGCTCTGCATGTTTATTCTTATCGCATACAAAGTAATGACGTAGTGTCGTATTTTATTTTATGATAGCTCTGCATGTTTGCTCCTATCGCATACAGTGTAATAAGTATTTTATGATAGACAAGAAAAAGACAATCGAACATGCATTGCTGTAACTAATCTCTAATCTTATTTTACATAAAAGAATTCAAATAGATATTAGTTAACTTGCATGTGTCTGCGTCTAACGGGAAAAAGGCAAAACGCAAAAGAACAAACAACAACAACACGTGCAGGTTGTCGTTGCTGAAACGCAACCGCTGCTCATGTGTGTTTTTATACCCTTTATTACAATATTCAATACAAGTCAATGCAATTATTAATGTATATTTATAATACACGGACAAGTATTTGAAAGCTTAATGTGTTTATCTTATGGTTAGTGTTAAATTGGAATTAAGTCATTTTAGACCTCTTCAATAAGTCATTAATGATCTACCTAACTCCTAATATATACACACGTACATGTATGATAGCAAACATAGTTAAGTATCACCCGATTAGCCATACAATTGCACAAAAATCATATAAGTCTATACTACCCACCCATTTGAGGCATAGCAAGCAGACAGAAACAAAAGTCGAATATAAGAATCTCAACTTCGGCCACCACACAACGGCACAATTAAGTACAGCAACAACAAATCTTCGTCTGACGCATCGCACGCTTCAAGCTAATGAGAATCCATGTACAATAAGATTCTCATTGGAGTAGGCGAAACAAGATCGTAATTCATTTCCCGAGGTGCTTACTTCAGGTTTTATCGTTTCTGTTAACAAAGAGGGGTAGCTATCATCCAGTCTTGTAGTATTACATAGTCATTGGATAAAACCTGCCTCGGGAAATGAGTTACGTTCTTGCTTCGCCTACTCAAATGAGAATCTTCTTGTACATGGATTCTCATTAGCTTGAAGCGTGCGATTTGCCAGACGAAGATCATTGTTGTCGTACTTCATTTTGCCGTTGTGTGGTGGCCGAAGTTGAGATTTTAAATATTCGACTTTTGTTTCTGTCTGCTTGCTATGACTCAAATGGGTGGGTAGTGTAGACTTTAAATGAACTTTGTGAAATTGTATGGCTAATCGTGATATACTTAACTATGACTGTCTATTAAACATATCCGTGTGTATATATTAGGAGTTAGGTAGATCATTAATGACTTATTGAAGAGGTTTAAAATGACTTAATACCAAATTTACACTAACCATAAGATAAACACAATTAGTTTTCAAATACTTGACCGTGTATTATATATATACATAAATAATTGCATTGAATTGTATTGATTATTGTTATAATGGGTATTAAAACATATTGAGCAACGTGTGCGATTCAGCAACGACAACCGGCAAGTGTTGTTGTTGTTTGTTCTTTTGCGTTTTGCCTTTTTCCCGTTAGACTCAGACACATGAATACACAAAACGACGGCCCAAGCCCATACGCAGCAGGCCAGCTGCAGACGATTTGCCTTCGAAACCAACGAGCATAAAAACACAAACATACATTGATCGGCAACAACAAATTTTAAAATACAAGTAAGAAGGCTTTCTGCATGTACAGACTGACCATGACCTATGACAAACTCTAAATAGCAAAGCAAAAACAAATCCAAACAAAACTCACATGCACACACACAAAGACGGACCTAGGCCCAAGCCACCCTGAATCCGTTTGGCCATCGGCAAATTAACATTTAAAAATTAAAAAAACATTTGTTTTAATAGTAATACTTTTCCGTCGGCAAAACATAATTTTTTATTTGCTACAATAACTTTTCTAAATGCTATGTATACCATTTAAGGCAAAATAACCAGCAGCCCGCAATTCCAAAAGTATCAAATGTATTTTTACTCTAAAGTTGCTTTTGCGTGAGCTCTGATAAATACATACATATGAGGTTTTCAGCAACCAGACAGTGCTGAATACATACGACACAGCATGAGCAGTCAATTCACAAAACAAAAACAAATTCATACACGGCGGCAGACAGAAATGTATACGCAATGAACGAAAATAAGAATCTAGTTGGGAGAAATATGACGGGGAAATAGGTGCTATTGTACAGAGTTCGTTTACTAACTGTAAAAAAGAAAAGCTATCTTCGCATCTTTAGAGTGTATCGTTTTTGGTTAAAATTAAAGTATTGCGTTTGTAAAATGTATGAAATCACATTTTTGAGCAGATTGCTTGCAAATGATAACTGGATTTATCACAAATTAAAAAAAAAAAATAAGTTAAAAGGCTCTAGTCGACAAATCCCGTCTAGACGATACCCTGAACCTTATATTTTACGCGTACAGTCAGTGCTTGCAAGTTTGTGTGTGTACATAGTTAAATCAACTTCAATGTGTTTCTCAACCGATTTTAATAAATTTCACAGATTGTCATTATTTTGTCTTATGTTTTAAACGCCGTCTCAAAGTTTTCCAAATTTATAACTTTGTTGTTACCGATCTCATGTGTATGTCGGAAATGGGAAGAGTTTCTGTCTAACGATTAGGCGAACTTATGTTCCCAATCTGAAGTTTCGAGCTCTTATAGTCTCTGAGATCGACGCGTTCATACATACGGGCGGACAGACGGACTTATATACTTTATGGGGTCGAAGATGCTTTCTTCTGCCTGTTACATACTTTTGCACAAAACCATTATACCCTTTTCACCCATTTTCATATGCAAAATATGCCTACAAACTAATTTAGGCGCTTTTGGTAAAATTAGATAACTTTCGGATAAAACATTTCGAATTGTTACTTTCAACTAATATATTCTTCGTTGAATAATCACAATAGTTTTGTATACCCTGATCCCATTTAAAGCTACAAGGAAAAGCACACATATTTAAAGCTACAAGGAAATGCATACATATTTTGATCAGCAATAACTGCCGAGCAGATATCGAAATGTCTATATATATGTCTGTCCATCTGTTTGAGCGCTTCGTTCTTGAATACCTTTAGATCTAGAAATTTTAAAAATAAATTCTAAAGTACTAAGCTTTTTTCAATCAGGGTTTCCAACCGAAAGAAGTATAGTTACGGTTAAAAATCAAAATTTATTTCGGTTACTGTTTTGGTATTTATACTCAGATAGCGAAAATATAAAACATATTGATTTTGTGCATTACCGGGCATGCTGTATGTCAACGGCAAGACAAAAAAATATGCTAAATATTCCAAGCTCAGTACAAGTCTTTCACATGTGGATTTTTTACTTGTATCGTATAGCTGGTACCCGTACGACTTATTAAGTAGAAAATATGTGATATCTTTCAAAAGTTCTTGTAATCATTTCGTAAGAAAATGAGACCAAAGTAAAGCGATAATTTGTTACTCTTAGTTTGTAGTTCTATCAATACAAAAATATATATATAGTACGCACTATATCGAATATCGAGTTAGGAATGAGAGCGCCAGCAAATGAATGCGATGGACAAATGAGGGCACACTCGAGAGGCACAGCCATCTCGACACTAAGGTTGACGACGGCTTTATCATCATAAGCGATAGCTGTGCCCTCACCTCACCTATGACGACTGCGCTATGTAAAGATCGACGGGACGATCCGCGTGACGTTTAACTCGTTCTTCTCTATCCATGAAATACGATAATTCAATCGTAGTATATCTTGTGTCGTAGGAGCTGGAGTCTACATGCTTCATCGGCTTGCAGTTTAACACCAAAAGGCCCAAAAAATCTCGAAAATGAAAATGAACCAGCCGCAACCGAAGAGGGTCGTTCTTCAAGAGGCGGGCGGTTAACCACTGACTCCTGTCAATTGCTGATCGTGCATTTTGGAAAGAAAATTACCAGAGTTATAAGCGCGGCGGACGTGTCGCAACTATGCGCTAACGCTGCACTTTTGTTGCAGCTGGTTGCGTAGTTGGGCTTGAATCTTTTTTTATAAGTTGTAATATTTAGTCAAAAATTGGATATGAATAAAGCGAGACGTTTCGACCGCAACATAATTTTTTAGATATCCTTTTTAGTTAACTCAACCGCAATAAATTTGTATACAAAACTAGCAAAGGTAGACTCTGGTAGCGATATAGTGATAATTTATAGACATTGAACACTGACGTCAGAATCTCCTACGCGCAGATGACCGGTGTCACAAAGATGTCTATTTTTCCGAAGCATCATTTTTTAAACTATGAAAAAAATTTTTGACCAGCATTACAGTAGTATATCTCAAAGCATATCCGCTACAAATTTATAAATTTGCTTACCAATCTGGAAAATGTACTGAGATAGCCGTACATAGTTTAACTAAAAAGATAAAAAAGAATTTGGAAGCTCAACAAAAGGCACTAGTAATCGTTATGGACAGTACGTCACATGAGGCGATAGAACAGACACTCATCAGGGAAGGTGTGTCGACACTGATAGCAACCTTAATTTTAGAAATACTGAAATTCGAAGTCAGACTAAGCTCTAATGTACCTACCAGAGAATGGCCATGAGGGGCATTAATCTCTGTGGTCCCTAGTGATCGATAAACTTCTCTAAAAGTAAGCGACTCGGCTTTTCTGCTCAAGGTTACTCTGATGACATCATCATATGAATTAGGAGCTGGCATCAAGACGCCAGATCGTCTCGCATGAAGCCCTTAAAATAGTGCAGACACAATTGGTTAACAGTAAACGCGTCAAAATCCACTATATTACCCTTAACAAGGAAAACGGCGCTCGATACAAACATCCTTAATTGTGAAAATGGTGGTCTTATGGTGATACTCGAAGCTCTATATGAAAACCTAATTCTGCGCATATCAGTTGAGCTAAAAAAGACTCTTTGCTTCTATAGGAAATATACATAAACTCCAAATGGTATACAGATTAAAGAATGTAAGGCAAAAAGATCTTTAATATGTCGGATAGCCAAGAAGTTTGAAGACACTTTAATCGAAAACAGTGTATTCAAAGCTAGTCTCTGAATGCATTGCACTTTTAAAAGAACTCGGCATTAAAAAAACTGATGAGCTTAAAGAGGGGCTGAAAGTCATTTCATCGTCAGGAAAATGGAAACAGAAGATCAACAGTGATGGTCAAAGACAAGCCAAAAACAATATGTTTATTTTTTGAGGGATCACGGGTCATTGCAAGCTGAGGTATCACCTGAGTAAGTTGCCGCTTTCTGAAACGGACACCTGCAGATTCAGCGAAGAGGAACAAGGATCTGCGATCCGCATTCTGTGTGTGAATGTGCTCCTGTACGAAACGTCAGCAGCTCTTGCGAGGTGTATTCTTGTAAAATTTAGAACCATAGACCTAGTAAAGTACTTACCTTAATGAAAAGCCTAAACCTACAAAGGTCTCCATAATAATGCCCTTAACATGCAGATCAGCAAATCACAAGTCCAATCCCACAGTGTTTGTATGATTTTGAGATGGTCAATTGTATGTTGTTTGTTCACGTGTCAATAGTCAATCAGCTTTTTTATACCCTGATCCCATTAAAAATGGGAAAAAAGGGTATTATGGTTTTGTGCAAAAGTATGTAACAGGCAGAAGGAAGCATCTCCGACCCTATAAAGTATATATATTCTTGATCAGCATCAACAGTCGAGTCGATATAGCCATGTCCGTCTGTCCATCCGTCTGTCCGTCTGTATGTATGAACGCGTCGATCTCAGAGACTATAAGAGCTAGAGACTCCAGATTTGGAACTTAAGCTCGCCTAATCCCTAGGCAGTACGAGTTTCTTTCCGATTTTCGATAACTCTTCCCGTTTCTGATATACACATGGGATTGATAACAACAAAATCTTGATTTTGAAAAACTTTGAGATGCCATTTGAATTATAAAACAGAATAATGAAAATCTGTGAAATTTTTTTTAAAATCGGTTAAGAAACACCGGAGATATGGGACATTGAAGTTGTGTATGCAGTATGTGCGTAGACACACACACACATACTTGCAAGCACTGACTGTACGCGTAAAGTATAGGGATCAGGGTATCGTCTAGTCGGGATTTCTCGACTAGAGCCTTCTTACTTGTTTTTCCTTGCGCCTTATAACAATACGAGAAATAAAAACAATAAAATTAAAATACAATATAGTTTTTTTTTGTACAGTTATCTTTTGGTGGATGTTGAAAGATGGTATTGTGAACATGTACTCGTTTGCTCCCCACTGTATTTCAATTTTCCATTAGCCTTCTAAATTCATGATTACGAAAACAGTTTTCTGGCTAATCTTCAACTCTCCGCTATAGAATAAGTGCTCACGTGCTGGTCTCATCCAAATATGCTACAGTTGCACTATGCACTGAAAGAATATTTGGTTTTACAAAATTTCACGGTAAAAATGCCACAATAAGCGCTTTAATACGATAGTTAAAGTAAGTAATGCTATCTCTTATCGAAAAACCCCAAGTTTTTACTTGACCCAACCCAATGGTAAAATTTGTAGTCAGCTTATATTTCGGCTTAAAATTAACCAATATAATACTCCACTTACAGCCCAATTACTTTGGGTTTTTCATTACTGCATTAAATTCATATTGTTTTCGAGCTTTAAACACTTTTTACAAATAAAAACCGTGTGCTATTTTAAAAATATAATTACACCTAAATAATTTTATTTTTTATAAAATCAGTATAAAAAGAAACAGAGTCATAGGCGAAACTGAAATCTATGATTTATACAATAAATATGTCATTCACTACTATATTTTCCCTGAAGCGGAAAAAAGTCTTCTATTTCGGAATCTTCAATTTCACAAAGTCGAACAGAGATATTACTATCTGAGTCTGTTTTGTCAGCTGCACACGGAAATAAATATATTTCCTCGGAATTTTCTGCAATTAAGTGAATTCAAATTTATTATTATTTTTATACTATACATGAAAAAAAAATTTTAGCAACTATTACCGCTTATTGCTCTTCTACTTGATAAATCCTTTTTAAGCAGTGGGTCTTCGTTATAAGAGCTTTCCGCCTCAGTCTCACTTGGCGCGTGCATCGTCGGTAAATATGAATCTGGATGTCGTAAATATAATTTGCCTGTTAAAAAAATTAATTAAAATAAACACAACGATTATAATAAGTATAACTGACGCCGAAAAATGAGCAAATAATGCCCAAACCTCACAAAAAATCTCATTGCTACCTGATTTTGTACTGCTATCACAGTATCCCGCAGTCGGTTTGTTTTGTATGTTTTGGTACATTTTGTTTTTTAAGGGTGGGTAAGTGCTGGGGGTAGGTGTTGAGTACGGTCTTACGTCTTGTAAAAAATTTCATTTTTGAAAATATAGTTTGAAGAGACAATAAAAGATTTATTTTTGCAATGACAGCGATTTTACGAACATCATTTGTCTAAAAGTTTTTTATATGAGTTTAAGATGACTAGTCTTAAAATCACCGAATTTACAAAAAACCCTAGTAAAATTAGTTAGTTTAAACTTATATCGTGGTACGTAAACTAATCTGAGAAAAAGAAAATAAAATTTAAGATTAAAATTCAGTAAGTCCACCTTAGCACAGTTGCCGGAATCGCATATTAAGCATTGCAAAAATCAAAAATTGATGGGTGATTTTATTGCCCAAATAAATTTATTTTACATATCAATTCATCTTGACTATGCTTTCATCATGATATCGGCATTCTCTGATCCCGCATCTTATTTATCCGACACATCAATTTACTTGAGGAATTATGTTTAAAAAAATATTTTAAGAAAATTAAAATTAGCTTTTCATAAAATTTTGTTAATTTTTATAGATTTTATAAGTATATTTTAGTAAACTGCTAAAAAAAAATCGGTTTACTTTTTCACACAACTTTATCAGGGTATTTAATTTTGCACTTTGGCAGCGGACCCACCATATTGACCTTCAATGCTCAGTGTTTACGGTTATTTGGAATTTTTCAAATATCTATTTCCGTTGAAAAGTTAGATTTTGGCATTGCTCAATTAGCGATTCCGACTTCTGTGAGCAGCACAACTCAATATCTTAGTAAGATTAAGTCCGGATGACCTGAGATTTTGGGAAACTACTTTAAAGTCGTTGTACTTTCATGTAACTTGAGATTTCTAAAAACACTGATTTTTCTAAGTGTCAATACCAAAAATTTAATGTTTCCAACAAATAAATGTATACTGCCTAATACGAAATGCCAATAATATTAAATTCTAAGCACTGTATTTTTACTGTTAATGTCATAAGCTTTCAATCGGTCGAAAATTTTGCTTGTACGGACATACAAAAAAAATCCATTCCTTTAAAAACAGAGTATTAAATGTTACACCTGATTGCTGATGAACTTACGTAATCGATTTGATTTTGATAGGAAAGGCACTGAATGAAAATAAGTACGTTGTTTTAGTTTAAAAACATAATTCAAATAAATTATTTATTTGAGTAGTCGTTCAAAATAAATTTTTTTGTGCTGTTTTATTTAAGAATTATTACAATACAATTTTTTATTATGAATTTCAGCTCATTGCCTAGAAAAAAACATAAATATGCTTCGTCATACAAGCTACTTTCTTCATTTTTCTGGCACAAAAACAAAAATTAAAAAGAAATCACTAAGTTTGTTCATCCAAATAAGGCTTTTTAGGGGGTGGCGCAAAAAGAAATTATTTTTTTACGACTATCCTATTAAAAATATAATTACCTGTATTAACTTTGTAGTCTTCACTCTCGCTTTTATTAAAAGAACTAAGTCTTGAACGAGACTCATTTTGTAAATTCGGCGTCAGAAAAGGTTGAATAGAGCTTTCTATCTCAGAATCCACATATTCAAATACCATGTCTTCATTTAGAGCCACTATATCTCTAGTTGGATCAATACCTTCCACTAAAAAATAGAAAAAAATCATCAATTTGAATTAAAATATTATTTAAAAAGTCAAGAAACAAGCAGGTTTTGGATCAAATCATAATTATAGAAGACTTCGAGCTGAACAAAATATTGTTTGTGAATTCCGTTGTCTGAGTTCAGAGATAAAAGGTAGATATCAAGCACTTCATAACGCAATTTTGCCAATCAAATTGCTTGTAAAAAAAAAAGTAAAAAGGCTCTAGTCCGGAAATCCCGACTATCCGAAACCCTGCACCCTTTCGCGTATTAAACGCGCAGTCAGTGCTTGCAAGTATGTGTGTGTGTTGGGCCATATAAACGAGAGAAGTAGAACATGCTGTAGGTTTTTTTTTATGGACTTAGGCCACATTCGCGAGATTTAGTTATTCCATTCATTCATCTCATTGGCAATCGATCTGGCAAAAAAATTTTGGACTTTTATGGACTTAAAGGCACTAGCCTTTGTTATTTTCTTTATAGTTTTGTTGTTAAGCTTAATGTTTTTAACATTTTGTTTAAGAGATAATTGACTGAATAACTTATAAACAATAAAAAAAAAAATAACAAGTAGTCGAGAAATCCCGACTAGACGATACCCTGATCCTTATACTTTATGCGTACAGTCAGTGCTTGCAAGTATGTGTGTGTGTGCGCATACTGCATACTCAACTTTAATGTTCCATTTTTCCGATTTTTCTTAACCGATTTCAATACAAATTTCACAGATTATCATTATTTTGTCTAATGTTTTAAACGCCGTCTTTAAGCTTACCAAATTCAAAATTTTATTGGAAAGATTCCCATGTGTATATCGAGACGGGAAGTGTTATCGAAAATCGAAAACAAATTTGTACTGCCTAGGAATTAGGCCAGCTTATGTTCCAAATCTGGAGTCTCTAGCTCTTATAGTCTCTGAGATCGACGCGTTCATACATACGGACGGACAGACGGATGGACAGACGGACATGGCTATATCGACTCGGCTGTTGATGCTGATCAAGAATATATATACTTAATGGGGTCGGAGATGCTTCCTTCTGCCTGTTACATACTTTTGCACAAAACCATTATACCCTTTTTTCCCATTTTTAATGGGATCAGGGTTTAAAAATACTGATTGCCACGTCCAAATTGTCAGACCCGTAGAGGGACGACCATTCAGTCAGGAATAAAAGCCGAGTAAGTTTTGCAAAATCGGTTTTCCGAAATTGACGTACACGGCTTAAACGTTACTGAGGCATAGCACCGGTTAGGGTAAAGTGACACCTCCAACGTTGGGTGGTATAAATCTTCTGGATTAGATATGGGTTGTGATCGGGTAATAAATGAGGAGGATGGATTCAAACAAAAACCAGATCAAGCATTTTATTAAGAGAATTTGGGAAATCATTTATTTGATTCAATGATATCCCAAGTAAGTTAATCAATAATTTATTCTGCGCCGAGAGGGTCAGGGCACCGGAGTTGGGAAAAGAAATACAAGTAACTTCAGCAATATTAAAATCACCAAGGACTAACGTGTGTTTTTTTTTAGAGCTATAGAACTTTGAAATAAAATAAAACAAAGATGAAGATCGCTAAACAAAATTCGCTTATGAAAACCGGGATCGACGGCAATCTAATTTTGGGCCCATTCACCGAATCTTCGCCTTCCTACGTGATCGCGAGGCTTCAATTCTTGCACGAGTTGGATTTTGTAAGCACGCAAACCAAGATCTTTCCGCAAAATCTTCCATAAAGTGGATGGACACATATCCAATTCCTGTGCACGATGGCAGATTGACCTTCTCTACGCTACGCTCTACAGCGGCAATGACTTCTTCGGTACGCACTGTACGACATCTCTTTGGATGCGTATTATTATTCAGAGTAAACGTGGCGCGAAAACGTTCCAAAGTTAATCGAATTAATTGCTCTGATGGACGATTATGTTGACCTTTAAATGGACGTAATGCGCGAAACGTACCTCGAACAGAACCATGATTTTTAAAATAAATTTGCACAATTTGGAAGCGTTTTTCAGGCGTCAGTCTATTCATTGAAAACCAAACTAAACATAAATCACTTGGCAGCTGATAAAATGACCGCCAGTTAAAAAAGTGTTGCCAACTTAAAGTTCTATACCTTAAAGAAAAACACCCTGTACAAGGAAATCACGAAAGCATGCAAGAAACGGACATACTAGCAGACAAATGAGCATCGTAAACAGAGTTATTGGAGGAAGGGTTATATACGAGCAAAGAACAAAAATACCAACACCATTAAAATACAACTTAACAGAAACAAATTCTATGTCTATAGAACCACCTACTATTACTGTCTCCGAAGAATAATCTATCAGAAACGGAAAGACTACTGGAGGGGGAAACAATCGGAGACCGATTTTTCTTTCTGGTAGTATATTCGTTTACTATTATGTGCTCCGGCCAAAACTCTTTGCAACATATAGAGCTAAAATCTTAACTCGAAACACTGTTTTTAAATGACGAAATGTTCCTAGTGTAGTTGAAATTGAACTTTTCCACCATTAATTCGGCTCTTGATTCGGCCTTAATTTCGACCTTGACAACATCTGATGTTAAATCAGGGGGAAGCCTTGAAACAAATATTTGTTTTTTTGGTGGAACGGCAACAAATTTTCTGATGATATCTTCACCCGAAGACATAATTTCAGCTTAAGGAATATTTGGCCCTTTGGATATTTTTGGTTTGTTTTGTTGAACTACGTCAACACTACTCTCCACCAAAAAAACCGAAGGACCTGGCTTAGATGAAACAACATCCATGGGTATTGTATTGTTTTCATCTGACATTTCTTTTAGTTTTAGGGACTGGAGCAGGAGATTTTTATACCCTGATCCCATTCAAAATGGGGAAAAAGGGTATTATGGTTTTGTGCAAAAGTATGTAACAGGCAGAAGGAAGCATCTCCGACCCCATAAAGTATATATATTCTTGATCAGTATCAACAGCCGAGTCGATATAGCCATGTCCGTCTGTCCGTCCGTATGTATGAACGCGTCGATCTCAGAGACTATAAGAGCTAGAGACTCCAGATTTGGAACTTAAGCTCGCCTAATCCCTAGGCAGTACAAGTTTGTTTTCGATTTTCGATAACACTTCCCGTTTCCGATATACACATGGGATCGATAACAACAAAATCTTGAATTTGGAAAACTTTGAGATGCCATTTGAATTATTAAACAAAATAATGAAAATATGTCTAACTTTTGTTAAAATCGGTTAAGAAACACCGGAGATATGGGACATTGAAGTTGTGTATGCAGTATGCGCGTACACACACACACATACTTGCAAGCACTGACTGTACGTGTAAAGTATAGGGATCAGGGTATTATGGTTTTGTGCAAAAGTATGTAACAGGCAGAAGGAAGCATCTCCGACCCCATAAAGTATATATATTCTTGATCAGTATCAACAGCCGAGTCGATATAGCCATGTCCGTCTGTCCGTCCGTCCGTATGTATGAACGCGTCGATCTCAGAGACTATAAGAGCTAGAGACTCCAGATTTGGAACTTAAGCTCGCCTAATCCCTAGGCAGTACAAGTTTGTTTTCGATTTTCGATAACACTTCCCGTTTCCGATATACACATGGGATCGATAACAACAAAATCTTGAATTTGGAAAACTTTGAGATGCCATTTGAATTATTAAACAAAATAATGAAAATATGTCAAACTTTTGTTAAAATCGGTTAAGAAACACCGGAGATATGGGACATTGAAGTTGTGTATGCAGTATGCCCGTACAAACACACATACTTGCAAGCACTGACTGTACGCGTAAAGTATAGGGTTCAGGGTATCTTCTAGTCGGGATTTCTCGATTTTGATTTTTACACTTGCGCTCTCTTAGTTTTTTCTGTGAGCGCTCTCTGTGCATAAAACCGTTCACTCACGATGTCGGCTCTCACGTGGTCTCTTGTGTTGGTGCTGGGCCCGGTTTAAATTATTCCGTTATAGTTCGCTTTTCGGTTTGCTACGCTCGCGCCGGTACGATTTTGTTTGTGCTTTTGTCTTTGTGAGAATTTACAAACTTTTTATACTTTTAAACCTAGAGTGGACCTAAACTTTTGGTGGAAAAGTAAAAATTTCTAATCTTATTTAATTTATTTAATTTTTTTATTCAGCCAATACGAAGATGGGTGTCATAGGCTGCTGAATGTGCCCAAATGTCGCGCATGAATTGTGCTGGTCTTAACGGCCGAATTATGGACACCACAAATCTAGAGTGGCCATGTTGGTCCTGTTTGGAGAGAGAAAAAAACAAGGCAGGCTTCATGAAAGCTCAACTTGGCTTTGATGGAGTTTTCGGCCAGTTAAAAAAAACCTGTGCGAAATCTTCTCAACAGTGCAGACAAAATTTAACCAGAAAAATATTTTGAATGATTCTCCAAAGCGCAATGAGGCCAATGTTGGGCAGTCATCGGGTCCTGTCATGTCTGACAATCCAAAACTGCCTAGGGATTAGGCGAGCTTAAGTTCCAAATCTGGAGTCTCTAGCTCTTATAGTCTCTGAGATCGACGCGTTCATACATACGGACGGACAGACGGACGGACAGACGGACATGGCTATATCGACTCGACTGTTGATGCTGATCAAGAATATATATACTTTATAGGGTCGGAGATGCTTCCTTCTGCCTGATACATACTTTTGCACAAAGCCATAATACCCTTTTTCCCCATTTTTAATGGGATCAGGGTATAAAAATCAGCAGGCAAACAAGCAATTCGTTGTTGTTCTTGGGCCATTGCGAAATAAATTCGAATAAAGTTTTTCATTTAATGTTCAATTTGGGTTTAACAACCGATGAAAACCCAAAGTCACAACACTATTTATTAGCACAAAGTTTCGAAAAAAAACACAAAAATTAAAAGCACAAAAATAAAAAAAACGAAGAGCACAAAAAAAAAACACGTCCGTTGCGATGCAAGTGAGCAAGTCTATATATATATATATTATATAATCAGCATCGGATGCTGAGTCAATATACCCATGGCCGTCTCTTAATATGCAAGCTTGTCCCTCACTTTTTGAGCTATCGAGGTGGATGTTTTGTTAAATTTTCTTCTTTACGTTATATCATATGTAAAAATCGGTCAGTTGTCAGATCGAAGCACTATATCTATTTCAATAACAAGTAGGCTTTTCAATTTTAAATAATATTTGGCATGCGAACGAGCTTCCTTATTTGTATTTTTTCCGTTATGGGAAGATTGTACTAAACAATTAAATAGGTAATACGAACACATGGCAGCAAAAGAATCAACTCGTGAAATCAAAGTTTGCTTAAAAAAATTAAAATCCCGCAACCTAAAGCTTCTTTCGTTTGTGTTTATAGAGGGCATAATTCATCGTTTATACAGGGGTCGGCGAACTTTTTGAATCATTACCCCTACTTTTTTTTCAAACAAAAAAACAAGTAAGAAGGCTCTAGTCGAGAAATCCCGACTAGACGATACCCTATACTTCACGCGTAGAGTCAGTGCTTGCAAGTATGTGTGTGTGTGTGTACGCGCGAACTGCACACTCAACTTCAATGTCCCATATCTCAGGTGTTTATTATCCGATTTCAATAAATATTTGACAGATTTTCATTAGTTTGTTTAATGTTTTAAATGCCGTCTCAAAGTTTTCCAAATTCAAGATTTTGATGTTATCAATCCCATGTGTATATAGGAAACGGGAAGAGTTATAGAAAACAAACTTGTACTGCCTAGGGATTAGTTCTGGAGTCTCTAGCTCTTATAGTCTCTGATATCGACGCGTTCATACATATACACAGACAGACAGACGGACATGGCTGTATCGACTTGGCTGTTGATGCTGATCAAGAATATATATACTTTATGGGGTCGGAGATGCTTCCTTCTGCCTGTTACATACTTTTGCACAAAACCATTGTACCCATTTTACCTATTTTTAATGGGATAAGGGTATAAAAAAAAAGGTCAACAGAATAGAAAATGCTGAAATATATACCTTTTTACAGAATTACCCATGACGAAGAACAAAAAAAAAAGAAAAAGGGCAATAGAATAGAATTTACCCCGGTTCGCCGACCGCTGGTTTATATGTACTTATTGCAATTATGAATATCACAATATGTTCTTCCTCCACAGGTATAATGTACGTGTACAAAGTGAGGCAGCGTCATTTCAAACTTTAGCTTTGGCGCTTCAACTTAGTAGTAGCGTGAAAATGTATTTTACTACTGTCTCGCGAACATTTTAGTGGGAGCTATTATAACTATAATATAATAATTATGCTCACGAGTCTTTGTTGAATAGTTTTGGGAATCGGACCAATGCCAAATCGAGTCGATGGGTGTTCGCCAAGCAGTAGGCCTGTAAATTCTCATCTGGTCGTTTTTAAGTACATTTTTTAAGTAAAATCCCAAAGTTCATGGCCTGTCCTTTAATACTGCTGAAATCCAATTGTCACCAAGGCAACAATGTTGTTGTATGAATTTTGAGCTGAAGGTTGATTGAAATGAAGCTATTTTGATGAGTCTTCACCCTGCGTTGCAAAAATCAGTATCTCTCGGTACGTTTGTTTACACTTGTTCACGGCTATGCTGATGCCTTCTGCATGGACGAAAAACACGGAAGAATGAAACCTAGGCGTTACATTGCTCAAAAAATATAATTGTAGCTCAGCTTAACGTAAACAAAATACTCCATTGCTTCATGCTGGTCAAGCTTTGAACTCAATAGAATAGAAAGCGTAAATTTCCCGCCCCAATAGATCCAATAGCACTTTGGCGATACGTGGCCTCAATGCCTTGCCTATAGATTTGGGTTTCCATGGCGCTCTACCAAATTGGTTCTGCATACACGATTGTCGACCTTGTCCCTTGAGCCTCTCGTGTTAAGCGTCATTCAACTGCTTTTCTGCGGCGTCTCAAATTTTTCCAAATTAAAGTTTTTGTTGTTATCGATCGCACGTGTATATCGGAAACGGGAAAAGTTATCGAACGGACGGACAGACGGTCGTAGCTGTATCGACTCGGCTGTTGATGCTGATCAAGAACATTTATGCTTGTTACATATTTTCCACAACACCATTATACCCTTTTTAATCATTTTTAATGGGTTCAGGGAATTCAAATTATTGCAGTTTTCAATTAGTGTTTGTGATTGTGTTCTTTTTAGATTCCCTTTGTTATAGATATACAAATAATAATTTAAAACTCACCATTAAGTAAATACTTTCGCTTAGACGTAGACTCGTTACTATCATTACTATGGAAGCTCGAAGAGTCAGGGACTTCTGCACCAGGAACTTCCGTTATGTCTGGTAATGGGTTATGACTTTTTCGTACCCAGTCTGAACAGTCCCAGTGATATTGTCCATTACCCAGGGAAGAATCTACAAAATTTGCACACACGTTTGGCATGGCAACGTGTATAAGCTTTCCGCTTGAAACACGGTTAACTGGAAATCCATAGTCGTCTATTCTACGCTCTGGTAAATATCAATATTATAACTAAATGTCAAAGTGGAAAAATCTAAATTTTGACTTACCGTTGTTAAGCTTATTTTCATGAAATGTTTTCAAATGCATTTGTTCACACCATTCTTGTTTATGCCCGCTGTCCCCATCGATCAAGGTGTTTGAATTAATGTTAACATGTTGGTTTGTTCTATTTACTTTTTGATACTCAAAAGGTATATTTTCCAGATCATCACCAGCAGAGCCATAACTTCGTAAAATATCCAAATTATTTACAAAGGTGTTATTACTTAAAAATAGGATATCGTTTATTGGAGGTGAATAGCTTATTGGTCGTTGGCTTATTTCCAAATTGCTTATCTTAGCACTTGATTTGCAAAGAATATCCTTGTCAAGAAGAGAGTTTAAATTTGCTTGCTTCACAGAATGATTAACTTTCAATTTTTTGTTTCTGTTTCCCTCGTTTACGGATGAGCTTCTTTTAAAGGCTATACAGCAAAGCAATAGTATTATGATAATGAGTACAATCGTTATTCCTGATATTATGCCACTTATATGCTCCATAGAAAAGTTTTTCAATTTTGTACTTATTGAATTTGAATATAGAGGGTCACCACAGCTTGCACCAGTAAGAAATGAAGGACAAATGCATCGAAAGCTACCAGCTTCGTTAATACAAGTTGCCCCATTTCCGCAAGGTTGGTTTTCGCATTCATTAACGTCAATTTCACAATTTGATCCAGCGAACCCTCGGCACAAGCAGTGTGAAACTCCGTCACCTTCTTCACATATTCCGCCATTTTTGCAAGGATTCGGTATACAAAATTTCCCATATTCACATCTTTGTCCAGACAGATGTATAGGGCAAGCACATGTATAATTATTTGGTTCCCGACTGTGACAACGTCCACCAAATAAACAAGGTGCTGACGAACAAGGATCTAAATCTATTTCACACAGTTCACCAGAAAATCTTGCGTGGCAAGTACACTTAAAAATATTATTCCCAAGATCCATGCAAATGCCACTATTAAGGCATGGCTGAGTACCGCAAACTCCTAAGCTAACAAGAACATTTGCAGGATCACATTTAAACTCTACATTTGTGAACCTTTTTAATGCTGCAATAGTACTTCCTCCAGAAATGTATAGGGGTAAGGGTTCCATGGCAACTTTTATGTTCGCCATACAACCAACAAAACCCCGTTGAATATCTTCATAGCCAATAATTGATGGATGCGGTCGAACCTCTGCCCCAACGAAAATATCATTTGACTGAACATTTAATATGCTGTTGACTCCAGGAGCACTGCCTTGGGATACATGCTTATTATCCACAGTTAATTTGGCACTGTTTAAAGTGCGTTCCAAAGTAATGGTATGCCACGCGCCATCCGAAATATAAATGCTTGATACGCTGACAACTCCTTCACCAGATCCCAAATCAAATTTATATTTTACAGCTCCGTTAACAACTTCCAAAACATTATAGTCAACTTTTCCGCTCGCATATAAAAGCGTACCACTTTGTTGCACTGTCCTGATTTGTAGAGAGTAAGCAAACTGATTTTCTAAAATATTTTTGGCCTTTGCTTTATTTATTTTGTAATGGGCATAGCTCTTACCACCGAATGAGACGGCAGTTGAAGAAAAGGCATCACATGTTTCATTTACACATTTGAAAGATTTTATTTCGCAGAATGACCCTGAGTAACCCTTCGGGCAGACACACTGATATCTAGATGCAGATTCCGATGGTAAGCAATTTCTCTGAGGTGGACACGGTTCTGAAGAGCACGCATTAACTGTTTCATTGCAATTTTTTCCATCAAAGCCAGGTTTGCAAACGCATTTATTAAATAAGCTATAGGAGGGTGCAGCAAAACTTATAACATCTGTGTAGATTGTTATTATATTTTTTTTATCAAGACTTATAAATTGCTGGCAGACTCCGTTAGCACAAGTGTTTACTTTGCTTGGACAGAAACTTGAAAATATTTCCTCAATTATAAGGTTGGTATCGTTTTCAATTTCACTTTCCTTGCTAATTATAGATAGGCGGAGTTCATCAGTACTAAAAAATTCCTCTGAGCTAGGTATAATTTGTTGCTTGCGTACTGCAAAAACAACATTTAAATTTAACTCAGTAGACCGCTTTTCGCGATTTGCCAACGAGTTTGGAAATTGCTCTTGCAACGATATGAGGATCACATCTTTCTGCCGACATCTCATCACATTTCTTATTGAGCGAATAAAACCCTTCCGATGACTCAACAAAAAATCGGAAGCTGCAATATTACTGAATTTGATTACTGTTGCTTTTTTAACTATATCCATTGTTATAAGTTCAACAGTAATTTTAACAGTGGTGTATACGGTGAATTTTCCATCAGTTGCAGACACATTAAGTTTATAAAAACCTATATCAAGGTTGGAAGTGGAGAATATTTCGCCAGATTTACTTATAATTTTAAATAATTTGAGAGTCTCATAAGTTTCTTCAATGGTTGACGTTAAATCAAATGTTATCTCATCATATTGATCTTGATCAGATGCACAAAGTTTTCCAAGGAATGCAGAAGAAAATTCGTCATCAAATGAATTGACAGTAATATCTAAAGGTGTTATTATAGGAGGATATTGACTTTCCTCAATTATTTTGATTGTTACCCAAGTATCCGAGAATTGTGGTGGCGTACCATTATCAAACACACGTATTTGAATAAGAAATTCATTTCGTAATTTGTGATTAAATCGGGACGCTGTACTGAGAGATCCATCTTGCTCAAGCCGAAAAAAACCGCCTTCATTTCCAGAACGTATATCGAAAGTATAAGGCGTCGAATTTGGTTCCTCGTCAGCGTCTGACACATCAAATGATATAAAAACAAAGCCCAGTGGTCTATTTTCTTGTAAGACTATGCTATAGTTAGTCTGCGAGAACACTGGAGGGTTATCATTTGCATCAAGAATATAAATATTGACTGGAACACTTTTGCATCGCTCAGGAACTCCAAAATCACAGGCTTCAACTTCCAATGCATAGCTTGAAATAGTTTCGCGATCAAGTGACCTTGCTAAGCTTATTGTTCCATTGTTTTTATTTACTCGAAGTTGACTTAAGCTGTCACCTTTAACAATGCTATATTTTATAACTCCGTTTAAGCTGGAGTCCTCATCTGTGGCTTTCACGTCGATTATTGGAAAATTTACTGAAATATCTTCCCGCACACTAGTTCGATAAATATTTTGCATGAATGTTGGGGTGTTGTCATTAACATCCTCTATTGTTATATTTACGTATGCAACGTTACTAAGTGGCGGAGTGCCTTGATCAATAGCCTGAACGGTGAGAAAATAAAACTTCGTTTTCTCATAGTCAATTGTTCCGTTTATCCATAAAACGCCTGTGGTGGAGTTTATATTAAATATTCGCTGGTCATTTCCACTCGTTATGTAGTATAAAATTTCTGCATTAACGCCAATATCTTTTGATGTTGCATGAATTCTACAAACTTCTGATCCTTGTGTCACATTTTCAAGTATGTAACTTATGTATTGTCGTGAACTAAATTCTGGAGGATTATCGTTTATATCTAAAATATTTATAACAATATTAGCATCTGAACTCAGTGATGGTTGTCCAAGATCTTCAGCTTTAACTGTGAAATTATATAAAAAGATTGTTTCGCGATCAAGGTTTTTTTCTAATTTAATAATTCCGGTAGATTTGGATATTGCAAAATAATCACTATTTGTGCCTTTTAATGAAAACTTAAGTTTTCGATTCATACCATCATCCTTATCAGTAGCATGAACTTTTGTAACCAGCGTTTGCAACTGAGCATCTTCTTTTATGCTTACTCTATAATTGGGAAGAGAGAATATTGGTGCATTGTCATTTATATCTTTCACAGTAATAATTATTTCAGAAACACACTCCCTTATGAATTCTTTGCCATCCTGCACATGTGCAAATATTTTATACTTTGGGATAAGTTCTCGGTCAAGAAGCTTTGCTGTTCTTAAAACTCCACTGTCTTTTTCAATAACAAAGTCATCTGACCCCTTTCCCGATATGTAATAACGCAATTGAAATTCATTACTTGAATCAAAATCCATTGCTTTAACTTCAACAATAGTTGAACCTATTGGTGAAGATTCATTAACTGTGATGTGGTAGCGAGGCTTATGACAGATCGGCATATTATCATTAACATCTTTTATGTGTATTTGAACATTCGACTCTGTCGTAAATTTTCCATCCGTGGCTAAGACACTCAAATTATAAAATGATATTTCTTCTCTATCAAGTGGTCTTGATATAAACAGCTCTCCGGTTTTGCCAATTTGAAATTGAGATTGACTATCTCCCGAAATTATATAATAGTCGATAGTTTGCTTTTCGGTGTCAGGGTCTATAAGCAATAAATTTACCAAAACAGTGCCTGGAAGTGCTGTTTCAGAAACGAAAATTTGATTGATGGGTAGCTTAAATTGCGGCCCGTTATCGTTTGAGTCTGTGATTCTAATAAATACTGGCACTTTTAAATCGTGTTTGGGCTGACCATTATCTGTAGCAATTACTTTCAAGTTATACTCTGATTGTACTTCTCGATCTAAGGAAGACAAAAGAGTGATCCATCCAGTATATATGTCTATGTCAAAAATTAAGCCATTTGATTGCTCATCAAAGTAGTAACGAATGTCACCATTTGGCCCAGTGTCTGCATCAGTTGCCGTTATTTTAAGTATTGATGCAACTTTATCAGTATTTTCTGCAACGTCACAACTATAAATTGTATTATCAAATTTAGGATAATTATCGTTTTCATCTGTAACATGAATGTATACTTCAACATATGCAAAAAGAACAGGCAGTGTCGCGGTTTCGGCCCTTACAACCAAATAATGTGAGTCATTTTGTTCACGATCCAGAGTTTGCATTAAAATCAATTCTGCATTCTCTGATACACCAAAAATTGAGCTTTGGTCAGATATTGAAAATTTTAACGTATAGTTTCCATATACATGAAGTTTTGTTAATACCGTTCCAGGGGATGTAGATTCTATTACTTTAAGATTGATTTCCTTTTTTTCGAAAGCTGGAATTGTAACATCAGAATTAACTATTTCCAGAGTCACTGGAATGTCGTTATGCAATGACGGTTCTCCAGAATCAAAAGCTCGAATAAAGAATTGAAAAACTTCATTTTCAATTTTTTTTGGATCGCCTTTAAGAACAATGCTCCCATCATTTTCATTCAAATAAATTTTGTTTCTTAAAATAGTTGTCATTGAATTCGGCACAATAATATATTTTACAACTCCGTTTGCATTGATGTCTTTGTCCAGAGCTTTAACCTATAAATTTAATAATCGGTACATACGTTACTAATGTAATGCTAATCAAAAAAAGTTTATTTCTTAAAGAAAAAAAAATCCTTTTAAAAAAGAAATGGCTACTTGTGTGTATATATTTATTTTTGAATTGTAGCAGACAAGCAATGGCGAGCGAGACTTCTTGCAGTTATCGCGTACCGGTTACAAAAACGATCCTCGCACCGACACGCCAAACACCCAAATGGATTCAATTCAAGTTTGGTTTAGATATTTGTCGGCTACCGATCATTTTGCTTGTGAACGCGTCCGCGTTTGGATCATGATTGAAAATTGTTTGAACGTAAACAGAGGCGCATGGAGCTAAGCCTGTTCAACGAACTCAATGTTTATAGATATGCTGTTGCGACTTTGCTCAGTAAATTATTAGCTAAGTTTCCAATTGACAAGGTCACATGAAGCTGTTCATGAGGGAAATACTCGTAGTGTAGTTTCGGTCTAGCCATTTTTATTGTCTGTGCCGTAAAAGAGAAAGATTCAATAAATTCCTTTGCAGGAAGACTGTTTTAAGCGCCGTCTTAAAATTCAAGATTTTGTTGTTATCGATCCCATGTGTGTATCGGAAACAGGAAGAGTTATCGAAAATCGGAAACAAACTTGTACTGCCTAAGAATTAGGCGAGCTTAAGTTATTAATCTGGAGTCTCTAGCTGTTATAGTCTCTGAGATCGACGCGTTCATACATACACACAGACGGACGGACAGACAGACGGACATGGTTATATCGACTCGGCTGTTGATACTGATCAAGAATAGATATACTTTATGGGGTCGGAGATGCTTCCTTGTGCCTGTTACTTATTTTTTTTATATGGGTTCAGGGTATACAAAAATAATAGGTACATTAACTTACGCTCAATATAGTTCCATTAGTATTATTTGAAGAGTTTATTACAACTTTGTACTCCTTTAAATAGAAACGAGGACTATTATCATTTACATCTTCAATTGACACTCTTAATGACGCAAATCCAAATTTGTTTCCGCGATCAACTGCCTTTAACTGTAGAACGTACTCATCTTTAACTTCCCGATCAAACGAAACTTTCGATGTGATTAAGCCACTATTACGGTTAATTTCAAAATACTGTTTCATATCTTCAGATACAATTTCGTAGTAAAGACTGGCGTACCGACCGAAATCATTGTCAGTTGCTTTAACCTGTTAGACAAGTGTATAAAAAATTAACAGAAATCGACAATGAAATGAAATACATACAGTAATAACTTCTTGTCCATAAGCAAGATTTTCCATAACTTTTGCCTTATATACCTCCTTTTCAAACTTTGGGCTGTGTTCATTTTCCGGGACTAATGTAATTTTTAAGCGGGCAAAGCTTGTGTGAACTCCATCAGAAATAGAGATATTTAAAATTGTATTGGGTTTGTCGGTGAAATTTAACATATTTTGAAGTGAAATAACTCCATTTCGTGTATTGATGCTGAAAGTTTGTAAATCGTTTCCATCAACAATTTTGTATTGCAAAAAGTCAATGTCGACTATATCATTATCATATGCTCTAGGCAATGCAACAAATTGACCACGATTCGCTGCTACTGATAGCTTTATGCTGAAAGATGGCTCAATAAATCGTGGTGAGTTATCATTGATATCCTTAACTGCAACGAAAGCATTAAGTAGTTGTTATACAAATTAGTTTTATTTTTTATATATAGTTGTCAAGAAGAAGCAATTTGAGAGGATATTTTAATAAAAGCTATGTTTAGAATATTATTCTAAATACACTGTGTCCCGTGTATAACCGGTTAAGACTTGCTAGCCATGCAAACTATTTGATATTTTACTAAGAACAGCAACGTTAAACCCAAATTGGACGCAAATTGGGCTTGGGATATTTCTTAGTCTTAATTGTTTATGTCAATTAATATAAATATATATGGGCATTTCTGCAAAAAAAAAATACACCAGGAAATAAAAAAAAAAAACGTGTGCTTTAAGCACAAAGTAAATTAAAATTTTTTTTAAGAAATAATTATATTTAACTAAACAATAGAAATTAAACACTCATTCATAACACAAGATATTCTAGTAAGGAGGTATGAATTTGCTTGCAAAGGGGCAGTACCGGGCTGCAGACAAATGCATAAATATGGGCGTGGTATATAATCTTTTGATGAAGATCTTTAAGTGATGTCACTAACTCTTCCTGCCAAATTTGGTGACAGTAGCTCTGGAAGATACATGCATACCCGTTTAAGAAAGGCGGGAAGCTGGGGTGTGGTTTAGGGGCCGGGCCTAAAAACTTTTGAAGATATTTTAGGGATGTCACAATTTTGCCTCATACCAAAATTGGTGAACTGGGTTTTAAAATGTGTGTATCATATGTTTAGAAACTAACCGATTGCAAAGACCTGTTACTTTTGATAAATGTTGTTGTATATTTAATTATTAATTGCGACACTGAAAAACGAAATTTGTTTTTAGTGCGTCAAAAACGCAGAATCTCATAAAAAAAAACTTTTTGAAAATATTATTATTTTGAATCATTACCCCTACTTTTTTTTCAAACAAAAAAACAAGTAAGAAGGCTCTAGTCGAGATATCCCGGCTAGACGACACCCTGATCCATATAGTTTTTGCGTACACACAGTGCTTGAAAGTTGTATGTATGTGTGTGTACGCATATACTGCATACTGCATACACAACTTCAATGTCCCATAACTCCGGTGTTTCTTAACCCATTTCAATTCACAGATTGTCATTATTTCATTAGTTTAATAAATATCATCTCAAAGTTTTTCAAATTAAAAATTTTGTTTTTTTCGATCCCGGGTGTATATCGGAAACGGGAAGAGTTATCGAAAATCGAAAACAAACTTGAACTTCCTAGAGATGAGCCTAAGTTCAAAATCTTTAGTCTCTAGCTCTTATAGTTTCTAAAATAGCCACGTTCATACATACGGGCGGACTAAGTCGACTCGACTGTTGATGCTGATCTTGAATATATACACTTTATGGGGTCGGAGATGCTTCCTTCTGCCTGATACATACATTTATTTACACAGAACCATAATACCCTTTTTTGCCATTCAGGACAGGGTATAAAAAGGGATCAGGCTTAATATTGATTTATGCTTCTGTATTGCATATTTTTTAATTTTTTTATTTATGATTTAAACATGAAAACTACAGTAATATCTTAAGTGCCGGTGAAAGAAAAATGAGTGTTATAATCTAGTTTAATATTGACATAGCGAAAGATTTAAAGTAATTATTATTATTAAAACCATTTTAAAGAGAAACCAATGCACAACATTGAACTGCTCTTTGCGATTTTTTTGCAAAAATCAAAAACAAATAGTTTCCCAAAATCGACCTTCGAACCAACTTTCGTTCGTTGCGTTTTCGGTCATCGCGCACGCGTCTATACGTTTTGTTTTGTCTTGTAAGTAGCAGTTGTTGTGTAGTCAACTTGTAAACAGCTTTTGTAGAGCGGACCAACTCTGTTCTACTGCGGTTATCTCGTCATAAATATTTATTTAACTAAATTTATTTTAAAGTTCATTTTCATTTGTCTAGTTTTGATATTCCTGTCTGTTGTTCTAAAAACTGCCAGGTCCGACCCAATACTAAAATGGGCTTTATTGGCTGTTGGATGTGTCCAAATGTGGCACATGAAAAATGTGCCGGATTAACAGGTAGAATAACTGACCTAATAGCCACGACTAACCTTGAGTGGCCTTGTTGGTCATGCTTGGAACAAAAAAAGGATATTGCGGATTTAACGAAGTCTCAACTATTTTCGGACAGCTTAAAAAACTGTGTGAAAAATTCTGAGCGGTTGAGAAGAATCTCAATGGGAAAAGTCTCACGGATGAATCTCCCAAACACAAAAGGCCCAATGTTGTGTTGTCGTTGGATCAAAAAATATATGAAAGTGATCCAAGCAATGATAATAATAAAATGATAATAAAACTTCTCTCATGACAGTTGTATCTTCTAATCCCGATCAAAATGTTCCAAGGAGGTTAGTAATGTTGATATAATTCAACAACATGAACCTAACATGCCCAATATCCCCCTACCCGCGCCTGATCAAATTTTGAAATCAGTACAGGATATTATAAAAAAATTTGTCGCAGTCCCAACGAAAAAATTATTAAAATTAGTGATGAGGAGTCAGCTTTACCAGGTAAAGATATGGCGACTTCCGCGGCGGGCGGCATGTGTTGGCGTTTCCACAGCAAATCTGTAGTAGATGTCACTCGCTATCATCCCACCAATTTTGGTGACTCTATCTTAAAAGCCGTGGAAATTACGGGCATCCTCAATTCAAAAAGGCGGGGGCTTTTGAACCAGCAATCCTCGCACAAAATTTGGTAACATTAGCTGTTCAAACGTGACATACGTGGGTGGTTTGACAAGTACTCATGCTTGACGCCAGGTTGCGCTTCTATTACAACATAACGCCACTATCTTAAAGTTCAATAATTTAGACGCCCACAGTGAAAATTTCAGTCCGATCGGACTTTTAGTTTGGTTGTTACAACCTGTCAAAGAAGTCGAGTCCGCGCATTTTAGAAAAAATGGAAAAAGAGCAATATCGTTCGGTAATTCGATTCTTGTTTTTGGAAAGGAAATCACGCAGCGAAATCAAAGAACTCTTGGATACTGTGTACGGTGACTCTTCTCCTTCGATTTCGACCATTGGTTTTTGGTTTAATGAGTTTCAACGTGGTCGCACGTCCGTTTTTGATGCGCCACGACCAGGTGCCCCGAAAACCGCTATCACGGTGGATAAAGTGAAAAAATTACATGATCTCGTTATGTCAGACCGCCGGTCAAAGGTGCGCGAGTTAGCTGAGACAGTAGGCATCTCAACAGAACGAGTGTTTCATGTCCTACATGAAATATATGAAAGATTGAGCTGTCGGCGCGATGAGTGCCGCATTTGCTCACTCCAGAGAACAAGCGCAACCGCCTGACCACTTCGAAGCAGAGGCAAAATTGTTAGAATTACGCTACGAACTGCTGCCCCATCCACCTTATTCTCCAGATTTGGCCCCTTGCGACTTTTTTTTGTTTCTAAACTTGAAAAAGTCAATCGCTGGGCAGAAATTTCGGTCGAACGAGGAGGTTATGGCCGCTACGGAGGCCTTTTTGCAGAGCTTCAGAAATCGTATTTTTTAGAGGGGATAAAAAAATTTGAAAATTGCAAGATTAAATGTATCGAGCTAAAAGAAGATGACGTTGAAAAATAAATTATAGCTTTTCCAAAAATTTTCGTTTTTCTATTGTATGTTTGGTACTTGTCAAACCACCCACGTATAGTATATGTGTTTTAGCGATTGCGCATCGAGGTGTATCGACTTGTTACCAATTTAAAAGCTGCCATTATCTCAGATATTTGTTAAGAGTCAAGTCTCTAGTTTCGAGGGTGTCAAAAAAAGCTGCGTTCACATAGACGGATGGACAGCGTGACGGACACTAAACAAAACCAATATACTCGTTACCTTCGTTATCAGAGTATAAAAATCAATGGCATTCCCATATTTTATACGATCTTGAATTCGCTTTTGAACATCTAAGATCCCCTCGACATCGGGTAATAAACCTTCTTGGTTCACAAGGGAACAAGAATCGCGAACAAGATCTTATAAGAACAAGAAGGCTCTAGTCGGGAAATCCCCGACTAGACGATAACCTGAACGCTATACTTCACGCGTACAGTCAGTGCTTGCAAGTATGTGCGTGTGTGTGTGTGTGTACGCGCATACTGCATATTCAAATTCAATGTTCCATTTCTCCGGTGTTTCTCAACCGATTTTAATAAAAATTTCGATAAACGCTAAGATAATTACTGAACTGGGAACAATTACTTCCGGAAATATATCGAAAGCTCCAAATCTGGCAAGAAACTGACATAGAATAAATAAAACGACGATGCCGAAGCTCTGAAGATTGACGAAATCTCAAAAGAGTCACTGTGAGAGAATCATCGCACTCTGCACGAGCACCACGCCACCTCACAAATTGACACCTGGATGGCCAAACAGGAAACATTAATGGCCAAATAAGATTTGGGCGATACCCTGGAGATTGAGGAGATGTGGTAGACGCTGGCGCATGCTTAAGACATAAACGATTAAAGCTTGGCAGTTATAGAAGTTAAATCGCACCAAGCGCCAGCTGCAGTCCAAGGACTATAGAATGATGCAACCCCTGTTTAGAATAAGAACGCGCAGCTCATGGTTATCGTAGTGGCCCACAAGTTTTATCTCGAAAGCATCAACGAAGCGAGCGGCAAGTTCAGTATGTTTTGCCACAAAAATGGCGACAACAATCGATTTAGCGGTATCAATGGATGAGCGGATTATAAGCTTGTAAACAGGCCTTGTGCGCACTGAAAGTCAACCAGGTAGACCGACTAAGAGTGCAATAGAAATTACAACACATGATTGTAATCTAAGAAAAGCTAGATGCACGCAGCAGCCTTAACGTACTCATCAAAAACACTTCTTAAATTCTTAACATCTTTTAGAAAAAAATTTTTGCAGACCTAAGTTATTTTTGACAACACAAGCGGACTGCCCCAGTTACAAGCAAGTACGAAGGCTCTAGTCGAGAAATCCCGACTAGACGATACCCGGATCCCTATAATTTACGCGTACAGTCAGTGCTTGCAAGTATGTGTGTGTGTACGCGCATACTGCATACTGCATACACAACTTCAATGTCCCATATCTCCGGTGTTTCTCAACCGATTTCGATAAAAATTTCACAGATTTTCATTATTTTTTTTATAATTCAAAGTATCTCAAAGTTTTCCAAATTCAAGATTTTGTTGTTATCAATCCCATGTGTATATCGTAAACGGGAAGAGTTATCGAAAACAAACTTGTACTCCCTAGGGATTAGGCGAGCTTAAGTTCTAAATCTGAAGTCTCTAGCTCTTATGGTCTCTGAGATCGACGCGTTCATGAATACAGACAGACAGACAGACAGACGGATGGACGGACAGACGGACATGGCTATATCGACTCGACTATTGATGCTGTTCAAGAATATATATACTTTATGGGGTCGGAGATGCTTCCTTCTGCCTGTTACATACTTTTGCACAAAACCATTATACCCTTTTTTCCATTTTTAATGGGATCACGGTATAAAAAATGGAAAGCTACCACTTAAGAAGAATCCTGTGTAAAATGGATTAAGCGAATAAAATATAACTTTGTTGCAATAAAAACTAAAATTAAACAACTGAAAGGTTTTTACCTGTAATAAAAACATTACATTTCGTAGTAAGTTGTGGAGACCCATGATCTTTAACGTTCACAACAATATGATGGTGCTTCTTTACCTCATAATCTAATGAGGTTTTAAGGAACAAAGATCCTTCACTTATGTCAATGTAAAATGTATCGGAATCGTTTCGACCATCAATGGTTTCAATACAATATGATAAAATTCCATTTGCCCCAGAGTCCATATCAGTTGCGTTTATTTGTAATATTTGTGATCCGAATGGAGTATTTTCCGGTAAAGTGATGTTGTAATTATCTTTATCGATTTCTGGATAGCAATCATTAACATCAATAACTATAATGGATAGAAAAACATCTGCGTAAATTCCTGAAAAACTGTCAGTAGCTCTTATTGTTATTTCGTGGGCAGTTTTCTTCTCATAATCAAGTTCGTTTACCACATACAAGAACCCTGCAAAATTTTGTAAATCAAATTTTGTAATAAACTTATAATTCAATACAAAGTGCGATAATAATTATATTTTACCTGTTCTATAATCAATTTCAAAATATTGTTCTAAATCATTACTAGCTATTGTGTAGATCAGTTTTTTTTTAAGTGGGCTTTCTGCTTGAATAGATACAAATAGGGCCGAATACGGTTCAACGTCTTCCTTAACGGTCACAGAATACAATTGTTTTTCAAAAACAGGCATTGAACGATCAATCACCTAGTTGATAAAGAAAATCAAAATTATTTCTTATTAAATTGTCGTTTCAAAAATCTTTACTTTTCTCTATACCTTTACTTGAACCAGAACATCCGTACAGCATGAAATTACAGCACCGTCGCATGCAGCAACTGTTAAATCGTATATTCGGTTGTGACCCTCGATATTTTGCTTGATTGCGAGCTCACCAGTTTTTCTTTCTATTTTAAAAAGTTCACCGTTTCCTTTTTTCAGTTCATACCGAACTTCTCCGTTCTCTGAACTATCAAGGTCTATTGCTTTAACCGTTAATATAACTGATCCTTTCGTGTACCCAACTGATACAGAGGCGTAATACGGCATGTTGACAAACATGGGACAATTATCATTTATGTCCAATACAGAAATAAAAGCTGAAGATATTGCTCTGCGTGTGCTCAGAACTTCTCCATTGAATATGGATGACCTTGCTTCAAAATAAAGGCTATACATATTTTTTATTTCGCGGTCAAAAATTATTCCAGTAGTTTTAATAGCTCCAGAAGTTTTCCCAATTGTAAACATTTCCGTTGGATTTAGAATTCTGTATTCCACATTTTCATCTAATGCGTTACCAATAACATTAATTAATCCTATTGTATTCACTTTTGTTGTGTTTTCAAATGCTGAAAACTCATAAAGTTTTTTTTGAAACACAAACTTTGAATTAACTATCGCTTCAATTTTGATATTTACGATAAAAATGGTAGTGAACAATCCATCAGATGCGCGGACGTGCAAAATATATTCATTTTGTAAAAATTCAGCGTTTCTAAAATATAAATATGTACAAAAATTAAATATATAAACAAGTAAGAAGGCTCTAGTCGGGAAATCCCGACTAGACGATACCCTGATCCCTATACTTTACACGTACAGTCAGTGCTTGCAAGTATGCGAGTGTGTCTACGCGCATACTGCACACACAACTTCAATGTCCCATATCTCAAATGTTTCTTAACCGATTTCAATAAAAATTTCCCAGATTTTCATTATTTTGTTTTATATTTCAAATTCATCTCAAAGTTTTCCAAATTCAAGATTTTGTTGTTATCGATCCCAAGTGAATATTGGAAACGGGAAGAGTTATCGAAAACAAACTCGTACTGCCTAGGGATTAGGCGAGCTTAAGTTCGAAATCTGGAGTCTCTATCTCTTATAGTCTCTGAGATCGACGCGTTCATATAATCGTTCAAGTTCTTTTCATTTTTTATACTCAGATACCGTATGAACGTATCTTTTTCGGTACCCATAAGGCTAGATACTTGCAACTTTCCAAATGTGTTTGTCTACGGGCGGGTCAGATAGTGTCATACACATTTCCCAAATCCTAGAGCTACTAAATAGCTGCTGGTGTTCCCCGAAAACTGAAATTCTTGAAGAAACGCTCATCCATATAACCTTTACCCCTCTGCATGTTAAAATCGGAAATGACAATTTCTTCTACAAATTCTAAACTAGTCACCATATTGGGCAAGAACATGCTTGGGAAGATTGTTAGGATCTGTATTAAATTTGCGGAAACCACGCCCACATTAGCCGCCCCATACTCCTTGCAAGCAGATTCTTTAAACACCGTTTGGCATCAGAATAATCCGCGATCGACTGCGTCCGAACGCAAAGTTTTCTCTTGTTTATATTTCGATTGGTTTAACTATTGTCTATTGTCTATTATCTATTTTCTTATTTATTATTTTTTTAATATTTTATTTCTTTAATATATACAAACGGAAAAATTCGAATTCAACACGTCAAAAAACATATATAATAGAAAATTCGATTCCCATTACCCAGAATATATTTAAGTATTGATCAAATTGCTTTATTTAATATAAAATTACCTTGTTGTTAAAACGCCTGTTAGCGGATGAACTGCAAAGCATTCCTGGTTGTTTCCGTCAAGAATATCATAACGAATAACGTCGTTATCGGCATCAAACGCTTCAATATGGGCAACAAATATATTTTCAAACGTTGGCAGATACAAAGTGACATTTAGATATCTATCCTTAAATACTGGTGGGCAATCATTCACATTGCTCACGTGAATAACTACGTGCGCTTTTGTTTTTGAATGTAAGCTCGGTTTACCCATGTCACTAACCTGAAAATATGAAGATGTAATTTACTAGTCGACATAACATTTAACAAGTATAAGCGATAACAGTAGGGGGTGCATCATCGCTGAAGATATTTATAACGCTTTCAGTCTTTACCTGTAAGGGTCTTATAAGGACCAAAGACAACATGACGGACAATGCAGAGAACAAAATACTCTTTTACCTTCGGTGTCAAAGTATAAACATTTTCAAACATGATTTAAGCAGTTACTAAATCCAAAATGATTTACATTAAAAAAATTATTATTACCGCCACAAGAAATGAGTAATTTGACTTCGTTTCATAATCCAAACTGCGTATGACTTCAATAGCCCCTGTAGTAGAATCAATTTTAAAAACATGTTTTGCTAAGTCATCAAGGATTCTGTATTGCAACATTCCGTTAAGTCCAACATCTGCGTCAACCGCGTTTAGTATCAAATGTCTAAAACAAACAAAAATTAAAAAATAAATCAATATTAAAAAAATTTGTCCGTACCGTTTTTTCTTATCAGCAACTATTTTTACGTAGGAACCCAAACTTGCGGACTCTAAAACAGTACCAACAAATTCACTTTGAAGATATTTTGGAACATTGTCGTTTACATCCAATACATGCACTATTAGATATTGGCAAGAAAACTCGGAAGCCATGTTAGTTGCTTTAATTGTTAAATTAAAAATTCTGAAAGTAAAATTTATTAGCATATATGTTATGACGAGCGCTTAGTATTTTTTCAATATGTAATTTGTATTTTATTTACTTGTTTATTTCGTAATCGACGTTGGCGTTAATAACAATAACCCCTGTAGACGGGTTTATCCGAAAACTTTCGTTGACATTACCAGCAATGATAGCAAAGAAAACTGATGAAGACGATTGAGCTTCAACTTGTGTTACATAGGATCCAATGTTTAGGTTTTCAAACATTTCCAGTGAAATATAGTTTTTAAAAAACTTGGGAGGATCGTTATCCGACATTGCTATAATTATATGCACAGGCACTTGCGACGACAACGGCGGATGACCAAGGTCTACAGCTTTTATTTGCAACATGTACTCCTGCATTTTATTTATGTCTAAAGGGGCAGCCAAATATACAATTCCAAATGTTGGGTCAATTTGAAACATATTTCCAACATTGCCACTTATAATAGAGTAATGTATTTCAGCGTTCTGGCCACTATCTCGGTCAATCGCTCTTACTTGAACAAGTTTCGAGCCTATTGCAGTACTTTCGGGTACTTTACTTTGAATAATTTTTCTTGTAAATTCTGGATAATGATCATTGTGATCATGCACGTTTACTATTATCTTTGCATAATTCCGCTTTCCTGGAGTTCCTTGATCTTTAACAAATGCAACTAGTACATGTTTTGAGGTTTTTTCAAAATCTAATTTCTGTGTGACTATTATGTTGCCACTAATGGAGTCTATACGAAACAGTGTTAAAGATGATGGGTCTTGTGTCGCGTGAAGATGGTAAAATAGCTTTTTGTCTTCGTCCCTATCGGTTGCATGCAGTTGCATAATAACAGATTCTTCTTCAATGCTTTCAGATATATTCACTTGATATATATCCTTCGTAAATTGTGGAGCATTGTCATTTGTATCAACAACTTGGACAAATAGCCATGTGTGCACTTTATGTGAACCATCAGTTACACTTATAGAAAGATTGTAAGATTTCTGTGTTTCGTAATCTAATTTCTTAGATAGCAGCACATTTCCAGTATCTCTACCAATATAAAAATGGTTTTCTTCATTTCCACCTAAAATACAAAAAAGTCAATTTAAAATTTTTGTTTTTTAATAGTTTATTTGTCTTGTAGGGATCTAGAAAAATGTTTATCTGTACATACATTAGTTTGACCCGACTAATAGGTAATCAATACACAACTTAAATCATAAAAGCTAAAAACACTGGGCTGAAAGTAAGCATAAAGAAGCAGATTTGAAATATTCCCTTTGCAAGCCTATTTCAAAAATAGTTTTGTTTTTTATTTGCAAAGGTGTATTATAAGCATATATAAAAACAAGTAAGAAGGCTCTAGTCGAGAAATCCCGACTAGACGATACCCCGATCCCTATACTTTACGCGTACAGTCAGTGCTTGCAAGTATATGTGTGTGTGTGTACGCGCATACTGCATACTGCATACTGCATACAAAACTTCAATGTCCCATATCTCCGGTGTTTATTATCCGATTTCGATAAAAATTTCACAGATTGTCATTATTTTATTTTATAATTCAAATTGCATCTCAAACTTTTCCAATTTCAAAATTTTGTTGTTATCGATCCCATGTGCACACCGGAAACGGGAAAAGTTATCGAAAATCGGAAACAAACTTGTACTGCCTAGGGATTAGGCGAGCTTAAGTTCCAAATCTGGAGTCTCTAGCTCTTATAGTTTCTGAGATCGACGCGTTCATACATACACACAGACGGACAGACGGACAGACAGACAGACGGACAGACGGACAGACGGACATGGCTATATCGACTCGACTGTTGATGCTGATCAAGAATATATATACTTTATAGGGTCGGAGATGCTTCCTTCTGCCTGTTACATACTTTTGCACAACTTCATTATACCCTTTTTCCCCATTTTTAATGGGATCAGGGTATAAAAATCGGGGGCGGAGCTTTATTTTCCGTTTCGGTTAAAATTCGTGGTCAAAGTTTTCCAGTAATCAGAATAAATGTGCTTTACTTACCACTAATATTGAACCAAAGTTGATCGGCATCATCATCAATTGCTAGAATTTGTGTTACTAAGAAACCCGGCTTATCGTTTTCTGTCAGATCTACCATGTTATTTATTGATTTATTCACAATTGAAGGGGCATTTGTAGCATTCGATGATATGTAAAGGACAACAATATTAACAAGTGTACTTTGGCTTCTTTTAGGTATGCCGTTGTCTTCCGCCTTGACAGTTATTTCAAATTCGCCATCATGTTCTAATGGCTTAGTACTAAAAATATGTCCACTGAAGCTGTCAATACGAAACCTGTTTTTTTTCTTTCCAGATTTAATTGAATATGTTATTTGACCATTTTTACCATCATCGTTATCAATTGCGTGAACCTGAAAAAAGAATGATGTCATGTTCAAAAAGAAACAAACAAATTTTCCAAACAGAAAAGGAGTCTTTATTGAAATAATAATATTAAAACCTGAAAGTGTAAAAAACAGTTGTTTTCATTTACATATTTTAGATCATCTCACATCGAAATCCAAATTTAATTAAATATGCACATTTTTATATCTGAAGCACAATTCCATCTCTTGAAACTCTGTTTTGTATTTAACAATAAATAATCTTCAACAATTAAAAATCTGGCATATGTGTGGCAGCTATATGATATCGTTATCCGATTTTGACAAATAATCAAAGTGTAACAAAAAGAAGACCTTGGCCAAAGCTCGAATAGCTCAAAATCTGAGGGACTAGTTTGCATAGAAACAGACAGACAGAAGGGCAAGGCTATACCGACTAAGCTCGCAATGCTGATCAAGAATACATATGCTTTATGGTGTCGAATATTCTTTAACTTATTTTGTTTTTGGGAAGACTTGATTATTTTACAGTACCTTATTCAGTAGAGATGATGTAGCTAAAAAAAAGCTAAAATTTTAATATCTTCAAAAACCCAGCTCTGGTATTCAAAGTAAAGGTTTTGTAAAATGTCCGTCAGAATTTCTGTATGCTATTGTTTAATTTTAAAAGTCAGAACCCTCCTTCGAAACAGAACAATGACAGGCTGTTATTAAAAAAAAAAGTTGTCAAATACAATCGACATATACAGCTGCGAAATAAGAAATAGCACCACGAAGCTACTTTGACTTACAGGAAAAAAAAACTTTATGTTTAGGAATAGTATCAAACTTTTTCCGGCTTTTGTATCATATTCTCTGAGATTAAGCTATCGCACTACTAGCTAGGACATTTCGTTAAAAGAAAGTTCTGAAAGAACCTCAACTTCTCCTGTGGATTCGAATCGAAAAGCTAGCCAATAGAACAACTTTACTGTGAGATTTGACGGTAAAATATATCAGACACATTTTATAAATGTTTTACCACATTTCCCACACAAAAATAAAAAAAAACTTCCAATTATCATCAATAAAAACTTCTTTTCTAAAAAATTCACTGGAAAAAAACGCAAAACATAGTCAAAACGATTAAATGCACTTAAAGTTCAATTCCCTTTTCACAACAAAGGGTTTTGTTTTGCAGAAATTATGTCCGCATATAAATAATTTTTTATAAATATATGTATAAATAAATATTCACGCGAAATAAAGTATCCCCTCAAGGTCACAGATTATGAGAACTCAGTCAGAGCCGACTGCTGATTTTAAGTTAGACAGTTGCCTGAATATTATCTAAAACGCACACAATTTTTAGTTATTTTTGGGCAGATATCTTAAAAGGTCGTTAATTTTTAATCTTATTAATTTCAGCTTAAATTTTGTACTCTAGTTAGGCAAGCGTACACCTATCTCGTACGCCGTTTTAGAAAGACGAAAATTCTTTCAACTCTAATAGTAAAACTACTGCCGAGGAATATTTTAAATAAAATGTTTACGTTTGATTAAATTTTCACGGCACACATTACGTCACATTAGTCGGTAAATGTATGGATCTGCTTGGTAATTCATACCAGCAAGCTAACAGACGCTATTTACAGCATAAACCTGGTCGTAACACACATTCTTAGTTCTGAAGTTCTAAAGTTCCATCCAACAGATACTAAATCTATAGAAAAGACCCTACGCTTCTAAGTGGCGGAGGTGCGCTTATTGCTATTGTAAATTATGCTTTGGAGTCAGTTAAAGTAGGTGGTTCTATAGATATAGAAATTTTTTCTGTTAAGTTAAATTTTAGTGGTGTTAATATTTTTGTTACGTGCTCATATATAACCCTTACTCCGATAACTCTTTTTACGATGCTCATTTGTCTGCTATACTGTCCGTTTCTTTCATGCTTTCTGATAGCGATTTCCTTGTAGTTCTTGGTGATTTCAATGTTGCTGAAGTTACTTGGATTTTTTGTCCTGACTCTGGTGTCCTGACTCCCTCGGCGCAGAATGAATCTTTAACTAACTTGCTTGGGATATCATTGAATCAAATAAATGATATACCAAATTCTCTTAATAAAATGCTTGATGTGGTTTTTGTTTTGGATCCATCCTCCTCATCCATTACCCGATCACAACCCATATCTTATCCAGAAGATTTATACCACCCAACGTTGGAGGTGTCGATCACTTTACCCCACCAAGTGCTATGCCCCAGTGGAAATCGTTTAAGCCGAGTACGTCAATTTCGGAAAACCGATTTTGCTAAACTTACTCGGCTGTTGGCCCTGACTGACTGGTCTCCCTTCTACGGGTCTGACAATTTGGACGTGGCAATCAGTATTTTTTGGATTACTTTAAATTCATTATTAGATTTGTGTGTCCCTTATGGAATGCCAATCAGGTCAAATAAACCTGTGTGTTTACCAGAGAGTTGGTAATTGGTAAAAATCGTAAATCGAAACTTTACAAGAGTTTCAGAAAATCTAGCTCCCCGTTGCATAGTTGATTGCTCGTTCCAGTGTTTCACTCCTCAATAGCCAATGTTCTATCAAACATATTCTTTGATGCAATGAAAGCCAACTCAGATCAGGCCATTGCCGATCTATTTGCCGAATTTTTTCAAACGACTTACAGCCCCTGTCTTCAACCAGTCGTTGTGCCTTACCCTTATCAGCTTAATGGCTCTTATTGAGAGAGTTCACTGATCTGTGATCTTCAGGGTATAAAGCCTTTATTTTCACCAGGACCTGAGGGAATGTTTAAGTTTGTCCGTGGAGTTATGCTCTTTCCCAAAAATCTGGAAGAAGTCATATATTATTCCTTTGCATAAAAAAGGAAAAAAATCTAATGCTCAAAATTAAAGGGGTATCTCGAAGTTGTCGGCTATTCCTAAAATTTTTGAGATATTAATAACCTCTCATCTTCAACATCATTTCATTTCACCGTGCCAGCACGGATTCATGAAACAAAGAACTACGACTACTAACTTGCTAGAATTCATATCAATTGATATTAAGGGCTTTGAAGATAAAATGCAAACTGATGTTATTTATACTGATTTCAGTAAGGCTTTTGACTCTGTAAATCACTTCCGTATAATATATTAACTTAAACTTTATGGCTTTCCCAACAATCTTATTCTTTGGAAACAAGATTATTTAACTTTTAGAACTCAGGGAGTCTCTTTAAATGGCTCAGTTTCTAAACCGGTTCAGGTTCTTATTTTATTTATACTATTATTTAAAAATTATGCATGCCAGCTACAACTCTTCTGTCTGGTCATAAACTGCAAAGTGATTTAGACAACTTTCAAACTTGGTGCAGAGTAAATTGATTGCATCTCAATTGTAGTAAATGTTAAGTTACGCCTTTTTATAGACTAATGCCCCTTTTTAATATATAGTATTATTCTGGAAAAACCTACAACTTGATCCGATTGCTTTGGTTGAGGATTTGTGTATCTTAATGGACCCAAAACTTTAGTTTGACAAGCATATTACGACAATGACAAATCGAGCATCAAGTGCCTTAGGGTTCATTAAGAACCATGCTCGCACTAACCTTTGTTCATAAATTAATACTTGGTGAAATTGATTCCCCCGTACTGATTAACCAAATTAACTTTGCAGTTCCCATTAGATCTAGTAGAAATTTTTTACCCATAGCCCTGCATGCTTGCTATTCTAACTATGCTAACCATAACCCTTTTCGGATCTTATGTTCATTATATAATGATCTTTCCCACCTAATAACTAGTACCACTTCTGCATGCTTACTAAAAAAAATTGTATTATGTCATTTTTCTACATGTTCGCGATCATCGTAACCGCACGCAACGCGGTGCGCCCCTCGGTTGGATGGGCGGGTGGTGGGTCGCTTTGTGCGAGGGTCCGCGCGTTAACAAGCCGGTGCTTGGTATCGTTGCCACTTGAATGTACTGTCCGTTAGTACATCTACGTCCAATAATAAAATAAATAAACTCACATGCATACACACAAAGACGGACCTAGGCCTAGGCCACCCTGAATCCGTTTGGCCATCGGCAAATTAACAACATTTAAAGATTAAAAAACATTTGTTTTAAATGAAATAAATATATATATATATATATATATATATATATATATATACATTACTTTGCCGTCGGCAAAACATAATTTTGTATTTTCTACTATAATTTTTCTAACAGCTATACCATATTAGGCAAAATAACCAGCAGCCCAGCAACTCCAGAAGTATCAAATAATTGTTTTGCTTTATGTTTTGAGGTACTCTAAAGTTGCTTTTGAATTTCAATTCAACCTAAGCTTACCACACTACCCCGTTTTTGCAAATTTTCAGTGGCGATGTTTGGAAAGTTTTTTATGCGTTGGACTCAACATTACTGGATTTTGAAGCCACGCACCCAATACAGCCAAAACAGCACGCATCACCTCAATATCATTAGCTTAGGACCTCAAACCTTTTTAGCGCGCATTCGTCTTAGCTATTGTCCAATTGGTAGTAGCAAAAAAAAAATGCAAGGATTGGTAAAAATTGTGATTGGTGTGTGCTAGCCAAGCTACGCATAACTGAGAATTTTTGGTGAGTGGGATAGACTATTTTTTGTACAAATCTGAAGTTCGCAATTGAGCATCCAATGTTTCAAATGCTACATCAGCTTTTTCAAATGCTTTGCAACAAATGCAGTTCACGTTGAACTTGTGGAAAACTTGCATGCATATGGACTGACAACGCAACCAACTTTATAAGCACTCAAATATAGGTGACAGATTTTAAAAAGACTGAACTTAGCGATGACCATCAAGCGGCAATTTATCAATTGGTTGGTTGTGGTCGTTGGTTGGTGGTATTTGGCTGCCGTCAAGATAGCAAAGCATCCAATGCGCTGAATATAGCTCCACATGGCTTGAATATGATAAGCTCCAAACGCTTGTTTTCAACGCTGCTGCTGTGGATTTCTTCGACCGTTATTCCCTCAATAGAATAGCGCCCCTGTATAATTATTTTTCGTGTCTTAATTGTCAAAACTTAACTTCGACAGGCTTGAACACTGGACTAGACTAGACGTACTGGTATCAGAAATTATGAAAATTATGATTCAGAAGTCAAAGTTGTTGCCCGAAAATTCCAAACCCGTTGTTCTCCCCAAGAGTGAGAACAAAACACCGCTCAAATGGCCTCTTGCCACAGTCGTTGTGCCAGCTCCCAAATAATGCAGTTTTTGTCTCTATTTATATTACTTGCTCTGCGCAGCAAGAGTGCGCTTAAAGTAACATAACCGAACATTGTTCTCTTGCAGGCTCATAGTCTCATTTATATTATTTGATATCTTATCTCTTGTCGCATTTTCCGACTGCTCGAGTCACCATGCACCACCTCTCCCCTAAAGACCAAACAAGCCATATTTAGTTGAACTGGCCACTTTCTACCTGGAAAATTTATATTTATACTTAACAAAATTCAAATATATCCAATATTTCAATGAACAGATTCTGTTTTTAAATTGATAAAATAGCTTTGTGTACATTCTTCTACGAAAAAGATCATAAATAGGTCATCCCGACGTGATAGTTTATTTCACGTTAAATATTTAATATGTTTATTTTGCAAAGTCACAAATCAATTAGGAAAAAAAAGTTAAATACATTACAAATTTTTGCATAAATCCAGCTTTTTTTTGTGACCTGATTTAAAAAACAAAATTTATATTTAATTTGAATGCAATTTAACTCACCTGAAATATTGATTCATTAATTTTCGCCGTGGAAGGAACTTGAACTTTGTAAACACGTTGATCAAACACGGGACTGTTATCGTTTATGTCTAACACAGACACCACAACGCGTGTTGTAGACGTCAATACGGGAAATCCGTTGTCGGAAATAGATACCTGAAATTTAAATAAAATATATAGGAAGGCTTTCTTCGGCATACCACTTATTATAGCATTTACACAAAAGATAATTTCCCTGCAAAGCTAATGGAAAACTTTTTTTAGATCGATAAAAGCTCATTGCAAATCATGTGCAGCACGCTTTGCAATAATATATTGGCTTAAGGGATACAGGAAGTTAAAGTTTGAAATTTAGCATCTAATTGCATTTTTAACGCAGATCTTGAGGGGGTTGTCATATATCTTCCTGCCAATTCTAGCTGTAAATATGAGTGCTTAATCGATTTACACTTTGAGGTGTATTGTTTTGTTTTCAATTTCCCAGCGGTACCAGCAGTACAATTAGCAATTCTGAGATTATTTATCTTTTTAAGCCAGAGTTTTTATAACAGTTGAGAAATCCGGATTGTACGCGTCACATACACGTATTTGTATGTGTGCCTACACGTGCACTGCATACTCGACTTTACGTCAATGTTCCATATCTCCGGTGATTCTCAACCGATTTCAATAAAAGATTCACAGATTGTCATAGTTTCGTCTATAATTTCAAATGTTTTTCCCAAGATTTCCCAATTTTCAAGATTTATTAAAGTGAAAAGTTAGCGAAAATTTAAAACAATATACTACTGCCTAGGGCTTAAACGAGCTTTTGTTTCAAACCTGCAGTTTCTAGGTCTTATAGTCTCTGAAATCTACGCGTTCATACGTAAAGATGGACCGACGAACACGGTTTGGCTATTGATAGAATATATTTTATACTTTATGTTTGTTACATACTGTTGAAAATAACCATTTCACTCTTATTAAACATATTCAATGGGTTCAGTGTAAAACATAACTGATTGATATACCATTAAAATTGGGTAAAAGCTTTTTAATCAATGGTTTTGTTCAAATTGCATGCTAAGCAGACGGAAGGCAGAAGAAAGCTTATATAAATTGACAGGCGAGAGAACCATAGAGTGTTGCTATTTTTGGCGATTAAAAATATAAATTATGCATTAAGTAACTTACCTCCAAGATATGTTCTGCTTGATTTTCCCTATCAAGTTTTCTTTCTGTCGTTTTCAGAACTCCTAAATAAATTTCAAATAGCAAAAATTAGTCTACTACATTGTATTAATAATTTCCTGATTTATTCGTCACCTGTTATTGTATCTATATAAAAATATCCAACGAGATTTCCAGAAATAATGCTGTACGTAATTGTTTGTGAGTGATCGATGTCAGGATCTTCTGCTTTCAACTGGATAATCTCATTATTTCCTGAAGCACCCTCGGTTATATTGACATAATAGACTGGCTTCGGTGTTAATGGAATATTGTCATTTTCGTTTTCAACTTCAATATAAACCTTTAAAAAATCGGTTGTTTACTGTTACTAAGGTTAGGGGCTAATTTGTTTTACCTTAACACAATTGCTTAATGGCACTATAGCGTTATCCTGAGCGCATAGCGTTAACCAGTAAAAGATTTTGGATTCAGCATCAAGTTGGGTTAAAGAGTGAATAGAACCGTCATCATTTACGGAAAACATTCCAAGCCCGTCTCCACCAGTGATTGAGTAAGATATTTTGGCGTTAAGATCCATTTCATCTAGATCTCTTGCAGCTATCTTCATGACTAAAGTTCCTTTTGGCATATTTTCTCTTATTTTACCCTCAAATATAAAATCTTCGAATTCTGGAGCAAACCGATTTTCGTTTACATCAATAATTTCTATAACTATGGCCATGTCAGTGGTCAATGATGGAGTTCCACAGTCAATAGCGCTTATCAGAAGGTTATGTACTTGACGGGTTTCATAATCCAAAGAACCTTCTGTTCTAATAGCCCCAGATTGCTTGTCAATTTTAAACAAATTATTTTCCTGTGTATCCCCCTTTAGTGAAAAACGAATTTCAGCATTTTGCCCAAGATCATTATCAATGGCTTCGATGATAGCTACTACAGTTCCACGAGGTACATCTTCACGAATTTTAAACATATACTCTTGCACGCCAAATATTGGGGCATTGTCGTTAACATCATCAACTAATATATATACAATCGCTTCTGCTGATAAAACGGGAGTTCCACAATCTTTTACAACTATATGCAATTCGTATTTGTCTCTGTGCTCTCGATCTAATTGTTTACTAATCGAAATGCAACCCGTAGTTTCATTTATAGTAAATTCTTTATCTTCAACAGATAATGTATATATAATTTCAGCGTTTACTTCCAAGTCTGCATCTGTTGCATGCGCACAATAAACGGTTCTTCCTACTGGCGCATTTTCTGTCAGCCGAAGAGTAGCCAGTGATTTTTGTAGAATGGGTGGATTATCGTTTGTATCTGTTATTTCAATGGAAAGTATTTTTGAGTCCGATTTTGTAGGATGCCCAAGGTCATGAACCGTTATATTTAATATATATTCGCCTAAGCGCTCTCTATCTAAGTAGCCAATAATTTGTAGTTCGCCATTTTCAGGGTCAATGCGAAATACCGAATCATAATCCCCATCTGCAATTGCAAATACTAGTTTCCCGTTATAACCTAAGTCTCGGTCTCTCGCTGTAATCAAAGCTACCGTTGTGCCTAATTGAATACTCTCATTTAAAGTAAGTTGTTGGGGAAAACTTATAAATTCAGGTCTGTGTAAGTTTTGTCCGTATCTGCTCGGAGTGAGTGCCAAGTCGTTTACTTCGGAGAAGAGCACATTTTTGGTGTTTTTCTTTTCTGCAAGTGACAATGTTTCTGCAAGTCTCCTAGCAACACCAGTTTCACGACATTCGAACGTTCCATATCCGTGCATAATATGGATCTGCTCTATCGAGTGATCCAGTTCAAGCTGTACATTAATAACCAACTCGTCAGAAAAGTGTGTCCCATCTGTGGCTGATACTTTTATAAGTCGTTCATCAATTGTGATGTCTAAAAGATTGCAACCAACAGAGAGTGTTCCCGAGTTTGAATCTAAATTAAAGCAAGCATCTTCATTTCCAGATATTAGTCGGTATGATATTACATCTATTACATCGAGATCAATTGCGGTTATAGTAAACACTTCAGATCCAATGGGTGCCGATCTAATAACTTTTCCGCTACAGTTAACTCTCTCAAATTGAGGTCTATTGTCATTAATATTTTTTACGATAATATCAATTGCAGTTTCAGTTTGCCTTCTATATGGTAATCCCCAGTCTGATGCTCGTATTAGGAGTGTGTAGTTTCTTCGCATCGTTTCATAATCAATTACGCTTGTTGTGCTGATCACTCCAGAAAAGTGGTCAATTTCAAAGGGAACTTCATTTAGATTTGCTATACTATAAGATATGTATGCATTTTCACCGGAATCTTTATCCTTTGCTGTTAGTTTTGTAACAAATGAGCCAGCTAATTCGTTTTCATTTATATAAACAATTCTATTTATATTTTCAAATATAGGGTCGTTGTCATTCATGTCTTCAACAGTAATTTTTACTTTGGCAGATGATTGTTTTCTTGAGCCTACGTCCGCTTGATCAAGTGCAGACACTGTCAAAGTGTAACTGGATTTCGTTTCGGCATCTAAACGCTTTTGTGTATACAGCATACCGGAATCTGGGTTTATACGAAATTCGCCTCCTTCATTGCCACCTACAACTTCTAAAAATACCATGGCATATTTCCCCAAATCAGGGTCACTTACTTTAAGTCTTATAACTGGCATGTTAACCGGAGCTGTTTCCGGAATCGAGACTTCGTAAATTTCTTGTGTAAATATCGGAAGATTTTTAATTTCCGGAATTATTTTTATCGTAACTGCTTTAAAAGTATATCTAGAGGGCGTGCCAAAGTCTTCAGCTCGTAGTGTAAGATTAAAAGCAAAGTTTTTTTCGTGTAGCTTTGCGAATTGATTGAGTTCAATAAAATATTCGTCTCTCGCCTCTGCAGGAAGTAGTTTAAATGCTCCATCTGAGTTTCCATCCGTTATTTCCAGCTTTTGTATCTCTCCATTTTTTCCCATGTCTTTATCATTCACCTTAACTATCCCAAAAACCAGAGCACCAGATTTCGGTATCACATTCGAAAAAGTTTTTGCATAAATTTCTGGTGCATTTAGGTTGACCTAAAGATACAAAAGTTAATAATCATTATTACTATTCCAAACAAATTATATTGCTAAACAAATAAGAAGGCTCTAGTCGGGGAAATCCCGACTAGACGATACCCTGAACCCTACACTTTTCGCGTACAGTCATTGCTTGCAAGTATGTGTGTGAGTGTAAGTGCATACTGCATACTTAAATTCAATGTTCCATATCTCCGGTGTTTCTCAACCGATTCCAATAAACATTTCGCATATCATCATTACTCACTTACAAAGCACCCGCTAAGAAAATTAAAATATTCCCTTGTTCCTAAGTTCATAATGTATAAGCTATGTAAACAAATAATAGGATTAAGTTTAACTTACCTGTTTGATTGTTATTGACAGTTTCGCTTTACTTGCTTGGTGGTTATGCTGGTGAATAGCAGAGCCTCTGTCCTGAGCCAAAACTGTAAGCTCATAATGCGAATTTTCAGCGTAGCTAAGCTGCTTCAAAATGGTAATATCTCCAGTAGTAGGGTGAATTGCGAAACTTTCGCTGTCTATTAGGAAACTAAAATAAATTTCTCCATTTACGCCCAAGTCAGCGTCGTCTGCAATTACTTTTAAAATACTATGATGTTTTGGGGTGTCCTCAGGAACAGAAACCGCGTACTCAGTTGGATAAAATAGTGGACTTAAGTCATTTCGATCTAGAACTTGAACATGAATCGTCGTTTCAGTTTCATAACTTGAAATGTTTGTTTCACGCGAATAATTTATATGCGCTCGTACTTTAAGAATGTATTCCTCAGTTTTTTCTCTATTTAACACAACATTACTAGTTCGCGTTCGAATACGTAAAAAGAAAAAGTTTCCAACAGGTCTTTCTTCTGCTTTGAAAAGCTTATCCTTATCGCCACTTATTATTCTATATTTAATATCGTAATTAGAATCTCCAGAAATTCCAGCCAAGTCCTCATGCAATACTCCCTTAGCATATGTTTTTCCAAGACTATTTTCAGGTATTGTAACGTTGTAAAGTTTATGGCTAAAGTTAACCGTTTTCTCTAAAACTGCATTAAAATGATAGACTTTAATTCCATCCACATCGTCTATTGACAGCGTAGGTTGAAAAATGGAAATACAACCTATTAGTAGAGTCCACTTAAGTAAAAAAACTTTTTTCCTTTTAACATCTCGGGCATATTTTTTTAAATGCATATTAGACGTTAGCTATTGGCTCTTGTCCACATGGTATTCCGTCCTGAAAATAATAATAATAAATATTCACATAAGTTAAATTTTATTTTAACCCTGCTCCCTTTAAAAATGGGGAAAAGGGTATAATGGTTTTGTGCAAAAGCATATAACAGGCAGAAGGAAGCATCTCCGACCCCATAAAGTATACATATTCTTGATCAGCATCAACAGCCGAGTCGAATATAGCCATGTCCGTCTGTCTGTCCGTGTATATGTATGAACGCGTCGATATCAGAGACTATAAGAGCTAGAGACTCCAGATTTCGAACTCAAACTCGCCTAATCCCTAGGCAGTACAAGTTTGTTTTCACTTTCAATAACTCTTCCCGTTTCCGATATACACATGGGATTGATAACCATCAAAATCTTGAATTTGGAAAACTTTGAGACGGCATTTAAAACATTAAACAAACTAATGAAAATCTGTCAAATATTTATTGAAATCGGATAATAAACACCTGAGATATGGGACATTGAAGTTGAGTGTGCAGTATCGCGCGTACACACACACACACATACTTGCAAGCACTGACTCTACGCGTGAAGTATAGGGTATCGTCTAGTCGGGATTTCTCGACTAGAGCCTTCTTACTTGTTTTTTTGTTTGAAAAAAAAGTAGGGGTAATGATTCAAAAAGTTCGCCGACCCCTGATATAAACGATGAATTATGCCCTCTATAAACACAAACGAAAGAAGCTTTAGGTTGCGGGATTTTAATTTTTTTAAGCAAACTTTGATTTCACGAGTTGATTCTTTTGCTGCCATGTGTTCGTATTACCTATTTAATTGTTTAGTACAATCTTCCCATAACGGAAAAAATACAAATAAGGAAGCTCGTTCGCATGCCAAATATTATTTAAAATTGAAAAGCCTACTTGTTATTGAAATAGATATAGTGCTTCGATCTGACAACTGACCGATTTTTACATATGATATAACGTAAAGAAGAAAATTTAACAAAACATCCACCTCGATAGCTCAAAAAGTGAGGGACAAGCTTGCATATTAAGAGACGGCCATGGGTATATTGACTCAGCTCACTTGCATCGCAACGGACGTGTTTTTTTTTTGTGCTCTTCGTTTTTTTTATTTTTGTGCTTTTAATTTTTGTGTTTTTTTTCGAAACTTTGTGCTAATAAATAGTGTTGTGACTTTGGGTTTTCATCGGTTGTTAAACCCAAATTGAACATTAAATGAAAAACTTTATTCGCATTTATTTCGCAATGGCCCAAGAACAACAACGAATTGCTTGTTTGCCTGCTGATTTTTATACCCTGATCCCATTAAAAATGGGGAAAAAGGGTATTATGGTTTTGTGCAAAAGTATGTATCAGGCAGAAGGAAGCATCTCCGACCCTATAAAGTATATATATTCTTGATCAGCATCAACAGTCGAGTCGATATAGCCGTGTCCGTCTGTCCGTCCGTCTGTCCGTCCGTATGTATGAACGCGTCGATCTCAGAGACTATAAGAGCTAGAGACTCCAGATTTGGAACTTAAGCTCGCCTAATCCCTAGGCAGTACAAGTTTCTTTCCGATTTTCGATAACTCTTCCCGTTTCCGATATACACATGGGATCGATAACAAAAAATTCTTGAATTTTGAAAACTTTGAGATGCCATTTGAATTATAAAACAAAATAATGACAATCTGTGAAATTTTTATCGAAATCGGATAATAAACACCGGAGATATGGGACATTGAAGTTGTGTATGCAGTATGCCCGTACAAACACACATACTTGCAAGCACTGACTGTACGCGTAAAGTATAGGGTTCAGGGTATCGTCTAGTTGGGAATTCTCATTAGTTTTCAAAGTATCTAATATATTCGATGGCACGAAACGTCGATGATAATATTGACACCTGACTAAAAGCCAGTAAACAAATCAACACTTTTTATCCATGTTTGTATTTTGAGTATGGCTCGCCATAGGTCGAGAATGCTCTCTCTCTCTCTCTCTCTTCGCTATGTTGAAGAGGTGACGGGTGGGGAGACACTGTCTTTCAAGAACATCACTCCACCATGGGTCGTTTTTTTCTTTTTACTTTGCCTTGTGAGCAGCTTTCTTCAAATTCATTGCTAATGTCTACGTTAATTTCATACAACTCTTTCCAGCTCACCTGTATATCTGAATATTCCAGAGTTTTCTGTGGCTTGTTTATATTCTGGTGTACGAGGTGGTAAGTTTTTATGCGTTATACCCTTAAGTTTAATAAGATGATCCTATTATCAGGCATGGATTCTTCTGAGAAGACTTGCCAATTCCTAAGCAAAGAATTGACCAGGCAAAACACATGTATGACGTTGACATTCCTTTAGGATGGTTAAATGACGTATATGTTACCGTGGTTTGTAAAAGCATATGCAGATAAAATATAAATAAGTAATCAAACATAACAAAAATGTTTCTGCTCATAAGCTTGAGCAAAATGGACTGACCACAATTTTTATTGATTAACAGATATAAAAAATTCATTTCCAGTGCACTGCCATGAAAGTTGCAAGAATTCGTAAAACAAAATCTGACAGTTCTCAAAGAAAAAAATTGAATAAAACAAAATCATTACTCTGAAATTAAGAAAGTTTTCTAAATTAATATATAACTATATATTAAAATATAACCATATGACCATTTGAAAACTTAAGCTCAGTTTCTGAAAAACCCTCGATTTTCGCAACTTGCCTAATTTCTACTAGTTACTTAAATTTTTTTTTTTTTTTGGTTTTTTCGAAGTTATAAATTCCGTGTTGTTTAGATACACATCCCGGCATTATTGCTTATAACACATCTACACAAAAAAAAAAAAATTCTGATCTAAAGTTCTCACTATGCCCACTAAAAGCTTTTTGAAAACAAATACGGATTAGGATTCAACGACTTCAAAATGTGTTTACGCAGTTTAAAAATTTTTTGATTTTTTCACTTTTGAGCTATAAGGGGCACACTAGTTGTCGTTTTTAACTTTTTTTATTTAAGTCAATCAATAATCTTTTAAGTCATTAACCTTTGTTTATGTTTGTTTTTCTTTAAAAATAAAAAATATTAACAAAGGCACTAAGTTCATCTACCAACATAGTGCTTATACAGTTCCCTTTTTATACCCTTTTTAAAAATGGGAAAGAGGGTATAATGGTTTTGTGCAAATGTATGTAACAGGCAGAAGGAAGCATCTCCGACCCCATCAAGTATATATATTTTTGATCAGCATCAACAGTTGAGTCGATATAGCCATGTCCGTCTGTGTGTCCGTTTGTATGAACGCGTCGATCTCAGAGACTATAAGAGCTAGAGACTCCAGATTTGGAACTTAAGCCCGTTTTCGATTTTCGATAACTCTTCGCGGTTCCAAAATACACATGGGATCGATAACAACAAAATCTTGAATTTGAAAAACTTTGAGATGCCATTTAAATTATTCAACAAAATAATTAAAATATGTCAAACTTTGATTAAAATCGGTTAAGAAACACCGGAGATATGGGACATTGAAGTTGTGTATGCAGTATACAGTATGCGCGTACACACACACACATACTTGCAAGCACTGACTGTACGCATAAAGTATAGGGATCAGGGTATCGTCTAGTCGGGGTTTCTCGACTAGAGCCTTCTTACTTGTTTGGTCGTTTATTTTACCCTCAATGAACGCGTCGATCTCAGAAACAATGAAAGCTCGAGATCCCAGATTTGGAACATAAGCTATCCCAATCACTGGGTAGAACAAGTTTGTTATTATCGATAACTCTTCCCGTTTCCGATATATATGTTATCGATAACAACAAAATCTTGAATAACCAAAACTAATTCGCGAGATATGGTGATTCCACAATCATTCTTCATTTCATTGGCAAGCGATCTGGCCAGAAAAATTAGGACTTTAATGGATCTTTTTAATTTAATTAAAAGTAAATGTACATACGAATTTTACAACGAAAATGCACCAAAAAACGTTGGTGTGTAAACCTTTTCGTGGCAGTTGAATTTAGTGTCTTTGTTAGTATTTTTAATTGTTCTTTGTTTATGTTCATGCTTTTTAAAGTTCTGTTTAATAGGTTTAAGATATAACTGACTGAATTACTTATAAAAAATAATAAAAGAAATAAAAAACAACAACCAGGGTGCCCATATAGCTCTAAAGTGAAAATATCGAAATTTTTCACTTTGTGTAAACCTTTTCGTGGCAATGTGTAGATAGCAATGGTGCTTCTGGGCTTTGTTAAAAATATACTTGCTGTGCTGTTTCAGTTAGATGGGAAAACTGAATGAAACAACTTTGCTTTTGCTTGTTTTTTTATGACTTAAATGTTAAACGCCTATTTTACAATTCATCAGCTGATTGTGCTTATGTGTAGTAATAGTTTGCATAGTAATGCAAATCGATAATTTTAAATTTAATAATTTATGAATTTTCTGCACTTAATAATGCGTCCCTTTTAAATAATGGCAACACACATCATAGGTTCAGGTAACAACATCGACTACCTTATGTTTAAAAAGTATACCTAAATGTACAATTATTTATGTTTACATGAATGGACAAATAAGAATTCAACGACATGACATACACAAAAGCTTTGGCATATTTTTTGGCCGGCGATTTTGACTTTTGGCAAACGAAATATACATTTCAAGAAGCATACATATCCGTGTTCATATGTGTACTTTATATTATTTGTGTTAGTTTTAGGTATCCATTTTTATTAAGGTTGAAAGTGAACAATTATTTTTTATTGCTTACACAAAACAATCATTCAACAAATTATTTTTCACTGAATTCTTAGAAAACTTGTATTTATTTTGTTAAACAGCATAATGTACATACATATGTATGCATTTCTATAACTGATGAGTAAACAATATTAACACATTATCGCGAAGAGAATTAAAGTAGGTAGATCCACAGCAATCGATTATTTTTTTTATACATTTTGTGATCGCGGAGTTGCCACACATTAAAAACTGAATGCATATTTATGACTTGTGAGAAGTTTTAACTAATATTGAACACACTTTTTAGTTGAACCGATAAAAAATTTAACGTTGCTTCAAAACTTGATTGATTGAGGCGAGGAAGCGTTGCAGAATTTTTTAGCATTAAAAAATATGTACGAACACAAATAAATTTATATGTGTGGAACCTAGGCACAAAACCAAACGTAAGCCATTACTACATGCATACTTATTTACATATGTTTAGGCCTTGTTTTAATGCAACCTAATTATTTTTACTTAAACTTTCAAAATGTATGGTTATATTATATGCATGCATCTAATTGCGTTTGGGCAATATATTTGTACTTTTTTTCTACTTCACAAAAACCCCGAAAAACACATTGCTTTAATGATGATTGAAATCACAGTCTTTATAAATGTATATACGTACACTTAATTCTTCAAACTGCTTTAAATGCGTCCGCGGCATACGACCGTACGGATGAACTGCGCCAGAGGTTGTAACTGCGAGTTTCTTGCTCACTGCCCGAACATGAACGAACAACATAGAACCCATCTGTATGGTTTCATTCTGGGAGCGCACTGTATATTTGAGAGCACTGAATTTGTCTGTAAAGTGGCTTAACATTGCGCCAACCTTTTTGAACGTTTCTTTCCAACATAACAATTGTAACTTGCAACATCCAACCACGTTACTGGGTAGCTGTTGTGGCACACAATAATACCGGTTTTATATTTGGTGTTACATTTGTCTTATACAGGGTTTGTTTACTGATATTTTAAAGCATCCATTAAAATTATTAAATGATTACTGTATTATTGTAACATCTTGTGGTTTTTTTTTTTGTGTTACTTACTTTAACTATTACTGAGTTAAATGGCTTAAACGTTACTCACAATAAATTTTCAACAAATTTGTATAATTTTGTATCAAGTATGCATCAAATAATTTTTTGAATGAACTTAATTTCCTTTAGTTTTCCCAAACACGGGGAAATTGTTTGTTCCCAATGTTATGATAATTCAGTCATAGAGGGCGTTTTAAGTCCTCATGCACATAGTGTGAGGTTTGGTTCTATTATTTATTAGTTCACTTGCGCTGTTATGATACTATTACTGCATTGTACGGATTCAACGCTTTATTAAATAAACAAAAAAAAAAGTCATAGAGGGCGTAATATACAAAATTTTATATGTATACACGTTTGTATATTGTGTGCACAAATATTTAATTTACGTAAAAATATATTTTTTCTCACTAAGAAAAAAAAATCAACAAATTAGAGGAAGACTTAACTAAATAAAGAGAAACAGTGATACGTTTTCCTGGACAAGCGATTTCTGCGATAAAAATAGCAAGAATTTAATAAAACAGAATAGTTGAAGATACCAAAATTAATTTAATTTACACTTTAAAAATTATAAACGCAAAAAAATTTAGAATAAAAAATTTAATATGATATTTATTATTTTTTTTTTAGAAAATTATCACTTTCTGGAAACGCGAATCAAAGTGTCAACGTTTTAAAAATGAAATTTTTGTTCCAACCCATTGAAGCAGCACTGTATAACAGCGGTCGGGGAACCTGGGTAAATTACCCAACATTGGGTAAAAATGCAATTTCGGGCGGTAAAAATGAAACTTTTGTGAGTAAAAAGTATATATTTTTACGGCCTATGCGCTATACCAGCGGTCGGCGTACTTTTTGAATCATTACCCCAAACAATTTTATCAAAGTTGACGTTACCCCCGTTAAAAAAAAAAGAAAAGGTCAATAGAAAAGTAAATGTGGATTTTTTTTTTATGAATTACCTCACAATATTTTTTTGGAAAAACTTAATGAATAAAAACAAACATAGTTCAATTTTTTTTAAACATCTTGTAATTCACGAATTTTTATTTTACCCTGAACCTATTAAAAATGGGTATAATGGTTTTGTGCAAAAGTACACATTGCCACGAAAAGGTTTACACGAAGTGGAAAATTTTGATATGTTCACTTTAGAGGTATATGGTCTTCAGGGTTGTTGTTTTTTATTTCTTTTATTATTTTTTTATAAGTAATTCAGTCAATTATATCTTAAATCTATTAAACAGAACTTAAAAAACATAAACATTAACAAAATAGCAATTTAAAATACTAAATACAAAGGCACTAAATTCAACTGCCACGAAATGCTTTACACTCTTCCACTAAACCTACCCCAAAAAAAAAACGACGCCATTGAAAACCAATAATATTACACTGACTGTACAGCTCGAGATTAAGGGTAGGTACTTAAAATGGATATAGGCCACATTCGCGAGATATGGTGATTCCACAATCATTCTTCATTTCATTGGCAAGCGATCTGGCCAGAAAAATTTGGACTTTAATGGATCTTTTTAATTTAATTAAAAGTAAATGTACATACGAATTTTACAACGAAAATGCACCAAAAAACGTTGGTGTGTAAACCTTTTCGTGGCAGTTGAATTTAGTGTCTTTGTTAGTATTTTTAATTGCCCTTTGTTAATGTTTATGTTTTTTAAGTTATGTTTAATAGATTTAAGATATAATTAACTGAATTACTTATAAAAAATAATATGAAAAATAAAAAACAACAACCCGGGAGACCATATACCTCTAAATTGAAAATATCAAAATTTTTCACTTTGTGTAAACTTTTTCGTTTCAATGTGTATATTTTTTTAATCCGATTTCTTGAGGTTAAATAATCACATTGTTTATTGCATTTGTGTAACCACTTAATGCTTTCCAATTTATAATACGAACAAAAACTACATTATATTAACATAAAGCTGTAAAGCTCCAGTGTCATTTTTAAATATATGTTTCATTTCCACCGATTTCAAATGTCCAACACTGGACATACTCAACACTGTTTTATAAATTTACCAATGATATTTATTCTAAATGCAAATTCATCGACACTATCGATAGGTTGGCAGCACTTGTGTTTTATTTACAACTTGAGAAATTGTTACTAATTATGATTGAAATAAATAAAACTACGATTGGAATTGCAGCTGGACTGGCTGGAACATTGTTTATAGGATATTGCATTTATTTTGATAGTAAACGTCGAAATGAGCCAGATTACAAGAAAAAGGTTCGCGAGCGTAAGTTTATTGGATATTATAATATTCCTTTTGTTACAAATCTATGGTTGTATATTGCAAATTTAGGACGTCGACGTAACCGTAAAACTGGATCATCTAAGCAGGGAATGCCGGATTTGAATGACCACGAAGCTATTGAAAGGTAACTATCAAACATTGAATTACGTAATAAGAATGCACGTGCGTGGGCAAGCGGCATGCAGAAAAGCGTGTTTGTGACATGCGTTATTGGACAACTAATATCTTCTGCATGCCAAATATTATATACACCTTGTTTTTCATAGTATGGTAACTATATGATATAGTGGTCCGATCTGGCCGATTTTGACGAATGGTCTGTAAAATGGCTGTAACTTGCAAAGTATAATAGATCAAACAAAAACACCTTTTAACGATATAGGAATAAAGTGACGATCGCACCTAAGTCGACAAACAGCTTGAATCGAAATGCTTAACACTATGTGAACAATATTGATTTTCTCACTTTGGAGCTCTTAGGGAAATACTGGTTGTTGTTTTTAATTTATATAATTTATTCAGTCAATAATCTCTTAGACCTATTAAACAAAACATACAAAATATTAACATTAACAAAGAACAATAAAAATACTAAGAACAGCACTAAATGGCAACTAAGTGTTTACACACTTCCATTAGATACCCTAGTCCCATTAAAAGGGGTATAATGGTTTTGTGCAAAAGTATATAACGGGCAGAAAGAAGCATCTCCGACCCCATAAAGTATATATACTACTCTTGATCAGCATCAACAGCCGAGTCGATAAAGCCATGACTGTCTGTCCGCCCATACGTATGAACGCGACGATCTCAGAGACCATTAGAGCTATTAGCCTCAGATATAGAACATAAGCTTGCATAATCCCTAGGCAGTAAAAGTTTGTTATCGATTTTCGATAACTCTTCCCGTTTTCGATATACACATGGTGTCGATAACAACAAAATCTTGAATTTGGACAACTTTGAGATGGCGTTTGAAACATTAAATAATGTGATAACAATCTGTGAAATATGTATTAAAATCGGGACACTTTGTGGACACTGCACGTAAAAGAGCTCTGTCTCCTTGGCAAGTTTTCCACATCAGCAAGGGACACAAACCATACTAACTTTCTACACTTTTAAAGATTTCAAACAGGTTTCTTTTGTCGCCGACATAGTCACTTCCATTGTTTTGGCACGGTTTAATATTAAGTGTTGAGTCGTTATTAAAACTGCTTGGCAACTTTAGGCTTATTTCAGCGTGCGGTACATGTTTATATGCGTAATCTTCATTACAATGTTTTGTTATTGCGTTAAACATCAAATCAAGTTGCTATTTCATTTTACACTTAGCTTTGATTTCTTCTTATTTAATAATATTAATAAATTGAAATCGCCCAATCTCAAAAAATTAAAAAAAACACTTACTGGATAGCAACACTTTGCTTAGTTGTGTTCATGCACAATAGTTTTTGTGGCCGAGCTTCGAGCTTCCTAGACAGACTGTGTAACTGACGAAAAAAGCATGTACCTATTACCTCTTCATGAAAGAGTATCTCCACTTTCGAGAAGTTTTTCAAGTGAGTGCCTACGATATCATCAAGAAAGTGGGCAATAACTGCCGAGTTCACAACAGCTAATAATTCCAAATTGTGATGATCGCTTGGGCATATTGACGACTGTACGATACATAAGAAATGTGGCTGTGCTTGTCAATAAGTTTGATACTAATACTGCACTACAGAATGTATAATGGGTATATTAATTTGTAATGAACTGCACAATAAACAATGAGATGAAAGACAAAATTTTTTGTAAAACCAATGATTTTGTTATTTTTCAACTAAAAATATGTTCTTTCTCTTTAGCATTACAAGTTAATAATTTATTTCTGTAGAAATACATTCTTAAGTATACATTGGACTGCCCGCGTGTAGAATTATTGTCCCCAAAAAAGTCTGTGTATGCTGTTTGTAAGCCCAACGTATTCTTTAAAGTGTATTTCTACAGAATTAAATTGTTATTGACCTAACTCCAATCTCTACAACGGATGACAATAACTTCCCGCCTGCTGCTTGTTTGTGTTGTTCCTTGTCTCCCACTAAGGACAGTACAACAACACAGAGCTGCCATTACACAATGTATGATGTTTTTGCGTGAAAAAGTAAAAAAAAATGTTAAAATCACAGTAAATTTGGTCAATTGGTTGGTTTTCGACAAAAATCATACTATAAACTTAATCTAAGAATAAGGCTAATTAAAGTGATCAATAATTGATTAATTTGAGGTTCTTTCAGGACTGCAAAAATGTAACGAAATAGATGTGGTAAACATAACGATTTTTTCGAAGAATGCATTAGTGGTGCTATTATTTCGTTCGAATGTTTTCCGAAAAACAAAACAAAAAGTATTTTTTTGTTCTTATCAAGAAAAACTTATAATCTCAGCTTGAGGGGAAATAAGCGTTAGTAAAAAAAAATACTCGTAAAGTTGCAAAACGTTGTGGTTGTTTTTTGGCCTGTATGAAAAAGTAGTTTCCCGGTTCAATTTTCAATATCGCAGCTGTACCATACTTCAATTTCTAACACAAAACTCTTTGTTTTCACTCAAAAATAAAATTATTTATCAGCGAGATGAGCTTAGCACGGCAAAAATCAAAGTGAAGAAACGTGCCAAATGTATGCATGCATATTTACAATTGTATGCTTAAGCGCCTCATTTTATCACAAAATAAACTATTACCTACAAATGCTCGATGATCATCCTCAAAAGATTACAGTTTCAAAATGTGAAAAAAATTAAAATATGTTTTCAAAAGAACAATACATAAAAGCTTATGGACAGACAAGAATTGCCCAACAGCTTTTCACTGTTTGTTAACACAAAATATACTCGTTTGAGAGAAGAAGAAAAATTAGTCTTTAGAGAGAACTTGTCATATCTTATTTATTTTTGGTTCCAGAATCCAAGAAAACAAAACTGACTTAAATAAGTAAGACGGCTCTAGTCCAGAAATCTCGAACAGACGATACCCTGTGCTAGACGCTAACAGTCAGTGCTGGCAAGTATGTATGTGTGTGTACGCGCATACTGCATACTCAACTTCAATTTTCCATATCTCCGGTGCTTCTCAACCGATTTTAATACAAACATCACAGATTGTCATTATTTTGTTTAATGTTGCAAACGCCGTCTAAAAGTTTTCCGAATTCAAGATTTTGTTAGTATCGATCAAATGAGAGTTTCGGAAACGGGAAAAGTTATCGAAAATCAAAAACAAATTACAACTGCCTCCAGATAAGTCGAGTCTACGTTTCAAATCTGGAGTCTCTAGCTCTAATAGTCTCTGAGATCGACGGTTATCGTCTAGTCGGGATTTATTGACTAGAGCCTTCTTACTTGCTTTGAGTCACGTCAGGATTTTGAGGAAAATCCCTGAAAAAGTTGATTTGACATCACTGTATTTATGGCACCTCTCTCTTGTCTGGCTGTCGAAAAACACGCCATGGGCTGCTTAATGATTGACTGCTGAGAATTGGGACTCCAGACAGCTTTTTGGTAGCAGGTTTTATTGCCGTTATTCAGTCGAGGATTGACATCGGTATTCTGAAATCTAATCGATGATTTATCGCTGTGTGTATTCATACAGTTGCAAATGTATTTAATGCTCTTTACCGAACTGCAAACTCAACTTTGACTATATTATCGTTCCATTACATTTTTCACTCCTTTAAATTTTTTGTGTGTGTTCTGCTTTATCACTTTATCAATCACTTAGTTTACTCTGATTTCAAAAAATTCGTTTACACCAAAAAAAAATTGTTTTATCTTTATTCGTTACAGATATTTTCTTCAAGAAATTCAGCTTGGTGAAACCCTTATAGCTCGTGGCGATTTCGAGAGTGGTGTTGAGCATTTAGCAAATGCAATTGTTGTATGCGGACAACCAGCACGGCTGCTGCAAGTACTACAATCATCCTTACCGGCTCAAGTGTTTGCCATGTTAATTATTAAAATGCAAGAATTCGGCAATCGGGCCACAGATTCCAGCGAAGGATTGGTCGGTGCTGGATCACGTGCGGGACAAACTGATAGCACAGCAAACATTTTAGAAAGTTCTGCTACTATCGATGACTTAGAATAAAATTAATAATTTCAGAAAAACCTATCATATATATTTGAACAAAAACTAGTTAAGGACAAAATTATATAAATTAATAAAGTCCAATTTTAATGTATATTGCATTGACTATTTTGTTGAATCCTTACTAATTTGCATCAAAACACATTTTCTATGATCTAATAGCGAAGGTAAGGACTAAAATGGCTTTGTGCAATGTCAGTTATGCTAGGCGTCGCGCAGTAGCGCCCATATACCAAACGATGTTGCAAGAATAAAAATGTTAAACAATTACAAATATGCTACTCTTAATAAAATCAGATTTTTGGCTAAGAAGATATAACTCTTCACAGTTCACTAAAATTCAGTGTTAAAAGACAAAACTTTAAGATAATTTGGTGCGTTTCCAGGTACAATAACTTGAAAAATGTTTGCTTTGTGTTTCTCCAGGTTAGTCGATATGTACCAACTATAAATTTTTTCGATTTGCCTTTTGTATTCAAAATATGTTTTTAAATAATTTCCTTAAAATTATTAAAAAATTGCAGCTGACTGTTTGAAAAGACATGGTTCAAGTCATGTATAGTGTAGTGGAAACTGCATTCTATTTTATTGTTTTTTAAAATATATTATTTATGTTGATCATTCTGTAATGCTTACCTGAGCGCCTGTGCTTTATTCAGGTGCAGATACAGGATGGACAAAAATAGTATTAAATAAATTTATAGTTGTGTACACAACATACAAATTACGTTTGGCTGTCGCGGAAGCTGCTTACTAAGATTTTAATTGCTTTATGCAGAGAACGAAAATAAAAAAAATAACCTTACCCTGACATATGGAAAGCTTGAGGCTTTTGGATATTATCGTGCAAATGTATGTAACAGGCAGAAGAAGGCATATCCGACCCCATAAAGTATGTATATTGTTGATCAGCATCAACAGAATATATCGGAAACGGGAAGAGCAAAAATCAAAAACAAATTTGTACTGCCTCCAGATTAGGCGAGTCTCTGGAGTCTCTAGCTCTTATAGTTTCTGAGATCGACGCGTTCATACAACGGACGGACGGACGGACATGGCTATATCGACTCGGCTGTTGATGCTGATCAAGAATATATACACTTTATGGGGTCGAAGATGCTTCCTTTTTCCTGTAACATACATTTGCACAAAACCATTATACCCGTTTAACCCATTTTAAATGGGTTCAGGGTATAAAAAAAAATATAAGAGATGCCACCGCGGTAGTTAATTAACAAATCAGTATAAGAAGTGCATTACAAAGGAGTAGAGTGCGTTACATTCCGTCGAAACGACGAACTGCAGCTGCCAGCACTGGAGCTTTGATTGGAAACCTCGGGTGCCGTTGAGAAACTGCGAGGCAGGATTCCGCCGATCGTTAACGATGGCGATCACTCAGGCAGCCTAGAGCCCGGAACCAATCATTGGAGAAGCAGTTAGCCCTCGCCGGCTGTGTCCCCGTCTCCGTAAAGTCAATGGCCGGTGAAAGAGATGTTCCCGCAGGAATCCTCGGAGTTTGCCGGTACTAGCAACAATAATGCCGTGGACAAAGGATCTACGAAAGGAGAACTCACTCTCGATGTTGGCGGACAAGAAACGCAGCTTGGGCAATATCTTCGACGGCCTATCGGACCCACTAAGTCACCTGGCTAGAGGAGCTACCGTGTTAATGTTGATCAGCTGCTGCGAGTCATAGCCGGGCTGTTTTGTGGCCGAGCCGAGGGTTGGTGCTTGGTCTATCTTATGCACAATTTACCATGGGAGGAGTTCAAGTAGTTTGTGGAGACCATGGACAAGGTGAATACACTATCGACAACAGAGAATTCGGAGGTAACAAACCGGATGGTAACTGAAGACGCGGATGGAGTGGTAGACGTGAGACGCGTTTGCAGACATCGGTCATTGCTCTAAAGAATGTCAATTTTCCGCGCTGCAAAATCAGGAAACGGTCAGCGTCTACATCCAACAGTGGAAACGCCGGAGAGCAAGAGCAGCTGAAGCTCTCTTCACTAGTTCCCCCGGTATGCCGTGAAGAGGTGGGGGGGGGGGGGGGGTATTGCGGACTTAGTGAAAAATAGAGGTTAATCCGTTAGCAGCAACAATTGAAACAGGAGCTCCGTGATCATTTATCAGTGAACGGATAGCGCGAGTAAATGAAACCAAGCCCTGACAGATGGGTCTCCGCAGCAGATAGCCCGGTCGGTATAGCGAGGAATCGGCTCGGCAGACAGGAGAGAGTAGATCCTCTACTGGTCATGCCGACGATCCTTGATGACGTTATCCTGGGCTTCGATTTTCTTTACGGACTACTATCTCGTCTACCCGACTCACGAGCCTATCCTGTTCTGGTGACCCCACACCAACCGACGGTTACCAGTAAAACAACGCAGGACGCAGATGACAATACGCTGGCCGACTTCGTTGGGACAGCGCAGACTGAAACAAGAGATTAGGATCGCACACATTAATGACAAACATTTGCGGTCTACACATTGAAGCCCTTCGCAGGCCTCTTATATAAAAGAAGAAGGTTTATATAAAAGTTAAATTTCTTGAACATACTTTAAAAAAATTTCAGGTCATTCGGACCTTAACTCATCAAAATATTAAGCTGTGTGCAGTGTACTTTCTGGTTTTTGCTCATTAGAATTTCATATCACAAAACTTTGAGCGTTTTTTCGGAGCGACTTCTTAGAATTCGGTGTCCGCGATATCTTACAAATGGCACGGCAGATCCGATTCCTGTAATCAATTCATGTTAAATGCTAGTTTGTGCCGGTAATGACCGATTTTACAGCTAAACATGTTATGGAAAACTTTATTTAAAAGACAATTTTTGTTGACAAAATTTAATAGATTTTAAAGAGAAACGAAATAGCAAGTAAGAATGCTCTAGTCGAGAAATCCCGACTAGACAATATCCTGAACCCTATGCTTAACGCGTACAGTCAGTTCTTGCAAATATGTATGTGTGTGTGTCTGAGTACGCGCATACTCCATACTCAACTACAATGTTTCATTTTTCCGGTGTTTCTTAACCGATTTTAATACAAATTCCACAGATTTTCATTATTTTGTTTAATAATTTAAATGTCATCTCAAAGTTTTCCAAATTCAAGATTTATTGTTATCGATCCCATGTGTGTATCGGAAACGGGAAGAGTTATCGAAAACAAACTTGTACTGCTTAGGGATTAGGCGAGCTTAAGTTCCAAATCTGGAGTCTCTAGCTCTTATAGATTCTGAGATCGACGAAATATGGTGATTCCACAATCATTCTTCATCTCATTGGCAAGTGATCTAGCCAAAAAAATTTGGACTCTTATGGATCTGCGCATATGTAATTTAATTAAAAGTAACTGTACATACGAATTCCACAACGAAAATGCACCAAAAACGTAGGTGTGTAAACCTTTTCGTGGCAGTTGAATTTAGTGCCTTTGTTACTATTTTTAATTGTTCTTTGTTTTTTAAGTTCTGTTTAATAGGTTTAAGATATAAATGACTGAATTACTTACAAAAAATAATATAAAAAATAAAAAACAACAACCAGGATGACCATATAGCTCTAAAGTGAAAATATCAAAATTTTTCACTTTGTGTAAACCTTTTCGTGGCAATGTGTATGTACAAATGAGGTTTTCAGCAACCAGACAGTGCCGAATACATACGACACAGCATAAGCAGTCAATACACAAAACAAAAAAAAAATTCAAATATAGCGGCAGGCCGAGAAGTATTCGTATACATGCACACGACAAGCATGAGCAGTCCATACACAAAACAAAAACAAATTCATACACGGCGGCAGACAGAAATGTATACGCAATGAACGAAAATACGAATATCGTTGGGAGAAATATGCCTGGGAAATAGGTGCTATTGTACAGAGCTCGTTTACTAACTGTAAAAAAAGAAGGGTAGCTAACTTCGCGTCTTTAGATTACATAGTCATTGGTTATTAAGGGCTTTGTAGACAAATTGCAAACAATGTTTTTTACACCGATTTCAGTAAAGCTTTTGACTCTGTTAATCGCCTCCTTTTAATACATAAACTTAAGCTTTTGGGCTTTCCCAATAATTTTATTCTTTGGATTCAAGATTATTTAACTCAGAGAGTCTATTTTAATGGCTCAGTTTCTAAAGCGGTCCAGGTCACTTCTAGTATTCGACAAGGGAGTCACCTTGGACGGGTGCTGATGATGTGAAATTATGTATGCCAGCTGCAAGTCTTCAGTCTGGTCATAGACTGCAAAGTGACTTAGACAATTTTCAAACTGGGTGCAGAGTAAATTTACTGCATCTCAATTGAAGTAAACGTTAAGTTGTCTTTTTATAGGCGAATGCCTTTTTTTAATATCTATGTTCTGGATAACCTACCACTTGATCGGATTGATTTGGTTGAGGATCTGGGTATCCTAATGGACCCAAAGCTAAAGTTTGACAAGCATGTTGCGTCAATCACAAATCGAGCATCAAATGCCTTGGAGTTCATTTAGCGCTGGTCAAAGGAATTCGATGACCCCTACATAACAAAAACTCTGTATATGTCTCTTGTTCGACCGATTCTCGAATATGGATCTTGTATATGGTATCCCAAATACAGGATTCATCAGGATAGAATAGAATCGGTACAAAAACAATTTTTGCATTTTGCCCTTCGGGGTCTTAACTGGGATAATAGTACTAACTTACCTGATTACCACAGTAGTATATTATTAATAAAGCTTCCCTCTCCTACTAATCGTAGAACTATGCTAGCAATAACCTTTGTTCACTAATTAATATACATGGTGAAATAGATTCCCCCGTGCTAATTAACCAAATTAACTTTGCAGATTAGAACTAGTTGAAATTTTTTACCCATAGCCCTGCATGCTTGTTATTCTAACTATGCTAGGCATAACCCTTTTCGGATCTTATGTTCATTATATAATGATCTTTCCTACCTAATAACTAGTACCACTTCTGCATGCTACTAAAAAAAATTGTGTTATGTCATTTGTCTACATCAGAGGCCGGCGAACTTTTTGAACCATTACCCCAAATTTCTGTTGTCAAGCTTGACGTTACCCCCGACGACAAAAGTTGAAGACCTAAAAAAACAAAAAAAAGGTCCACTAAATTTGATGAGCAACTACGAAGAAATCACTACTTTTTAAAACAAAATAATAACTTTTATTCATGTGTAACTAATTATTAACTAATTATTAGAACAGAATAATAATAATAACAAAAACAATATGTTGGTAAAAATTAAATTCAATGGTTCAATTAATTCAAAACAAATTCCCAATTCTTCATTCACGTTGTGGACAAAGGATGTTGTTTCATGTTCGCCACAATTGCATCAAAATTGGGACTTTTTGATGTAAGACCGATTTGAATGCAGTCTTCGGCGTTCAATCGATTTCTGATCTTCGTTTTTATGTTCATTAGAGTGGAAAAGCCTTGTTCGCACAAATATGTTGTTCCAAATGGCAAATATTTTTTCACCGCCTCTTCATGTGCAATTTTGAATGCCTTTGCAGTTTTTGACATCCAAAAAGACGACAGATTTGGTTTATTATCAAATTGAATACGTGCTTCCCTATTACATTGAAGTTCAAGAATTGCTTCTGCCAAACCTGAAGGTTCTTCTGGTATCATATCAGTTTCACATTTAAAAGGATCTACAATCCAACTGACAGTACGTGTGTCAAGATCTGGAAAGTAATCTGAAAACCGCTTTCTGAGTTCGATAAGATGTCTTACAATTGTGTCCTTAATGTCAGCAAAAGTAATTTTCCAAAAACAAAGGTAACCTTGGAAAAGAAGCTATTTTGTTTTGTTCTGCTTTCTGTCTTCAGTATTGCAGCTTCAATCCAAACGCTGACACTCTTTATCTCGCTGAAATGATATTAATATTCTTTCCTTGCAAGTCTTTGTTTAATATATTTGTACTCTCAAAAATATCCGCTAAATATGCGAGATATGCAACCCAGGAAGAGTTTTTAAACTTATCTGCGAGAATATTTTTTGATCGATCATTAAAATTTCGACTTCAGTTTTGAGAGTCCATACTCGACTTAATACATTCCCGCGAGAGAGCCACCTTACTTCTGTAAAATAAAGTAGGTCCGTATATTCAGCTTCTCCGTCCTGACATAATTCACGAAATAGACGCGTGTTTAGTGCCTTTCCCTTGATAAAATTTACAATCTTGATGACATCATGCTTGACGGCTTGCAGTGTGGCGATGGATCATACAGTGAGTAACTTCAATATTTGGGTTATTTTTTTTTACAAAAGCCGCAAAACCATTAATATGACCCAGCATAGCTGGAGCTCCATCCAAAGTAACAGAAATACAGTTTTCCCATTTTAAACTTTGCGCATTAAAGTATTCATTTACTTTATTGAAGACATCAATTCCACGAGATCTCAACTCGAGCGGTGAACAAAACAGCAATTCCTCTTCAAAATTATCTGCACCTTTGTAGCGAACATATACCATTAGCTCTGTGAATTGCTACTTAAATCCGTTGTCTCACCAAGCTGAATAGCAAAATATTTAGTCTGTTTTAATGCGAGAATAACCTGTTCCTTCACATTTTCTGCTAATATAGAAATTCGGTTTTTCACAATTTTCGCAGACTAGGGCACTGAATTCAGTTTCTCCGCTTCTTTTTGACCACACATAATCTCTGCCATTTTTACAGCAGCTGGTTTAACCAAATCTTCGCCAATAGTGTATGGTTTCTTATTTCGAGCAATCAACCAGGCTACTTCAAAGCTAGCCCTTGATGCTGAACGCTGATCAAATGTACCAAACAAGTTGCTATTCAATCTTTGTATTTTAACAGATAATTCTAAATTGGCAAAGTATTCTCGCGGTTTGGAAGACAGGTGTGAATGCAAATTATCTAAATGTTTCTTCAATTAGCTTTTTTTTAAAGATTCTGAAGTCAGCACCTTCATACATACAACACACTGTGGTTTCATTGTAGCATTCTCTTCTACTTGTGTAAAACCGTAATTAAGGAATTCGGCATGGTATGTTCTTTTTCTATTTGGTGGCATTTTAAGGTAGGCAGAAAATAATGGTTGTAAAATACTATATTACTTGAATCAAACTTTACTCTCACTCACTCATCACGTATCGATAACTCATAACACACCTTATCGAGTATAAATAATATGGGTACTTACAGTGCTAGTGGTGGCCTATTACCGATATGTGTTAGCGGTGGCCTGCATCATATAATAATATTGTTGGAAGTTGCCATTACCCCGAAATATTGTTGTGGAAGTTGCCATTACCCCATGATGCTCTGTATTTATATTTGATGAGCAAAAAAATAAAAAATCACCAGAATAGAAAATGAGAAATATATACTCTTTTTCAGGAATATTCTTGTGGAATTTCACTTTACCCCAGTGATGACTAAAAAAAATAAAAGCTCGCCCGAATACAATATGCTGAAATACCTTTTCAGAATCATGTCTGTTACCCCCAGAAATTTTACTTTTATCCATTTGGGGTAATTTACTCCGGTTCGCCGACCACTGGTGTACATGTTCGCGATCATCCAAACCGCACGTTACGCGGTGCGCCCCTCGGTTGGATGGGCGTGGTCGCTTTGTGCGTGGGTCCTCGCGTTAACAAGCCGGTGCTTGGTATCGTTGGGCCACATCTACGTCCAATAATATCGATTCGGCTGCTGACACTGATCAAGAATGTATATACTTTATGAGGTCGGAGATGCTTCCTTCCGCCTGTTACAAACTTTTGCACAAAACCATTATATCCAGTTTTAATGGGACCAGGGTTTAAAAACTTAGATTTTTCAGGACCTTTGCATTGCAAATTTGGTTTTTATCGATATTTTTAGCTTGTTCGCACTCACTCATCACTTTAAAGAATAACGGCGCATTAGTCTATACATACAATAGCAGAAGAAACACATAATTAGCTGTCTCAAACAGTACAACCACTTTGCGAATGACAATGTCTCGATAATATTGTAATCAATTTTTTAATGACATACCGAAATATTCAAATAAAGTAGTTAATCCATCCACATTTTAAAAATACGGATAGCTTGAAATATTTATTTATTTTTCAGAGCACATTTATTTGTATTATATCTATATTTGCCGCAGAACTGATCTAAATCGATCCAAAACAATATTGGCATGGGATTCTTTAAATACTAGAGCTGGGCGGAATCGAATCGCAATTTCTCCACATCCACCAGTTTGAATACCGTTCAGCCTTAATGTGTCGACAATTGAATCCCTTACTTTGGTGTTTGCACAGTTTACTGCTAGGAATGTACCACGACCGCGAGTAGAATTTAATAGATGGGGAAATTCCTTTTCCAAGTTTATTAGGCCCTGTTTTAAAACTTTTCCAGCAGCATCAACGGTTGCCATTAGGTGCTCGTCCTTTATAACTTTTAATATTTCTTCCAAGAGAATTATTTTTCCTGGATCACCCATCCAAGTGTTAAAAATTTGGTAAGGTTTTTTCGGTAAGAAATCTGCCGAATGGAAATATCCTCCTAGTTGCAATTTCTTACTGAACGTTACAATATCAGGCGAATATTCAAGATTAAAGTGTTCGTGACACCAAAATTTTCCGGTACTTCCCCCTCCAGTTTGAACTTCATCAATTAAAAGGGCAATACCGTTTGTCCTGCAAATATTTTGTAAAGCCCTAAAAAATTCTGGCGAAGCTTCATTGTCACCGCCCTCACTTTGGATTGGCTCTACAATAACACCAGCGACTGGTTTGTCCCTCTTCTTATAAATCTCAATTAAGCTCTGTACTTCACTCAAGCACTTTTCGTCTTCTTTTCTATTTTGCTTTATATTCTCTTCCAATGGATATTTGTATTGCGGAAACGTTGCTATAGGCCAGTCGAATGATGGAACGTCAATTTTATGTATATATTTAGAATGTGTCGTTGATAACGCTCCTAGTGTTCGACCGTGAAAGGCTCCTTTAAACGAGAGAATACTTAGATTCGGTGCACCTGGAGGCATGTTAATCATACATGAGTTTATTTCATCTGCAGTAAAATCAGTATTTCCTCGCATTTTATTTTGATACCTGAAAATATAACATTGAATTAAAACTTATATGAGTTTTGAAAATCCAAGGATAAGAAATGTTGTTTTGGGCTACAAACAAAGCTAAAACAAGTGAACATTTTTGAAAAAAAAATTTTAATTTATTTGAATAATTCATTTGTTATGTTCTTCTAGCAAGAATTTTTTTATGAATTTCAGCACATTTATCAGTATTTTCTTTGTAAACATCAGTTTTGCCTGTTTACTGTCATATGAACGTGCAACTCGAACACTTTGGCAACACTTTACAGTACCTGCAAGTGATACTTCTATATATGACACTTTCAAACGATCAACAAAACAGCAAAAATATGCGGCTTGGATTGTTTAGATGAAAAACACCCGTTTTTCTCATAAATATGATCTCCTTAAAATATCCAAGCTTGTTCAAGCTATAAATTTACAACAATACTTACCAAAGAAAAATACTCTTAAAAGCATTTTCGTTTGAACATGATCCACACATCATTGTTGTAATTTTGTCCAATCCCTTTGGCGCAATGTTCATTAATATGGAGTTGAGTTTATCGGGCCATTCTTTTCCAGGAAACACGCCAAGAGCCGGTCTATTAATCAAAGCTTAAAAAAAGGGTTATAATTAAACATATGTACATAAGACCGCCAAAACTATAAAAATAAATTTCGCAGCGCTGCAAACCCTGTGAAATCGCAAAAACGATATAATACTAAAAGACTGGAAAATAGGTACTCCTCTTTTTTACAGTTAGTAAACGCGCTCGGTACAATAGCACCTATTTCTCCTTCATATTTCTCCCAACTAGATTCTTATTTTTGTTCATGGCTTATACTTTTCTGTCTGCCACCGTGTATGAATTTGTTTTTGTTTTGTGTATTGACTGCTCATGCTGTGCCGTATGTATTCGGCACTGTCTGTTTGCTTAAAACCTCATATGTATGTATGTATTTATCAGAGCTCACGCAAAAGCAACTTTAGAGTATCTCAAAAAAAAGCAAACTAATTATTTGATACTTTTGGAATTGCTGGGCTGCTGGTTATTTTGCCTAAAATATCTGCAATTCTGAGGATGAGGCACCAAATTTGTATAGTAGATAGCTAGTATTCTTCGAAGACGCATTTTTATACCGTGATCTCATTAAAAATGGGAAAATAGGGTATAATGGTTTTGTGCAAAAGTATGTAACAGGCAGAAGGAAGCATCTCCGCCCCATAAAGTATATATATTCTCGATAAGCATCAACAGCCGAGTCGATATAGCCAGCACGCCGCATCATCTGTGAGGGCAAGGGCTTAGGCGGGAAGACCTAAAGCACAAAACAGGGTCGGGCAATTGCAGCGCGTTTAGGGAGGCGCTAGGGAAGGCAAAATACAAGTCTGTGAAATGATCCGTGTCTTACAAGCTAACTTGAACAGGAGCCGTACCGCGAACGACCTACTGCAACAGCTGGTAACAGTAGAAAAGGCGGTCGACCTTTGACTTGTAAGCGAGCAGTACCGGAATAGAGATCCAGCAACCTGTAACCAAGATTTACTCGGCACAGCAGCCATATGGATCCTGGAACCTGGAAGGACACAGGTTGCTGCGCATGGGCGGGATAACGGTTTCGTCTGGGTAAGGTGTGGGAATGTCACCTTTTCCAGCTGCTACCTCACGCCGAACCAACCGAGCCAAAACTACAGAGAACAGTTGGAGGGCCTGGAGGACGCAGTGGTGTCGACCTCGGGGCACAGAGTGGTAGCCGGTGACTAGAACGCAAGGGCAAGGGAATGGGGTATGCCTGAACCAAACACCCGGGTTAAGCTAGTGATAGAAATGGCGTCGAGAACGGAGCTACTGGTAATGTCACGACCTTTCGAAAAACCAGGAGCAAGGGAAACTCACTGGCATCGGAGGGCCTTGGACTCCTCCGGGACTGGCAAGTCATTGAGGACATTGGTAACCTCAACCATGAACGTTATCAGTGCGGCGTGTGAGGTTTCTTTGCCCCGCAGTAGGCTCCGCCACGGGAAATGGCCGGTCTACTGGTGCAACAAGGAAACAGAGCTAAAGTCGGTGAAAAGGCGGCGGAACATAAGGCCGCGAAGAAAGAACTGCGAAGATCGATAAACAAGAGCAAGGCCTGCTGCTGGAGGGAGCTGGTGGATGATGTAGAAAAGGATCCCTGGGGACTAGGCTACAAACTAGTAAACAGGAAACTCGGAGCCTTGAAATCGTTAGAAACCATGGAAACTGTAACGATGAAGAGCATAGTCAATGCGCTATTCCCACAGCACCCAACCAGACCAACAAGGGTGTGGGAAACGAGAGAAACAACCCCACCCTTCAACCTGGGAGAACTAGAAAAGGCAGTTCTCTCGATGAAAAACAAAAAAACGCCTGGCCCGGAGAAGATACCAAGCGAGGCGCTGAAATTGGTTTATCACCAAAAACCCGAACTACTACTGCGTATGTACAATGCATGCCTAGAAGAGGGTGTCTTCTTCTCACGCTGGAAAACGGCAAGGTAAGTGCTCATCAGCTAGTGAAAGGGCGATCCGGAGTCTCCTTTGGCCTACCGACCATTGTGCATGCTTAACACAGCGGGAAAGGTCATGGAGAAACTGATCAGAGTCAGAATAACAGAAGCAGTTTGTAACGCATGCGGACTCTGACCGAGGCAGTACAGGTTCAGGGCCGGCCGATCCACTAGAGAGGCCGTCCTCGATATAATGGCAGCGGTGGAAAAAGCCAAGAACCACACCCGGTACTCGAAAAGAGTGGTACTCCTGGTGACACTCGAAATGAAGAATGCGTTCAACTCGGCGAGATGGACAGACATGATGGGGGCTCTGGAGCAAAAATTCAAGGTTCCGGTAGGCCGGAATCGATGCCTACCTCTCGGATCGTGGCAGCACGAGACATACCAAGGACACAGCTCAAGCTCAACCAGGTGATGAGGACGGTCAGCAGCTGGATGACGGAACATGGGCTATCAATGGCGCTAGAAAAAACAGAAGTGGCTGTCCTGACCAAAAAAAGAATACCAACAATCATCACGGTGAGAGTTGGAGAAGCCAACTCTTTAAACGTAGAAAAATACCGGAAGAGGCTGGCGCAAGTCCAAAGGAGGGGGGCTTTAAGGGTGGCTTCAGCTTACCGCAGTGTTTCTGAACTGGCAGCTCTGGTGATTGCTAAAGCTAAAGAGCGGCGGGCGGTTTTCCTGAGGAGAAACGCAGGTGAAGGGGAAAACGTATACCTTGAAGAGAGAGCCAGGACATTCAATGCATGGCAGAGCCTCTGGGAGGAGGAAAGTAGGGGGAGATGGACTGCGCGCCTCATAACAGACGTTAAGCTGTGGACCGAAAGAAAGCATGGACTAGTAGATTACTACCTGACACAGTTTCTTTCGGGACACGGCTACTTTCGCAAATTCCTTCACCGCATGGGAAAGGCAACAACCGATTGTCTGTATTGTCCCCGTTGCGAGGACAACGCCGAACACACGTTTTTTTAGCTGTAGCAAATGGTGGGGGAAGCGGTCAACGCTTAACCGAGAAATAGAGACGGACATCAATCCCGACAAGATAGTGAGGGTTATGCTTCAAGAGGAGAACAACTGGGAACGGGTAGCACAATACGTGCAGAATATCCTTAGAGACAAGAAGCTAGAGATGGACCGAACACAGGGCCTTACGATGGACCTTGCCCGAAGTAATGTGGTAAACGGTTCCAGGCAAGTGTCCAGGGTCAGTCGAGGGGGTCGACGATAGAAAAACGGGGAGAGGGATTTTGGTCGGTGTACTTGCCGTTAAGGCACAGGAGCCCGACACACGGGTGGATATTGGCATAAGAAGGCTCTAAGATATAAGTAAGAAGGCTCTAGTCGAGAAATCCCGACTAGACGATACCGTGATCCCTATACTTAATGCGTTCCGTCAGTGCTTGCAAGTATGTGTGTGTGTGTGTACGCGCGTACTGCATACACAATTTTAATGTCCCATATCTCCACTGTTTTTTAAACGATTTCAATAAAAATTTCACAGATTTTCATTATTTTGTCTAATGTTTGAAATGCTCTCAAAGTTTTCTAAATTCAAGATTTTGTTGTTAACGATCTCATGTGTATACTGGAAACGGGAACAGTTATCGAAAATCAAAAAGAAACTTATACTGCCCAGGGATTAGGCGAGCTTAAGTTCCAAATCTGGAGTCTCTAACTCTTATAGTCTCTGAAATCGAGGCGTTCATACATACGGACGGACATGGCTATATCGACTCAACTGTTGATGCTGATCAAGAATATATCTACCTTATAGGGTCGGAGATGCTTCCTTCTGCCTGTTACATACATTTGCACAAAACCATTATACCCTTTTTTCCCATTTTTAATGGGATCAGGGTATAAAAAAACCTAATAAATAACATGTAAGGTAAACTTTTTTTAAGCTACAATGAAAATAAGAAAAATACACAAAGCATGCAAAAGCGTGTATTACTTTTTGCAACGAATCATAAAACTAATAACAAGTATCTCCATCGAGTGTGAGAGACTTCTTCAAGAGTGTTTTGATTGATTTGATTTATTTCACAGTTATTAAATATGCTTGTTCACAACCTTATTGCATAGGGGCTTTGTTCTCTATCTTATTAGTGATTAAGACCCATGAGTTCACCGTTCCTTAAATATAGAACGCCTAAGCCACGTTGTAGTGATTCAGAGTAAGACGGTGACGAACACTTTCAGATTCCAATTTTAAAGAAAATACCCAGAGCTTCTCTATCTAGTAACATGGATATTAAGCAGGTTAGATCCTTAGTACAGGCGGCTATCAGCAGCCCCTTGGCTGAGCAAGCCAACAGAGGTTAGCTGAGAAAGCTGCTCAAAACCAACCGGAAAAACAAAACCGCTAGACGCTGTCAAAAGCCTGTCCGAATTTTCAGGGGTACAAGAGTCATATGTCTCTTATTAAGCGTAGCCTTAGCCGCTGCCATAATGGCAGCTCACGCCACTACCAGGCAGTCATAATTATAAGAAGCAAGATTAGAGGTCCTGCTAACTCCGTGCTAGCTTCATTTGACACAGTGCTAAACTTTTTCGCGGTAATAAGTCGCCTCGACTTCATTCACAGCGACAAACGGCCGATACATGTCATCGAGCAAGATTAAGACAGGGTAGTCTGCACTTATTACAGTACTAGGACGAGGCTAAAAAGAAACTAACGCTAACAAAATCAATATGTCCTATAAGCCTTCATTGGCGAAGAGCTTGTGCGAAAAATTCCGTGAAGACGCTTTACGGTCATATCAGGGCTTAAGCGTAGCCTCACAGACGTTCTCTTTGCGGCTAAGCCCAGGGACTTGCCTTCGCTTTGACGCTCACACAAGAGATAGAGTCGAACCATGAGAGGTATACGTTCGCAAATAACTTTGCGAAAAGCCAAGAGGATAGGGTCAAATGCACGGAGAAAACTTCCCAGCATTCAGACGAACAATCAGTTGGCACAAAAAATCGTCATTTAAGCAAACAACGTAAGTCGCAAGGCCGTTCAGCCAGCGCAGTAACAGGCAGCAGGGGCACAACAGTGCACATGAACCTATGGAGGTCGATCATTCTATGTTAAGGTTTCATCAACCAAACCCAGTCTTAGATCGGTTAAACAAAAGAACGCCTCTAACGCAGCGGCAGAAATTGACGATGATGCCTTAAATAACTATGACCCAGAGGCCATACATTTTTTAGGGGTAGATCCCTGCTCCCGTCATCAGACGAAAAGTAGCGGGGCGCGACGTGAAGTTCCGCATTGATACGGGCACATCAAAAATTGCTTCCGACCATATTGAACGTTTGAACGACGTCCGCTCTCCGTTTTTAATTCATTCAATTCTCGGAAAAACTACGATTACCCTGAAATGTTTAGTATCATTGTTCAAACAGAAAGCAACCTTCTTCCTCCTTTCGAACCTATCGATGTTCGATGGAATAATAGGTATCAACCTATTAAGACAGGCAGGTGCGTCATTATGCTAAGCATTCTGGTCAATTTAAATGAGGCACAGAAGTTAAACAAATTTCCTTTCTCACCTGTGCTGACGTCAATTGCACTAACGTAAATAGTTCGGATGCACCCCCTAAAAGTACTGAGGGGCAGTAAAAAGGCATTTGCAGACCCCAATGAAGCTTACCGATGGTGGCATCCACTAGGATAATAAGTGAGGAACCTATTTATACCAAACTCTATCCATATCCCATGGGGCAGGTGATTTCGTTAACAAAGAAATTCAAGATCTGCTTAATAATGGTAGAATCCCAAAGTCGGTCTCCCCTTACAAGAACCCCATATGGGTTGTAGATAAGAAAGGCACTGACAAAGCGGGTAATCGAAACATGCGTTTAGTTATTTACTTTCGCAAGCTCCATGAACAAACGATACCCGACAAATACCCTATACCGAATATTTCCTTTTTACCGGGGAACTTAGGCAAAGCTATTTTTAAAAGTATTCTTTTACGCTTGTCCTCAAGTCTGGCTACCACCTAATTACACTCGCAAAGCGCGTATAAAAATATGGGTTCCATCTTTAAAAGGAACATCGATGACATACTATGAGAAAAGACAGGCAAATTTTGCTATGTCTGCGTCGATGATGTGATTGTCTTTTCAGAAGACGAGGAGTCTCACGTCAAACATCTGAACTGGGTCCCTAAAAGTCTATACGAGGCAAACATGAGGATATAAGTAGAGAAATCACATTATTTTAAGAAGAGTGTTAACTTCCTTGGGTTTATAATTACCAGTAACGGAGCAACAACAGACCCAGAGAAAGTCAGGGCCATACAGAATTTTGCAGAGCCCAAAACATTATTTAATGAAAGATCGTTCTTGGGTCTTGGGTTGGCAAGTTGTTATAGATGTTTCATCAAGGACTTTGCGATAGCGAGATCAATTTTAGAAATTTTAGAGGGGAAAACGGAACAGTCAGTAGGTACAAGTCACGGAAAATTCCGGAACACTTTTAAAAGTTGCGTAATATTTTGGCATTTGAAGACATCATACTCCAATACAATGCTCGATTATAAGGAGCCATTTGATCTATCGACAGATGCTTCAGTTCACGGAACAGGTGCAGTTTTTGCCCAAGTGAGACGTCCGATAACACTTATGATATCAATGACATTGAAGGACAGAAATGTTAATAACGCGACTAACGAGCGTGCGGCACTATCTGTATAGGGTTAAGGATAGAAATATCTTTACCAACCACCAGCCTTTAAGCTTTGCCGTGTCGGAATTCAATGCTTACGCTAAGATTAAAAGCTGGAAAGCGGGCGTAGATGAATCTAATGTTCCGATCTTCTTTAAACCAGGCAAAGAGAATCTGGGTGCAGATGCATTGTCCGGGCAGCAGCTTAATGTTTTGGAAGAACAAGGCGCCGAGTCGTGTGCGGCAAGGGTCCACAGTGAACTTTCGCTCGCCTACACCATTGAGACAACGGATAAACGGTTTTCAGAACCAAAAAACCATTCATGAGGCGCGTTCCCCATTGAAACGTAGTTTTATTTTATTTGGGAACAATAGGCGCTATTCGATTAATTTCACCTCTTAAGAATCGTTACTGGACGAACTTGAAGGGGTAATCATATTAAAGGGCGTGAACGCCTTCCATTGCGATTTTCACACTCTATCCCATCCGCAAAGTTCTGGCACTGCAAGAATGGAGTGGTGGATATATTCAGGATAGATGAAAGGAGGGAAATCCTTACAGCTAAGCAAAATAGAGCTCAAGATCGGCCCAAGAAAATGTGAAACAGGTTCTCTCCGCATACTACTTTCCAATAATGTCAAAACTGGCTAGCGAGATTGTTCAAAATTGCAAAACATGCGCCAGGGCTAAGTACGATAAGCACCCAAAACAGCAGGAGATTGGTTTGACTCCAATCCCTTCGTACACATGGGAAATGCTACACGTAGACATTTTAGCTACTGATAAGACATATTTTTTTTCACTTGCATTGACAAATTCTTCAAGTTTGCTGTCGAACAGCCTGTTCACTCAAAAACCATTGATGAGCTAAAGCCAGCCTTGTTTCAGCTCATGAATTTTTCCCGAAAGCCAAGGTGATCTATTGTGACAATGAACCATTATTGAACTCACACACAATATCCTCTATGCTGACCAACCATTTCGGAATCAGCATTTCAAACGCACCACGCTTCCACATTAGCTTCAATGGTCAGGTAGAGCGCTTTCATAGCACATTGCTGGAACTAGCCAGGTGCTTAAAAATAGACAAACGCATAAGTGACACTATAGAGGTCATTTTGTTAGTTACAGCTGAGTACAACAAGTTAATCCACTCGGTTATCAAGAAAAGACCAGTTAACGTTGTTCAAGCGCACCCAGATTAACCGCAAGAAAAGATCCAGAATAGAATAAAAAACGCCCAGATCGCGCTCAGAGCCAGAGAAAATTCTTTAAGGTGGGTTATAAAATCCAACAGGATACTTGGCAACAAGCTCACACCTTTGTATGCAGAGAGGGCTGTAAAAGTGGACCTGGGGACCACGGTCCTCATTAAAGGAAGGGTGGTTCACAAGGACAACATAAAATAAGCTTATAATTAATTCTTCAATTTAAGTATTCCCTATCTGTTGATGGGATTTTTCCTTGCAAACCTGAAAATAAGTTATGATCTTCTGCTCAGGTTCGGACTCCCTTATCTCTTTTTCCTGTCCTTGGCCTCGGCGCACATCACCGACTAATCGCATGCCAGGTACATCCCCATCATTGATGGTCGAACCCTCGTAAGGGAAGAGTTCGCCTATGTTAGACATTCAGCCAATCTCTCGGAATACACACGCATGATAGGGGAAAGAGCTGATTTGTATGACATGTTTTTGCAATCTCACATGAGAAAATTACTAAACGTAGACTCTTCTCATCTCCGAGATTTATTAGAGGCGTTAGGTGGGCACCACAAGGTATCTGGGAGCTTAGACTTCCTGGGTTCCATGTTTAAAGTTGTAGCAGGCGCGCCGGATGCCAATGACTTAGAGCAGATTAGATTTACAGAGATGCAGCTAGTTATTACAAGCAATAGGCAGATAAAGATTAACACTAGGATTCAATATCAGATCAATTAATTAACCAACACTGTTTATCAGATTCTTGAAGCAGCCAAGAACTCACAAGTCGACTTCGGTCATTTGTATGGGTCACTGCTACCAAGAAATATAATGCCAATGATGGAGTTGCAGAACTTAAAGCTCGCCGTAACGTTTGCAAAGATTGGCGTAGTCAGCCTAAATATCTTAGGTCATTCAGGAGCCCACCAATACCCCCATAGGGGTATCCCTGTCATACAAAATAATGTTATATTACGTATAAGAGACAACATAATAGCGGAGTGTGGGAAGGGAACCCACACCGTCGAGGATTGTACCGCCTCACCAGCGGCCACTTTTTGCCGGCTGTTAGCAAGAAACTCATGCGCCAGCGAACTCCACTCGAACGGATTATCATTATGTAAGGCTCAGCATTTCATGCGAGGCCCAGTGTTTTCTTCTATCTTAAGCTTCATTATATTTCCATATATTCAGTCTAAAAGAAATCTTCAATAAAGCCAGACGTCTTATCGGATTAATAATATAAAGAGTGTTTCGTCTTAGTTAACTCACAAACAACATGACGTATCGTCAGTACAACAATACTAACTGTGTTTCGTTTATTTAACGCACAACCAACCTGACGTATCGTCAGCACAACCATACAAAGTGTGTTTCATTTAGCTAACTCACAACCAACCTGCTGTATTATCAGTACAACAATACTAAGTGTGTTTTATTAAGCTAACTCACAACAAACTCAGACGCGCCGTCGCCATAATAGTACGAAGTGTATCCAACCTGACGTATCATCAGTATAACAATTCGAAGTGTGTTTCATATAGTTAACTCACAACAAAATCAGAAAGGGCCTAGCCGCTGGTCTACAGCTGTTTCCGTATTGCTCAAATTAACTAGTTAAGCTAGTTTAAGTTTATGATGTCTTAGTTCTCAATCCCGGCTGCGGGTAGCAGGTTGCATATTCTGAGCATCAGAAATTATTGCGTCATGCTTGTGTATGTACGCGACATAAATTTGTTGAACTACAAAGCATCTAAATATTGGGATTTTTAATTAAATGCAAACTAGCATGCAGACACAACTTTCTGAGATAAGTCAAACTGTAAGCGTAATCGGCCCGCAGTAGCTACGACCCGGAATATTTAAAATCTTTTTTTATGCGTACACAATCATAAAACTTTTGATTTTCCTTTTCTTTCTGCACACGGCACGTCCCGCATCATTATCAATCAGCTCGTATGAGATCATTTGGGAATCTGTGTTTAAGAGGTCGAGTAACACCACTTACTTTTTAAATTATTTTCATCCTTGAAAACGTTAAGAAGCCTTGGATGGTTGTAGCCCAGAGGGACTGACGAAATTTGGGTATAAACATCAAGTAAAACATTTCCATCAACATCACATATATAGTTTCCACAAGACTTTCCGTAATCGACAAAAAATTGTACAGTGCCAGTATTCTGTAAAAAATAAAATTAAGAAGCTATAGGTTTAAATAATATTTCAGGGTTAGCTGTTAGGAGTTAGCCTTAATTAAAATGTACAAGCAATCTAAGTTCCTAACTTAATGAGTAAAGCTCCAAAATTGTAAGAAGAACAAGTTCACACTTTACACCGTCAGAATACTCAAGTCGATGTGCTCAAAAACACCTAACTCATTTTGTGCTACGTTGCAAAATCGGAATATAAGGTTTTTTTCACCCCATCATAAGTCATGAATAGATCTGGACAGAGGTCTGCAAAAAAAAGGCGTTGAAGTATTTTAACTATGCATTTTTGCTATTCGAAAACTCGAAAAGTGGCTCAAAATGTGTTATTTGGTAAACTTACACAACCAATAATTTAGCAGCCAAACTTTAAAAATAAACTTTTCCTAGCTGAACAAGTAAGAAGGAAGGTATAGCTTGAGTAGGAGACACCCTGAACCTTACATTTCACGCATGCCGTCATTGTATTTGTCAAGTATTTTGACAAAAATAAACAATTATGCATTCTTCAGAAAATATGTTTTGACTTCAATAAAAAATATTTAATTTCTAGTAATTTTTTATACCCTATGACGGGGAAATAGGTGCTATTGTACAGAGCGCGTTTACTAAATGTAAAAAGGGGGTAGCTATCTTCGCGTCTTTAGATTATATCGTTTTTGATTGTAATAAAGGGTTTCAAAACACATTGTGCAGCGTGTTCGTTTTAGCATCGACAACCGTCACGTGTTGTTGTTGGTTTTTATACCCTGATCCCATTAAAAATGGGAAAAAGGGTATAATGGTTTTGTGCAAAAGTATGTAACAGGCAGAAGGAAACATCTCCGACCCTATAAAGTATATATATTCTTGATCAGCATCAACAGTCGAGCCGTTATAGCCATGTCCGTCTGTCCGTCTGTCTGTCTGTGTGTATGTATGAACGCGTCGATCTCAGAGACTATAAGAGCTAGAGACTCCAGATTTGGAACTTAAGCTCGCCTAATCCCTAGGCAGTACAAGTTTTTTTCCGATTTTCGATAACTCTTCCCGTTTCCGATATACACATGGGATCGACAACAACAAAATCTTGAATTTGGAAAACTTTGAGATGCAATTTGAATTATAAAACAAAATAATGACAATCTGTGAAAATATTATTAAAATCGGTTAATAAACACCGGAGATATGGGACATTGAAGTTGTGAATGCAGTATGGAGTATGCGCGTACACAGACACACACACATACTTGCAAGCACTGACTGTACGCGTGATGTATAGGGATCAGGGTATCGTCTAGTCGGGATATCTCGACTAGAGCCTTCTTTCTTGTTATTTTACGCGTTTTGCCTATTTCCGTTAGACGCACTCACATGCATACACACAATGACGGGCCTGTGCTACATGCAGCCGTTTTGAAAATGGGTGAAAAAGGTTTAATGGTTTTGTGCAAAAGTATGTAACAGGCAGAAGGAAGCATCTCCGACCCAATAAAGATTTATATTCTTGATCAGCATTAAAAGCTCCGATCAGTCATTGAAATTAAGTAAAGTATGCAGTATGGGCAAGCACTGACCATGCGCTCTAAGAACAGGGCTTACGGTATCTTCTATTCGGGATTAAATGTTTTTGTCATTTTATGCTTGAATTAATATCAATGAATCAATAGAAACTTGTCAAAATTTTAAAAGTCATAAATATTTACAAGAACCATTTTTTAAAATCTAATCTATCAAATTAATAAAAAAATTAAACAACAATTTAGCAAAAATTAAATTAAAATCCCACAATGGAAAACAATAATAAAATAGTGTTTTTTTTTGTTAAAACTTTAAAGCAATTACTAATAATTAATTCTGATAGATATTAACTTAAAAAAAATAAAAAAAATTTTGATTTTGTATACGTATACATGTACATACGATTTCAGCCACTTCAAAAAAGATATAATCTAAAGACACGAAAATAGCTACCCCACGCAAAAGCAACTTTATAGTATCTCCAAAAAAAAAAGCAAACTAATTATTTGATATTTTGGAATTGCTGGGCTGCTGGTTATTTTGCCTTGAACGGTATGGCTGCTAGAAATGTTTTAAAATTATGTTTAGCCGACGGCACAGTAATGTATAAATTATACATTTATTTCATTAAAACAAATGTTTTTTTAAATTTTTAAATGTTAACTTGCCGATGGCCAAACGGATTCAGGGTGGGTTAATTTAAGTCATTTTAAACCTCTTCAATAAGTAATTAATGACCTACCTAACTCCTAATATATATACAGTTATATGTATGATAGCAGTCACAGTTAAGTATATCATGATTAGCCATATAATTTCACAAAGTTCATTAAAAGTCTATACTACCCACCCATTTGAGTCAGAGCAAGCAGACAGAAACAAAAGTCGAATATTTAAAATCTCAACTTCGGTCACCACACAACGGCAAAATAAAGTACGACAACAATAATCTTCGTCTGGCATATCGCACGCTTCGAGCTAATGAGAATCCATGTACAATAAGATTCGCATTGGAGTTGGCGAAGCAAGATCGTAATCCATTTCCCGAGGTGCTTGTTTCAGGTTTTCTCGTTTCTTTTAACAAAGAGGGGTACCTATTATCCAGTCTTGTAGGATTACATAGTCATTGAGGCAAAGAAGCAATAATCAAAACATTAACAGCTGTCTGGCTGCTGATTGCAGCCAACATAACACGAGCCTAAGCCCATCCATGGCATGGAGAGAGCTTATCGATAGTCGGCGTGCCATTTCATCTCATGTATTACACTTTGCCAATTCAGTGTTTACACTTTGTGAACATTTTTGATCTTTTCACTTTAGATCTATAGGAACACTCTGGTTGTTGTGGAAATTTTTTTTTTTTATAAGTAATTCAGTCAATTATCTCTTGAACCTATCAAACAAAACTTAAAAAACATTAACATAAAGAAAGAAACATACGAATTTCACAACGAAAATACACTCAAAACGGAGTTGTCTTCAAAACTTTCACAGGGTGTAAACACTTAATTGGCAAAGTGAATACTCGTTGGCTACGCTAGCAAGAGATCTAGCAACGGCTGTCTTACATCTCTCCAGCCCACCTGCTTTTACAATATCTTATGTTTAGTGCTTAAATTTGGTAGGAAGAAAGCTTATCACATTACCCAAAGATGTGTCTTGAAAATGTTGCGAAGGCCTCGTCCATCTTTCTCGCCCCCATACCCTCCCATGCAATCACACTCTTTATCACAAGTTTTAATACTGGTATCAAAGCATTTCACAGACGGTTTCGAACGAAAGCACCGCTTCACTTCTTTAAGTAGATATAATGTGGCTTTGCGAATAACGGCATAGACTAACTACTTCCTTTTGAAACCACATTACATATTAGCCAACATTCCTTAATTTAAGATTTCAAATAATGCATTTAAACTTACCTGAACTGCATTTAATTGTGACTTTAGCTCAGCTGATTTTGGGCCAGGTATCGTCTTTGTACGCAAAATTGGTTCATTTGGTTCCAAACTTGTAGAATAGGCTTTTAAACAATTATCTGCTAAGATAAACACAAGCTAGTTATATGAATACACCGTGTGTACATGGAGGGTAGAAGAAAGTGTGAGTATTGAATGTATAAATAATTTAACCTACCAAAGAAGCTGTTTCTGTGTTTCACATATGTGTGTGCCTTTGGTAAGGCGTTAAGATAAACCCTTCTCATTTTAATTTTTATTTCCAAATGCACAAACGCTTGTAAAAAATCGATGTTTATAAGACAAGTGAAATACGTTTATTAACATCCCACAGCAAATGATTTGTGGATAAAGCCATAATTTGATGTCCATGTCTATGAATCATGGTTCTGAGCTTCATACATTTTGACGATAAATTTTGGTTTTCTAAAAATAGATCTTTGAATACTCAACAGGAAGAAAAGCTCGACTACGACTTTAACAGTACAGTGTCTGTTTTTAATAGATAAATAAAAAAATCTTTCCACTTAGTCGATACCGTAAATACTATCGGTCGGTCACGAAAGCAGTTTCCACTGGTCCGTTAATAAACAAATCCGCTGTTTGGCGTGTTTTGTATTGTGTTTACATCAAAATAATGAGAAAAATGAACTTAAAAACAAAAATTTAAGGTATTTTTGAAAATTTTTTATGATTTGCGCTTAGTTTTTACAGTACAATAAGCTGTTTTGCGGCTTTATAACAGAAGTCCCACAACAGCGATATTTTTATCAAAAAAAGTACGGACAATTTACAGCCGTCAAAAAAAAATGTCTTTCAGTATCGGTCGTCATTGACAACGGTGAAAGACGGAGAATGAAGGAGCAGTAGAAAAACACCTAATAACATTTCGCTTATTTACTAGAAGACCGCCGTAAGTCAAAAAACCGGATATCACAAAGAATCCGGCGCATGAGTTGAGAGGGAACGGATGTTCAACAAAGCTGGACATATTGTACACAAGAAAGCATTCGCCTTGAAGTTAATAAAAACTTTAAAAATCTTTAATTATCAAACACAGTTAAATCGTAGATCATAAAACAACTACAAATGTAAGAAATGACTTACAATTATCAACACAATTAAAACTATGTCTAGATAATTGACACAATCAACTAGTAACCAGTACTTAAGGTCAGAAAATTATTAGTGACAAAATCTCGGTCACTGCACAATACACAATATATTTTATTATAGCAGCGGTAAGTTATCTCGGTTGTTGCTAAATATGCTAATCTGCATTATCAAGCAATTTCTGAATACATAATAACCCAATTTTAGCTATTTTAACCTAAAAGTATTGTGACTTTTCGTTTTTGAAATCAGTACGACTACGTACAAATAGTATTGAGTATTCGTACCCAACTGCGCGAAATGTAGCAATTCCCTATCCGTAGTCTAACAAGTGCTAGTTGCGACGCTTACTAGTGCTGACTTCATATTCACCAATTCCATTCACAAATATTTTGCTGACCCTAACACTGGAAATCACCGTTGACAACTAGGCGAGAAAAGGATAACCAGATTTCAAATCCTCTATTAAAGTTCTCCACAAGGCATTCAAGGATATCCGCAACCGGCTGGCACCAAACACAATATTATTTATAACTGTTACCATATGAATTTTGTCAACCAGTCGACAAAAATTTTACGCGTGCACTCGTTACATAAACGACCACATGACCTCCACCAAGCGACAAAGTTTATATATCAACACATCTGCTTTGAAGTCCAAAAAGCTACAAAGCTGAGATATTAAAGATAGCGTAGCGTTACCATTAACTATTTTTTTGATTTACAGCAAGATGTCTGCCAAGAAATTTTAAGGCTGGTCTCAGACCGGTTATCATAAGATTAAGGCAAATTCACTCAATGAAAAACAGCCTGATCCAGGCAAAAGATAAAGTCATTTGAAAACCTAGCGGTCTACCTGAATTTCATAAATTCTTCACCTACTACGATGACATTAAAACAACGGTTCTTGAGTTCCAATAAGTAATCAGTAATAAAGCTGAAACCATTAATAAATCCACAAATAAGAAGATTCATATTAGAGATGGATAGCGTCAGCTTTGGAAACAAAGAGTATTGCGTTGTACCAACGACAAGGGGCAACGATCGCAAAATTGTATAGCACAATGCAACAAACCAATACTATTGAGCACAGAGAACAAGCATTCATAAGAAATCTATGGGCACAAATTCTGGTTTTATAAAGAAGTTGAAAAGCCGGAAGAAAATGGATACAGGCAGAAATTTATGTACAAAGGGCACTTGCGGCAAATAACAATAGGCAGGTCACAATTTTTTGATATGTTTGATATCTAAAAACTAGCGTAATCGGTAAGGCAGAAAGACTTATAAAGAATGCCAATAAACTGTTTCGACATGGTGAAAAAATCAGATATTTTCACTTTAGAGCTATAAGGGACACGTTAGTTGTTGTTTTTAATTTTAATATTTATTTTTTATAAGTAATTCAGTCAATTATCTCTTAAACCTATTTAACAGAACTTAAAAAACATTAACATTAACAAAGAAACATTTAAAATACTAACAAAGGCACTAAATCCAACTGCCCATAAAGTGTTTCGACACTGCGTTTTTGGTGCATTTTCGTTGTGAGATTTGTATGAAATTCGTATGTACAGTTACATTTTATTAAATTAAAAATGCTTAGATCCATAAAAGTCAAAATTTTTTTGCGCAGATCGCTTGCCAGTGAAATGAAGAATGATTGTGGAATCACCTTATCTCGCGAATGTGGCCTGTATCCATTTAAAGTACCTACCCTAAAAAAAACGGCGCCGGTCGTTGAAAGCAGTTGAAAATACCGACTGTACAGCTTGTATTGCATTTCTCAAGAGACCCGATAACAATAGCGGTTACACGACACAAGCTGAACAGCACAAATAAGACGATCAACGCGCAATCATTGAGCAAATCAAATCCAAAAACTGGACACTATGCTTTAGTTTCTTGAACAAAGTTCGTGTTTTAGCCACCACACAGAAATGCCACAAGAGATTCGATGGGAGCAACTACTACATATTCTTTAACTACAAGAAATATAGAAATTATTACAAGAAATCTAAATATGATATTTCGATGTGACAATTTACTTGCAAAAAAAGCCGCTGAGCAATTGAATTGGATTCAACGACAAAAAAAAGAGCGCCGACTCCCCAAGCCGGCACAGCACGCTCCGGCATTTGGAAAATTCTTCAATAGAGCTACAATCATTGGCAAGTAACGTAAATCTACTTGCTACAGCAAAAGTGATAGTAAATAGTAATAGTAAATATGTTGGTGAAGTCACTACACAGTATAACAACAATGCAGATCGACACATTTATTCTACCGCACATTATTACGGATCAGTCAGCCCAATGCACAAACGAAACAGACAGACACAAACAACATGGCGGCAACCCTACCGTTGGCAGATCCTCAATTCAACAAACCGAGAAAATTATTGTGCTCATTGGTGCTGAACATTATAATGAACTATTTCTCCCACAAAAAACACAAACTCATACCCTCTGCTCCAATCCTGTAGCAAACCAAGTTGGGATGGGTCGAGGCTACAAAAGTTAAGTAATCAAGGGTTTCAGCAGCCATCTGTGCAGTTGCTACAGGAGAAGAAATGAATGACCTAATTCTAATCCTAATTATGAACCCTAGACAACTTTGAAACATCAGAAAAGCATCGTACACTAACTGAATGGGAATGCGAAAATCATTTTTATTGACATTTGTCTGTTCGTTGCAGACGACAGATGAATCTTAAAACTGCCGTTGAACCTCGGTCCTCGTTGAAGACTGCAAAAAAAAGGTTCTCGTCTTTAAAAAAACCATAGACAGGATCTGGAAAGGATTTGTGAACTTCATTACCTCTGTAGAATGGGTCTCATGAAACTGGCCCTCGGAAGCTCCTTCAAACAAAATATTAATATATTTTTATTAATAAAAAATTAAAATCTTCAAATGACAAACAGTATTTTGCAAAGCTTTCTTATGTCGATCACTCGATCCATTCGACAGGAGTTTGTGAAAATTCTGCTACCCAACGGATTCAAATTACGCAATGTGCTTAAACAATAGGAAAATTCTCCAAGGAATTCCCAATGCAATGTGCAAAAACCAGCAAATATCTGTGAGTTTACTATGTTAAAAGTTTTCGACGAGATATCAACATTGAATCCACCACAGTGCCAGGATATTTTTGGTTGGATTCTACCGTTGTTCTTTCATGGATCAATGCACCGGTTTCCACATCGTACACCAAAAATGTGTGGCCTACCAATAAGCCTAGCTGCATCTCAATCCACACTAGTCGAAAAGTTGCATACCTGCCGAAACAGCAACGCATTTCACAAGTTACAACGTAGTGTTGCCTACATGTTGCAGACAACATGAACTGCGGTGCTCAAGCCTTTATCAAAACGATAAACAAAATCAATCTGTGTTACGTGCAAAAAGGCAAAACCCAAGTTAATAAACAGAATAATTGGTAATTTTCCAGCCGTCTTAAATAAAAATAAAATAAAAATAAAATTCACGAAAAATAACCAAAAAAAGTATACATAGCCGTATTCTGTTGCCCCTCTACAAAAGCGGTCCATCTCGGTGTAGTTAGCGAACTGACTATAAATGCGTTTCTAGGAGCCCTGTAGCGATTCCTAAGCCGCTGCGGCAAATGTCAAACGATTCATTGTGACAATGCAACTAACTTTGTTGGAGCAAACAACCAACTGAAGAAACTGGGATGATCAATATTTGGCAAGGAGGCTCAAGCAGAGATCATCAATCAAAAGAAAAAATAAGTTGCATTCACATTTATACCACCATCATTTGGAGGCCTATGGGAAGCTGCGGTCAAGTCTGCAAGACGACTTCTGGTTACCACTCTATCACTGCATCTTTAACATTCGAAGAATTAAGCAACAAAAAAGCCTTACTAAAACGGTTGGGAACCGGTATCCAGACTCAAGCAAAAATTTTGGAGTCAATGGTTACAAGAATATTTACAAAAGTTGCAAGCCAGACATAAGTGGAAAGCCGTCAATATCAAGGAAGGTATGCTTGTTCTAGTCGATGAAGACAACAAACGTGTGATGAGCTGGCCAGGATATTCACGTTCGTTTGGTTGACGCTAAAACTGCTTCCATCCAAAAAGCGCCCCATAACCAGGCTTGCGCCGTTATTTTCAGACGATATGGCCAAACCCATTAAGGAAACCAAGGACACATAAAAATTATACGCCACGAAAACGGGCTATGTCGCCTTTGACATTCCTGCTATTTAAGTTACCCTTTCTACTAACCGGGCGATAAAGGTAGCTGTGACACAGTTCAAAACGAAGCCTGGAATCTTTTATGAAAAAACCAGAATAAAGGAGAGAGCAGTATCCCAACTGACCATGGTTATATACCATGAATCGGAACGATTCTGGTGCGATACGAAAACATTCAACTCAGGCATAAACAAGTTCATATATATATGCCCAGAATTAAATAATAATGACATATGTGTGCACTTTCTCAGCACTTTTAGTACGTTTGTATTACAAATGGCAAATCGTCAAATGGAACATAGCGCGGCTAAGGACCGAGTTTTTTGCTGCAAGGGTGGAGGCGGTCGGCCTGAATAGAGAAGTAGCTGTAGATTGGCTACTTCAGAAATGAATGTTCTCAGGGCGGTCTGTAAGGCTTCCGTGTCCTGTAGTATGCCTCGCCACGTGAAAAAGCAGGTTTACTGGTGGAGACCAAAAATAGCGGATCTGCGCAGGAAGTGTCATAGGCTACGTCGAGTCGCACAGTGGGCGAGAAACCGATTGGAAGCGAATGTTAAGTCGGCGAAGCATAAGGCCGCAAAAAAGGAATAACGACGAGCCATTAATCAAAGCAAGGCCTGCTGCTGGAGGGAGTTGAGGCAGACATAGAAAAGGATCCCTGGGGACTGGGCTACAAACTTGAGACTTGAAAACTGGGGGCCCTGAAATCTGTGGAAGTCACGGAAGCCGTGACGATGAAGAACATAGTCGCCGCGCTATTCCCACAGCACCCGACCAGGTCAGGAAGTAGCTCCTCTCTTTTCTCAGGGAGAACTAGAAAAAGCAGTTCTTACGATGAATGATAAGAAGGCACCTGACCCGGATGGGATACCGAATGAGGCTCTGAAGCTGGTCTTACATTAGAGCCCAGGACTTCTACTGCGCATGTATAATGCCTGCCCAGGCGATGGAATTTTCTTCTCGTATTGGAAAACTTCAAGGCTGGTGCTCATCAGCAAAGGAAAGGGCGATCCGGAGTCTCAATCGTCCTACCGCCCGTTGTGTATGCTGGATACAGCGGAAAAGGTGATGGATAAGCTGATTAAGTCCACGTTAACGGCAGCAATTCGTAATGCCGGGGGTCTCTCATCGAGGCAGCACGGGGAGAAAGGGCGCTCTTGTTTCTTTTCTTACATTCTGTACTCGTGTCAGGCCACCAACCAACTGGGAATGCAACCAACCAACGGGAAATATTTGAACAAGATTCATATTGTACGGACAATAAGAACAAATACGAACAAAATGCAGTATTACTTAGTTTAAAAAGGGTTGCTTAACTGGAAGGCGGAGGTCAACCCGTTGCACTCACCTATCCCGACGTGTTTAGAACCTCTAGTAGGGTCAGGCTCAAAAGGACCAAGAATGACATTCAAGCCAAAGTCCAATATAATTACCGAGCCGTAAAAATCAGGGCTCGGATCACGGACTGCAAGCATCACATACGATGAGGTTAGCCAGCTGAAGTGGGCCAAACAAAAGATCAAGTACGGTACAGAAGTCTTGTATGGCGGTTTAAGTCGGTTTTGTCAAGGAGCATCTGGCTGGCAAGCCTCAGCGCTCCACTAAAACCGCAAAAGAAAAGGTTTGCCCAGGCGTGTAGCGAGGCGGCATCTAGTCGTCTCACTAATCGACAGGAGCGATCAATACAGCAAAATAAAGCCCGAGCTTTGGAAGGCGCTGCTGTTTTATGAGCAAACAAAGGCACTAAATCCAACTGACACGAAAGTATGAACACACTTCCTTTTTTGGTTAATTCGTATAAAAATAAAAGCGCTCAACAGCTGAGCTAAAAAGTAATGCAATTTTCTGTTTTAATCATTATCGGGAGAGTTTTAGGCTGTTTTTAAATGCCAGGAAAGCGGTTATCTTTCGCCAATAACCAATTGGTTAACTACTACTACTCCACCATCGGTAATTCCGCCTATGAGATTGCAGAAATGTTTGCAATAAGCCGGAAAACTGCTTACAACGTTTAAGCCGCTTAAAAACGAGGGAAGGAAAGAGGCAAAAACCTTCAACTTATCAGCCGCGGGCAATAGTTCCAACGGCAGAGCAAATTATGTTTAAAATAAAAAATCACTTGCCAATGAGGTGAAAAATGTTTGTGGAATCACCATATCACGCGAATGCGTCAGAAAATCCATTAAAAGTACCGAGCTTTAATCTCAAGCTGCGCATTTTTATTTTTAATAAAAGTAACAATAAATACGAATTTAACAACGAAAATATACCAAAAGAGGAAGTGTGTAAAAACTTTCGTGTCAGTTGAATTAAGTTCCTTTTTTGTATTTTTTAAAAATATTGAACAAGAACCAGTGTGTCCCTATAGCTCTAAAGTGGAACAATCAAAATTTTTCACAGTGTGTAAACACTTCTGTGTCAAGCTGTACTTGTTATTTTAATTGTGTAAAAGAAAGGAATTCTTGGACGGTTTTAAAATATAGTTACTATCTTGACATACATCGATAAAATTTTAGCATCTCTAATGTCCACCCTAATAATAATTGTATTGATTGTGTTTTGCTGTAGCGGTTGTTTTGACGTTTAATATATTATAAAATGTTTTAATTTTCGATGATATCCGACATAACGTAAAAAGTAAAGTGTTTCAGGTAGGTGTTTGCTTTCGTGTGTGCAATTATTCATTGATTTATATGTTTTGCTAAACTGAAATGTGTCTATACATTTACATATAATCCAACATAAATATATTCAGTACTCTGTAGATATATGCATTTAACATTTTAATTATACATATGTTGTTTATGCACAAGCTACGTGTGTAGCGTGTTACATATTCGGTATTGAGAATTAAGAACGCTGTTTATTTTCAAATGCTTAGCTGGTTTATCTCTGGGTCTAAGTAAATAAAATATAAAATAAAAACATTAGGTCGACGATTTTGGTCAAACCTTGCCATTTTGTGCTGCATATGATTCCATTTTGTAAACATGTATACAGTTTGCCAACAAAGTGTTTACACACGGTTGATGTTAGTTTATTTTTATTACCTTTTATTTTTGTATGGAATTTCAATAATTATCTTTTAAGCCAATTAAGCAAAATAAAAAAAATATTGACATTAACAATGAAAAAAAAAAACCGTTACTAACAAAGGCACTAACTTCAACTAACAAAAAAGTGTTTACGCAATGTCAATCTTTGAATTACTTTTTGGTCTTAAAATACAATTAATTTTTTATGTGTCCGCTGTTCGCGTCCATAACCAGTTGCTTTTTCATCACTTCTATAAGATTTTGAACATATTCGTTGGTTCTTTTAGTGGATTTTCTGACTCATTCGCCTGAAGTAATTCTACATTCATTCTTCATATACGCAAGCATTCTGGTCGAAATAGTTCGATTCTCATTGATCTCTCTGATCATTATTCGCTCTGCCCTAGGAGTTATTGCCCGCGTTTTCCATTTGAAGGCATCTCCTCCATCCTTCCCTCGTTTTTTACACGGCTTAAACTGAAACTTTTAACAATTTTCCTTGCGAACATTTGAGCAATCTTAGAGGCCGATTTACCGATGGAGTTTTAATAAACTAATTGGCTTATGTCAAAAGATAACCGCTTGCCTGGCATTCGAAAACCGTTTTAAACTCTCCCGATAATGATTAACGATAATAATTCTCAGAAAATTGCATTACTAGCAGTTTAGCGCTTATATTTGAAAGAAAAATAATTGTGAATACGAAAATTTGAACGAAAATAAACCAGTTGGCATTTGAATTTAGCGTCTTGTTTGTATTTTTTAATTTTTCATTGTTAATGTTAATAATTTTAAGTTTTGTTTCATAGGTTTAAAAAATTATTTGTTCAATTACTTATGAACATAAAAAAAATAAAAAGCAAGTAGAGTCTCCCTTTTAGCTCTAAAGTAAAACAACATTTTTCGCAGTGTAAACATTTTGTTGGCAGATTGTACATGGTTTTTTTTTTTAATATTTTATTCCTATGACGCTTCGAAACGTTTAAATTATAGACGAAGTCTGTCAGATCGGTCAACTGAGTCAAATAGTATATGTTTTAAGGATTATCAGTCTTTAAAAATATGTTGTTTTTTGATAGTTTTAAAATGGGAAAGATATAATGGAAGCATCTCCGACCCTATAATATACTTAATAATTTTTTATAGGTCTGCAACAAAAACCATTTTGATTTGGTAATATTCGTTTGTCGCACCGATCCCAGAGTCTATAGAAGCAGAACTCTCCAGTTTTGGACGATAGGCGCAATAAAATATTTTATATTCGAAAACGTTGACACTTGTTAAAACTTTATTAAAATCTGTAAAGAAAAATGAAGATATCATAGTTGTAGAAATTTAATTAATTTAAATTCCACAAAAAAATTATTAATTAAACTTTAAAGTCCTCTATATATTTTAAGCATAATTAAAATTTTGTAAACCCCAAACCAATTTAAAATGGATATAATTTTTTTCAAATTAATGTTACAGCACAAAGAAAGCATCTAAGAATCCTAATTAGCAACAAAAGACGAGTCGATTTGGCTATATATATATCAGTTTAGAAACTACTCCGGAGACATCCAAGTTTGAAATACACACAAACAATGACTATCGCAAGTTTTGTTGCTGTTATATTCAAGTCGAGCTTGCTCGGCTTTGTCTGCCTGCTTAGTTTTCTTTAGCTTCGTTACTTAGTGTACAAGGGTTCCTTTAAAGGCTTTCTTGCTAAAAATTTGGTGAGTCAAGCTCAAAATTGTGCATCTGCAGGTCTGAAGGCGGAATAGATGTGCCTGGCCTGTATATTTTGTCGGACGTCATCAGTTATGTGTGCACCAGATTTGGCGACCCTTGAAAGGGAACGGGGCATCTGAAATGGGCGTGGCACTACAAATTTTGGGGCAGCAAATTTTTCCTTTCTTTAAATCTTATTATACCCTGATCCCATTAAAAATGGGAAAAAAGGGTATAATGAAGTTGTGCAAAAGTATGTAACAGGCAGAAGGAAGCATCTCCGACCCTATAAAGTATATATATTCTTGATCAGCATCGAAAGCCGAGTCGATATAGCCATGTCCGTCTGTCCGTCTGTCCGTCTGTCTGTATGTATGAACGCGTCGATCTCAGAGACTATAAGAGCTAGAGACTCCAGATTTCGAACTTAAGCTCGCCTAATCCCTAGGCAGTACAAGTTTGTTTCCGATTTTCGATAACTCTTCCCGTTTCCGATATACACATGGGATCGATAACAACAAAATCTTGAATTTGGAAAACTTTGAGATGCAATTTGAATTATAAAACAAAATAATGACAATCTGTGAAAATTTTATTGAATTCGGATAATAAACACTGGAGATATGGGACATTGAAGTTTTGTATGCACTATGCAGTATGCGCGTACACACACACACATATATACTTGCAAGCACTGACTGTACGCGTAAAGTATAGGGATCAGGGTATCGTCTAGTCGGGATATCTCGACTAAAGCCTTCTTACTTGTTTTTAAACTCTAATTTCTTAAATTTTTCAAGTTTAAATCAAATTAACCTATTTTTATACCCTGATCCCATTAAAAATGGGAAAAAGGGTATAATGAAGTTGTGCAAAAGTATGTAACAGGTAGAAGAAAGCATCTCCGACCCTATAAAGTATATATATTCTTGATCAGTATCGAAAGCCGAGTCGATATAGCCATGTCCGTCTGTCCGTCTGTCTGTCTGCTCTGTCTGTCTGTCTGTCCGTATGTATGAACGCGTCGATCTCAGAGACTATAAGAGCTAGAGACTCCAGATTTGGAACTTAAGCTCGCCTAATCCCTAGGCAGTACAAGTTTGTTTTCGATTTTCGATAACTCTTCCCGTTTCCGATATACATGGGATCGATAACAAAAAAATCTTGAATTTGGAAAACTTTGAGATGCAATTTGAATAATAAAACAAAATAATGACAATCTGTGAAATAATTTATCGAAATCGGATAATAAACACCGGAGATATGGGACATTGAAGTTTTGTATGCACTATGCTGTATGCGCGTTCACACACACACACACATACTTGCAAGCACTGACTGTACGCGGAAAGTATAGGGATCAGGGTATCGTCTAGTCGGGATATCTCGACTAGAGCCTTCTTACTTGTTTTATTTTTATAAAAATTATTTAAGTTTCACTAAATAAATTGAAAAAAAATATGAATTCACAATTTTAGATAAAACTAAGCTCTTTCTCCTACCTCTTTTATTCGTTGGCTTTTATACTTTTAAGTCGAGTACATTCATTATGGTAAAGATAAATTGTTCTATTTTTTTCAGCGGCTTTAAAATCACAACAAACAATAGTGTAAGTAAAACCATTGATATTTTTAGCAACCAAATGCCCTTCTCGCGAAATAAATGCTGTGCCGGGAACCAAATTTGTTTAGAGAAATAATTTTATACAAGACAAGATCCCATAATGTGTATATTTTTGATAAGCAACAATTACAGAGATCGATTTTTTCCGGTTTCTACATACTAGTGAAAAAAATATGAGTTTGAAACTTTTAAATAATATTGATAGCCTCTCAAAATTTAATTGAAATTGGCTACCGGAGATGTCGATGGTTGAAATTTAATCAAGTATTTAGATAGATAAATTTTTTTTTTTTTTTTTGTAAATATAGACCCACGGTACACTTGGGATACAGGGTTGCGCCAAACCACTCTGCAACTGCCGAAGGCCTTAAAGAATTAAAAAACTATATAATTGTTTTTGATGTGTTTGATTGCGTCATATACTTGTTTACACTCCTGCCATGCATACCAGTTATCAGTCCCGATTGCTACAATACACCCAACTGTAACCCTTCTACAGTTTACAGTAAGCCACTTTTGTGGTGGATTGATGGCGATCTGGCTGAAAAAGCTTGTATACAGCTGCCTTACAGCAGGGTCGCGATCTATGATACATACATTCTTATATAAAGTCGATTTTATCCAAGCCGCTGAGTTAAGTTTTGAGCGTTCCAATTAAAACATGCGCAACCTTTTTATACGCTGAAATGAACCCATTGGGTAAAACGAGTATAATGATTTTGTGCGAAAGTATTAAACAGATAAAGATCTCCGACCCCATTAAGTATATATATATTCTCGATCAGCATCAACAGCCGAGTCGATATAGCCATGTCCGCTTCTTTGTATGAATTCGTCACCCTCAGAGACTGAAAGCTATACACTTTGCCAGGAAAAGGTTTACACAAAGTGAAAAATTGGTTGTTGTTTTTAATTTTGTTTTTATTTTTCATAAGTAATTCAATCGATTATTTCTTAAACCTTTTAAACAAAACTTAACAAATATTAATATTAACAAAGCATTTCAAAAACTAACAAGGGCACTTTGGTAATGCAATTTTCTAAGAAATTGTATAATTTGAATATAGAATTAATATACAATCAACGGTTTTCAAATGCCAGACAAGCGGGTACCTTCCAAAACTCTATCTTTTGGAAAACGGCCTCTTAGATTGCAGAAATCTTTAGCCCCGTTAAAATCGAGAAAAGGATGATGGCAAAGACTATAACTGGTCGCCCGCGCAATAGCTCAATAATTATTCAATTTTTTTTTTTTTGCCAGAACGATTGCCAATGATATGAATGATATATGATATGATATGAATTAATGTGGAATCACCATACCTCGCAAATATACCCGAAAAGCCATTGAAATACCGACCTTTACTGTACCTTCTGCTCGAAAAATATTGATTTCGGCGAATCATGTTCAGACACGTTTCACTTTTGCCAAGATCCACGTGGGACAGCCAGATCCTTATTGGGACGACGTGGTATTTTGTGATAAATCCTCTCTGTCCTCGGAGCTATTACCCGCGGCCGACCAGTTATGCGCTTCGCAACCCTCCTTATCTCGATTCAAACCCGGCTAAAAACATTGCAAACGGTTTTCCTGCTAATTGCTAACATTTCTACATTTGGAAACCGTCGAAAACTGTCCCAATTATAAATAAGTAAATAATAAGAAAATTGCATTATCAAGAACTACGCATTTTTATTTTAATTAAAAGTAACTGTAAATACGAGTTTCAGAACGAAAATACACCGAAAACGGAAGTGTATTAACATTTTCGTGGCAGTTTAATTAAGTGCCTTTGTAAGTATTTTAATTGTTGTTATACCCTGATCCCATTAAAAATGGGAAAAAGGGTATAATGAATTTGTGCAAAAGTATGTAACAGGCAGAAGGAAGCATCTCCGACCCCATAAAGTTTATATATTCTTGATCAGCATCAACAGCCGAGTCGATATAGCCATGTCCGTCTGTCCGTCTGTCTGTCCGTCCGTATGTATGAACGCGTCGATCTCAGAGACTATAAGAGCTAGAGACTCCAGATTTGGAACTTAAGCTCGCCTAATCCCTAGGCAGTACAAGTTTGTTTCCGATTTTCGATAACTCTTCCCGTTTCCGATATACACATGGGATCGATAACAACAAAATCTTGAATTTGGAAAACTTTGAGATGCAATTTGAATTATAAAACAAAATAATGACAATCTGTGAAATTTTTATCGAAATCGGATAATAAACACCGGAGATATGGGACATTGAAGTTTTGTATGCAGTATATGCGTACAAACACACACACACATACTTGCAAGCACTGACTGTACGCGGAAAGTATAGGGATCAGGGTATCGTCTAGTCGGGATTTCTCGACTAGAGCCTTCTTACTTGTTTGTAATGTTAATGTTTTTATACCCTGATCCCATTAAAAATGGGAAAAAAGGGTATAATGAAGTTGTGCAAAAGTATGTAACAGGTAGAAGGAAGCATCTCCGACCCCATAAAGTATATATATTCTTGATCAGCATCGAAAGCCGAGTCGATATAGCCATGTCCGTCTGTCCGTCTGTATGTATGAACGCGTCGATCTCAGAGACTATAAGAGCTAGAGACTCCAGATTTAGAACTTAAGCTCGCCTAATCCCTAGGCAGTACAAGTTTCTTTCCGATTTTCGATAACTTTTCCCGTTTCCGATATACACATGGGATCGATAACAAAAAAATCTTGAATTTTGAAAACTTTGAGATGCAATTTGAATTATAAAACAAAATAATGACAATCTGTGAAATTTTTATCGAAATCGGATAATAAACACCGGAGATATGGGACATTGAAGTTTTGTATGCACTATGCAGTATGCGCGTACACACACACACATATACTTGCAAGCACTGACTGTACGCGTAAAGTATAGGGATCGGGGTATCGTCTAGTCGGGATATCTCGACTAGAGCCTTCTTACTTGTTTAACTTTTGTTTGATCGGTTTAAGACAGTGGTTCCCAGACTTATTTTGTCCACCGCCCCCTGAGAATAAATACCTATTAGCGCCACCATTTTTTCACCTATTTTTCTATATTTCTGAGACCTGCAGCGCCCACAAGGGGGCGTTATTGCCCACTTTGGGAAACACTGGTTTAAGAGATAATTAACTGAATTACTTATAAAAAATTTAAATTAAAAACAACAACCAGCTCTATAGCTCTATGTGAAAAAATCCAAATTTTTCGCGGTGTTGAAACATTAGCGTGGCAAAGCTTATAGCTCTTAAGTGAAAAAATCAACATTTTTATACCCTGATCCCATTAAAAATGGGAAAAAAGGGTATAATGAAGTTGTGCAAAAGTATGTAACAGGTAGCAGGAAGCATTTCCGACCCTATAAAGTATATATATTCTTGATCAGCACCGAAAGTCGAGTCGATATAGCCATGTCCGTCTGTCCGTCCGTCTGTCCGTCTGTCCGTCTGTCCGTCCGTCTGTCCGTATGTATGAACGCGTCGATCTCAGAGACTATAAGAGATAAAGACTCCAGATTTGGTACTTAAGCTCGCCTAATCCCTAGGCAGTACAAGTTTCTTTCCGATTTTCGATAACTCTTCCCGTTTCCGATATACACATGGGATCGATAACAACAAAATCTTGAATTTGGAAAACTTTGAGATGCAATTTGAATTATAAAACAAAATAATGACAATCTGTGAAATTTTTATCGAAATCGGATAATAAACACCGGAGATATGGGACATTGAAGTTGTGTATGCAGTATGGAGTATGCGTGTGCAAACACACACACACATACTTTCAAGCACTGACTGTACGCGTAAAGTATAGGGATCAGGGTATCGTCTAGTCGGGATTTCTCGACTAGAGCCTTCTTACTTGTTCACTTTGTGAAAACACTTTCGTGGCAAAGCGTAATCTCTGCGATCCCAATATTCACATGTCACAAATCTTAAATTTGGAAATTGTTTTCGTTTAAGAAACTAGTTATAAAATAATTAAATTCTGTTAAATGATTATGAACAATTAAATGGAAGATTAACATTTTGTCAATATGGGGTTCCAGAGTATTTCTTAGTCGCGCTTTCTTGAATAGAGCCTTACGTGTGGTTTGTTATTATTTTCAGTTTGCTTGGATAGAGTAATGGTGAGTGCGCTAAAGAATAAAAGACATCTACAACGTTTGGTTGTTTGGGAGAGACTAATTTATTATACCAAGCGGTAGCCTAAAACAGTTTATCGAGTAAATCGATATACATCATACAATTTTGGCATTGCCAACTTAACACTCCTCCTCAAATCATAAATGTATATAACTATTTTAAGCCGAGCAACGCAGTACATTTTACATGGCGTAGCCTGTGTAGGACTTCCTGTCCGTTTAATCGCCTGCCCAATCTTCTTCCACGTAGCCCGCAATCGCCTCGTTGGCTCTCTTATAGACCAACGCCAGATCTGCTGTAGAGTGCAGATATCGTAGCACCTGCTTTGCCGCTGCTAGATGCTCCCCGTGAGGATCCGAGTTCCTTTGGCATAATTTGCACACCGAGTGCAAAATGTCAGGACGAGTGCACAGCGCTATATACATTAGAGATCCAATGATAGATTCATACTCTGTCACATCAACACGTTTACACATATCGTTTTGACAGTTGGAAATTGGCTTCCAATGGCGTTGACGTCGTGCGACAGTTGTCCATGCCCAACTCGTGAAGCAGTCCCATGATATGCTTCTTCTGGCCAACACGAATCGCACCAGTTTCACCTTCTCGTTTAACTTCCAGACCAAGAAAGTGTTCCACTGAATCTTTATCGACAACCTGAAATTCAGAAGCATGAGCTTTTTTAGTCGCCTCCATCTCACCCATGTCTTAGCACGCCAACAGTAAGTCGTCAACGTAGACAGCAATCACGTTGATCATCTTCGTCTTTGAAGACTTCGTGTACAGGCACGGTTCGCTTGCACATGCGCTGTAGTCAATCTTTTTTAAAACGTCATCCAGAGTTGCGTTCCAAAGACGGCCTGCTTGTTTTAAGCCATATAGCGATTTCTTCAGCTTGAGTACATCTCCAGACTTGTCGTCATAGTGCTCTGGTTGTTTCATGAAGACCCCTCCTCGAGATCGCCGTTTAGGTATGCAGTTGACACATCCAGTTGATGAACAAACAGCTCATGTTCAGCTGCCATAGTCAAGACCATACGAATAGTAGCATAACGAACTACTGGTGAGTATGTCTCTTCGTTGTCGATTCCATATTTTTGACTGCACCCTTTCGCCACCAAGCGCACCTTGTAGCGCTCGATTTTTCCTGCTAAGTTCTTTTTTCTACCGTAAACACCCATTTCCATCCAATGGGTCTTTTACCAACTGTTAATTTCCCTACCTCCAACGTCTTATAACGTAATAAAGCGTCGTATTCTTTCTGCATCGCCGATTCCCAGTGATCAGCCTGGACGCTTTCCATCTCTTCAGTATCGCTATACGGATCGTTTTGATCTCTAGCTTCCTCATTTGCCTCCTGTTCAGTCTCTTTGATCAATGTCGTGATGTGATGTTGC
>JAWNNW010000392.1:0-66700 GCA_035044465.1 Scaptomyza tumidula
CACTTGCGACTATTTTCGGCTTACCTATTTTCGGGATTGCTCCTATACTGACTAACTATTTGAGTCAAATTTCTAATAGCATTAGTTGCCCCTTATCTTGCTAAAAGGCGAGCAGTTCGCCTTGCCTTTTGTGTTTCGCACCTGCTCAATCAACCTACGAACTGGATTGTCCCTAACCTGGGCCCGTTGTCTCCTATCTCTTGCTCTTTCTAAAATTCAAGTTTCAATGTCAGTTCGACGGTTGGCGTGCTTTACAATGTTTTGTCTCTGTTCGTCAGCCCTATATTCAGGGTCTTGTCGGCGCCTCGTTCGACGCGAAGTATCTTGACGTTCCCTTTTCCTAATCCTCTCAGAGCGTCTAAATTCTTCATTATCCCTGCGCTCTCTTTGTGAAAGTGTGTTAATCACTCTTTCCTGCTCTGTATAGTTCGGGTCGGACTTATTTAACTGATTTCTAGCCCTATTTCTTTGAGACTTACTAGCTGCTGATAGTCTATTTAGGCATATAAACTTTTCAAGTGGGTATGGGAAAAAAATAATGTTATTTAAAGCTGTAATTAATAGTAAATGTCTATAAAGCTGCAAAAAACAATAATGATATATTTATCTTAAACAAATAATAATTTGAATCGTAAAAAAAGTCTTAAAAAAGACAATTAGATATTTCAAAAATTCAAAGACTTGCTATTTTCCAAATCCTTGGTCACGAGACAATTAACACACACAACTTCTTTTAACCAATCACGTAAAGAAACACACAGATAATTTCTAGTCACAATCACTTGCAGAAACACAGTTCATTTCTTTACACAACCATTTGATTTCGAAGTTTGTAGTTGACTAACTTCAAGAAGTCAACTTTTTTTACTAAAAGGACAACTGTTAACCTTTTCTTATTTAAAAATTTCTCTAATAAGTATTCCACTGCTAAAAGACCCTATTATTTGGATAATTTTAGCAGGTTAGAAAGTGCAAGTGTTGTTTAGCGTAGGTACTAAAGGCTTGTCGAAAAATTAAAGGCAGCGCAAGTATACATTCGTTTGCAAATAACAACAGGTACTAAAGGGTCATATAAAGCAGGTCATCGTTTAATTCATAACCAAACACAAGTTATGTTATAACAAAGTGAAAAACCCAGACCTTTTTAATGTTTGTATATACCTGTCCAAAAATGATTTAAGTTCCCCGTTATGTACTTATTTTGCACGCGTATTACGCTGCACTCACCATACACATGCCTGCTGATATTTGATAATTACAAATAAACGAATTGGTATAACTTCTAACTTAACCGATTTTGATACAATTTTTACAAAAGATCAATATCATGTCAATTTATTATGTGAATGTGCTGGATTTTAAAAATTCAAGATTTTGTTGTTATCGATCCCATGTGTATATCGGAAACGGGAAGGGTTATCGAAAATCGGAACAAAACTTGTACTGTCTAGGGATTAGGCGAGCTTAAGTTCCAAATCTGGAGTCTCTAGCTCTTAAAGTCTCTGAGATCGACGCGTTCATACATACAGACGGACGGATAGACGGACAGGGCTATATCGACTCGGCTGTTGATGCTGATCAAGAATATATATACTTTATGGGGCGATGAAGCTTTTTTCTGCCTGTAACATACTTTTGCACAAAACCATTATATCCTTTTTACCCATTTTTATTGGGTTCAGGGAATAAAAATATGTACACATCATAATTTCATGAAAAATTATTTTGATTTTGATATGTCCATTCCGGAATCTGCTCCTCTCGAAGAGCATTACTATATAAATGTGTTCCGAGACCTTTGAGTACTTTTACTAAACAACTTTTCAGAGGTAGTTGTATTCAACACTGATCAACTTTCGGCTAAACAAGTTCGCCGTAACTGCCGACACTTCAATAATGTATAGGCAAATTATTGTTTCTGAGGAAGACAGGAACTTTCTACTTATTTTGTGGAGAGTTAAAACTTCTCAAAATATGCAGGCATACAGGTTGAAAACTGTTACATATGATACAGCGTCAGTACCTTTTCTGGCTGTACGTTGTTTATTTTAAGAGATGACAAATAGTTTCTACTTCGACGATATGCTGGCAGGTGCAAACAGGTTTCAGTGGCCAAGTGAGCTTTAATAACCAGATTCTGTGTTGAATGTGAAATTACTATTAAAATTTGTTAAGACATGTTAAAAGCATGTGTTCAAATATCATCTTGACGTGGATAGTTTTGCATCTTTAAAAACAACAAAGCGTTACATCTTGTCCATAGCTAACAGAATGTATGATTCTCTTGGCTTATTATATTTATTCATATAATATAGAGGCTGAAGGTACATTGGGATATAGCTATTCCTATAAGTCCCCACACTGCAGATTTACTACTACTTGGGGGACTCACACTAAATCGGAATCCCTCGGTGTGTTGAAGTTGTACCAAAAGGTTCTAGTTCACGGCTGACGCCTCGAGTCACGCCTGTTGTTGTACCTACATGTAAAAACAAAGACGTTGGCTACAAGTTTGCTGCTTTAAGCCGACGAAAGGTTTCCGTTAGATTTTTCACGTATTGCTCTCTTGTCGCCCCTATTACTATAGTCAAGAACTAAAGTTGTCCATTCCTTGTGCATTTCCAGTACCCATACTTAAGGTCGAGTGTTGATATGAATTGTGCGTGCCTCAATCGTTCCAAGATATTGTTTAGCCGGATCACGCGATATTTGGTACGGTCTATGCACATTCGCCACTCACCCGATTTCTTACGAATAAGGACGAAGGGTGCACTATGTATGGTTGTAAGGCGCCGTTTGTATCAGCTCATTCACTTGTTCGTCAATGACCTGCTGCATCGCCAGGTTCTGGAAGTAATATTTTCTTTTGATAATCTTAAACTGTATTCTAATACGTGGGACACGCCCTTGCCTCAAAAAATTCTGTACACGTGGCAAGGTCTATCAGCCGGGATCGATTTCTCATCTCTGCCCCTGGGTCCGGTTCCACACTTAGATGCTACCCGCAGACCGATGATATTAGTTTGGTTTGGTTTGGTCTGTAGGTGTTGGTATATAAATGCCTCCTACCCAGCCCTGCAACGGTTCCTTGGTGCCCATATTCAGTTTTGCACCTGGTGTCCCCAGGACACCCCTTCCCGCCATTATTCAACTCGCGCTTTGAAGTGCAATCTGACTTTCGCGGTGAATACCTCAACAGCGTCGACAGTTAACTTCGCTTTCCAACACTGTATGGTCGTGCCGTCTAACATTTATGGCATCACCCACATATCCATCCACCACTTTGCGGAAAAATTCCTCGCTGACAATACTCCTAGTCACTCCTGTGTCGACCGTCGCCGTCAATTCCTGGTCCCCAACTATCACTGTAGCGACCTTGACCCTTAACGGATATTCTATCTCCGGGGCTGGTTCACGTCGATGCCCGTCCTACCCCATTACGGAGACGCCGCTGGTTGTGTCCCGTCCTTGGTGTTTGACAACACTCTTTGCTACTCATGCCCTGGGTACCAGGGTGTAAAGAATCGTAAATGGATTGCTCTTGGCTTAATTCGAAACGACCTGACTTTCTCGCAGTTAACGGTGCCGATTGCGGCAATGCTAACCATCATCTGCACACGAACTGCGTCAGCCGAGTCAGGTTCGAGAACTTATTACAATCGGTATTCCGGGTGATAGATTTTCATATACTATATACAAATCCTGGTCAGACCTATATCCAGCATGGTACATTACACCCCCGAGATCATTCAGATATTTTTTAAACACCTGTCACTATCGCTTTTAAAGTAGCCCACGAAGCGAGTAACGCCCTTCGGAACCTTGATGGACTTAGCGTGTATCTGATGGATCAACCGTGTACCTGGAAACGACTGGAGAGTGACTGAAGTGACGGAGTACCTGGAGAGGATTCAGCTGTTGATCCTCATTGCAGACGCTGCATGTAGGCGGCTACAACTCGAGGCGGCTACAACGTGGGCTTCCAGTCCCGGGTTAAAAAGCTGAAACTGGAATCACTCATTCCACATAATGTGTTTCCAGTCCCGCGCTTTTCAGCAAAAACTGGTATCTGTCATGTGCTTGGCGGTCACGACAATATCTTCCACAGTAGGTTACTGTTTTTCGTATGAGGCGAGTAAAAGAAACACCCTTTGCACTAAATCCGAGTCTGTCGGAACTAAAACATGGAGGCCACCAGACTCCTTTAGTCTGTACCACGGGTTGAGTTTGCCCTTCAAGGCTTGTCTGTGCACGGTTCGCTCGTTGCTCGAGGTATTCGGTCAAGACTAATCTTCTAGGATCGCGAGCGGGTCGGTGCACCCGTTAAATCTAATGCCTCATTTTTAGACCTCCTAAATAGTGGATGATTATCTCCTGTATTGCTGGTCCGGATTTTGGGTCGGTAGCTCACCTGTCTCCTGGGTATTGTGATAATGGACCAATCTAGACGAATACTTTAAATTTTCGTATGTTTAGTCTTAACATGCTGGAAATGGCTGAACGGCGAAAACGTTTTTGTTCTGAACCTGCCCCTTCCTGACTGGGCTTCCGCGTCCGATTTCGATTTCTGCCGTGGTAGTGATCCTAGAGCAGGAATACGGATCGGGTCACGTGTCTCCTGAAATTTTGCTTATCACGCCCAAATCTCAACCGATGACTACCTTCCTTAATAAAACTACATACCCCTTTTCTGTACTCTTCTAACTTCGCGCACTTTCCAACCTGAGTTTCTGAAAAAATATTTTCTAAATCGTCCTTTAAACGGAGGTTTTCCCAATGCACACCCACGCGTTGATCGCTGATTGTAGCGGACTCAACGCTGCCAAACCCGTACGCAATTGGTTTTTCCATTGAACCAAGGCGTAATGTAGATTTTTTTTTCAACAAGCTTTTTACACGTTTCTAATCTTTATAACCATTGTTCAATTATTTTATTGTTTGTTCCGGCGCACATTGTTAGAAGTGCAAAAATCAAAAATGTATGGTAATTTTTTGGCCCAAATTAATTAAAAGTAATAAAAGTAACTTCAAATATCCCGAAATCTTTAGTTAATTGGATTTGGACAGTTATTTGGGTTTGTTTAAATATCAAATTTAAAGAAACAATTAAGAGGGTTCTAGTGGACAAATCCCGACTAGAAGCAAGAAATGTGGTTGATAAGAACAATTATGATAATGTTGATCATGGTGAAAATTTTATTATTGAAATATAAATTGAAAATGTTCATGATATTAAAGAGACTTCTAACCAGTGGGGTAAACAAGCTGATTTAAGAAATGCCGATCCACAAACGTGTCTTAAAATTATACCTATTGTTAGAAATAATAAAGCTGAAAACTTGGACTCGCAGATATATATCGGAAGAAGAGAAAGGTTTAAAAAAAACAAATGTGTTTTGTCAAGATTTAATAAATAATTGTGTGATGAATGGCCAAAATATAGTAGATTGTACGTGGTTGTCCGTCGCAATGAAACAAATTGAACAAGTAAGAAGGCTTTAGTCGAGATATCCCGACAAGATGATACCCTGATCCCTATACTTTACGCGTACAGTCAGTGCTTGCAAGTATGTGTGTGTGTCTGTGTACGCGCATACTCCATACTGCATACACAACTTCAATGTCCCATATATCCGGTGTTTATTATCCGATTTTAATAAAAATTTCACAGATTGTCATTATTTTGCTTTATAATTTAAATGGCATCTCCATTTCAAAATTCAAGATTTTGTTGTTATCGATCCCATGTGTGTATCGGAAACGGGAAGAGTTATCGAAAACAAACTTGAACTGCCTAGGGATTAGGCGAGCTTAAGTTCCAAATCTGGAGTCTCTAGCTCTTATAGTCACTGAGATCGGTTGGCTCATACATACAGAAGGATAGACGGACAGACGGACATGGCTATATCGACTCGACTGTTGATGCTGATCAAGAATATATATACTTTATGGGGTCGGAGATGCTTCCTTCTGCCTGTAACATACTTTTGCACAAAACCATTATACCCTTTTCCCGTTTTTAATGGGATCAGGGTATAAAAAGGTGGGCTAACTAATATACTTTTTTAAAAACGACGTTGGTGAGCGGTCACTACGGAGCGATGGTAACCAATTTCTTATGGCCCAAATTGAACCATATGGACCTAGACGACATGTGGTTATAGCAGGACGGCGTTACGTGCCACACAGCGGACGCCACGATTGACATTTTGCATGAACGGTTTGAGAGTAACGTTATCTCTCGCATGGGTGATGTGAATTGGCCACCAAAATCATGCGATTTGACCCCGCTAGACTTTTTCCTGTGGGGTTTCTTGAAGCCGGAGGTCTTTGCAAATTAACCGCAACCACCGAGCCCTAAAGGTGAACATAACACAGGCAATCGCTTAAATGCAGCCCGATCTATGGGAAGAGTCATTGAAAATGATCGTGCCACCGTAAGAAGCCGAGGCGGGCATTTGCATGATTTGCATATTCCATACTTAATGTCATACATGGGCCTTTCAAATAAAAAAATAATTTTGTTAATACCTCACACACAGCTTGTTTTATTCCATCCGCCCTTATTGAAATACCCTGTAAAAGCTAGATTTATTGCGAGGTTTTAAACAAGTATAATTGACACATTATTATGAAACTTTTGCTCCTGTAGCAAGAATTTCAAGTTTTAGACTAATTATGTCCTTATCAAATCAATATGACCCAAAAGTACATCTTATGGATGCACAATTTTTAAAACATGAAAATACCTGAAGTTCTATTAAGTAAACTTAATCAAGTCTGTTGGTTAGATGTTGGTGAAGTATTAAAACAGTGTTTCCCAATGTGGGCGATAACGCCCCCTTGTGGGCGCTGCAGGTCTCATCATAATAGAAAAATAGTTGAAAAAATGGTGGCGCTAATAGGTATTTATTCTCAGGGGGGCGGTGGACAAAATAAGTCTGGGAACCACTGCATTAAAAGAAGAATGCCTTGTTAATTCACTTGTATATAGATTTACAATGGCGCCCATTTTTTTCTTCTACGAGCGTTCGCCATACAAGATGACGAAGGGTACCTCAAGCTTTGGTAAACGCCACAACAAGACGCACACTCTGTGCCGTCGTTGTGGACGTTCTTCATACCACATCCAGAAATCTACTTGCGCTCAGTGCGGTTGTCCCGCAGCCAAGTTGCGTTCCTACAACTGGTCCGTTAAGGCCTAGAGGAGGAAGACAACTGGCACTGGCCGTATGAGCCACTTGAAAGTGGTGCGTCGCCGTTTCCGCAACGGTTTCCGTGAGGGCACTCAGGCTAAGCCCAAGAAGGCTCCGGCCAGCAAGTAGACAACAACAGTTCATTTGGAAGCAGCAGCAACACTAAATCAACATCAGCAGCAGCAAAAATCACCAATAAAACAAATGAATACTCCGACATTTCGCCGGAGTTCATAAAATTAACATCTTTTTTTTCGACAAGTGAAAATGTGTGCATATTTTTTTTGATCAGTGGTTTTTGTGAATAATGTGCAAGGCACAAAGGCGCCGCAGCAACAAAACATACAAAGTGCGACAAGCGAAAAGCTTGCAAACCTCATTTTTTTTTCAATTATAATTTTTTTTATTGTGAATGCCATTGCACATGGCTGGTTTGTTAACGCCACAAGTGAACGCCATTTGCACATTTTTGTTGCTGCGGCACCTTTGTTTCCAGCAACATATTCATGTTGGGTGAAAATTTGGCACTGGAAGCGCATTTTTCATAATTTGCATTGCAATGGAAAGCATTCGTTACGGCATCTATTTTTGACAGGCCGCGCTGCTTCAACATGTGTATGGCGCGAGCAGCGCAGCAATAGCAACGCTTTCGTCGTTTGACTACTGGAATTACATATACACATTGCCACTTAAAGGTTTACACAAAGTGAAAATATTTGATATTTTCACTTTAGAGCTATATGGTCACCCTGGTTGTTGTTTGTTATTTTTTTTATTATTTTTTATAAGTAATTCAGTCAATTATATCTTAAACCTAATAGACAGAACTTAAAAAACATTAACATTAACAAAGAACAAATTAAAAATACCAACAAAGGCACTAAATTCAATTGCCACGAAAAGGTTTACACACCTACGTTTTTGGTGCATTTTCGTTGTAAAATTCGTATGAAGTTCGTATGTACAGTTACTTTTAATTAAATTAAAAATGCGCAGATCAATAAAAGTCCAAATTTTTTTGGCCAGATCACTTGCCAATGAGATGAAGAATGATTGTGGAATCACAATATCTCGCGAATGTGGCCTAAAAAATTTGTAAGTACCTACCCAAAAAAAAAACGGCGGCAGCTCTTGAAAACCAATACTATTACACCGATTGTACAGCTCGAGATTAAGGGTAGGTACTTAAAATGGATATAGGCCACATTCGCGAGATATAGTGATTCCACAATCATTCTTCATTTCATTGGCAAGCGATCTGCGCAAAAAATTTGGATTCTTATGGATCTGCGCATTTTTAATTTAATTAAAAGTAACTGTACATACGAACTTCATACGAATTTTACAACGAAAATGCACCAAAAACGTAGGTGTGTAAACCTTTTCGTGGCAGTTGATTTTAGTGCCTTTGTTAGTATATTTTAAATTGTTCTTTGTTAATGTTAATGTTTTTTAAATTATGTTTAATAGGTTTAAGATATAATTGACTGAATAACTTATAAAAAATAATAAAAAAAATAAAACACAACAACCAGGGTGACCATACATCTCTAAAGTGAAAAAATTCACATTTTTCACATTGTGTAAACCTTTAAGTGGCAATGTGTAGCTTGTCGCACGCTTATGGAATGCAATTGAGTTTTGCCGGCTCGCGCTTTTATTTTATTTGACCAGGAAAAATATATTATTGTGCCGTAGCTAATAGTCATCGTTTGTTAGTAATCGCTGCATTCGAATTTTTAACCTAAAGAAATACAACATACAGAAAAAAAAAAAATAAGTCTTACGAATTACGCACTGCTGAGGAGGGATGGGTGGGGAACCTGTTGTTTGACCACATGTCCGTTATGTGTCACGCCACCTGCGTCAGTGTAAACAACTTTTAACATTTCGGCGATTTTTGTTTCACCTCCTCTAAAGAGGCCAAACATCGGAGCAAGTGTTATTTGTTAAAGGGTTCAAGGTTCATGATCGAGTCAATAGAGATAAGTAGAACGACTCACGGAAAAGTTGCAAAAAGAAGAACAAAGACCTAAGCTGACGATTCACATCCCAAATTATTGTATGTATTTAAAAGGGCCAAATAGCCCAAAATACTTAAGTTTATTGAATTTGGACAATTATTTAGTTGTCATGTTTGGGAGTGTATAAAAATCAAGCGAAAAATCCGACTTGAATGCGGCTTTTTGATTTAATATATGAATAAATTCTAAAGATAACAGATCCAAACCTTTTCCTTATACCCTGAACCCATTGAAATGGGTAAAAGGCTGTAATGGTTTTGTGCTAAGGTAGTAAGGTAACAGACATGTGCGTCTGTATGTATGAACGCGTCGATCTCAGAGACTATAAGAGCTAGAGACTCCAGATTTAGAACATAAGCTCGCCTAGTCCCCATGCAGTACATTTTTTCAAGTTGTTTCAAATTTACAATAACTCTATTCGTTTCCGATAAACTTTCTGGCGTTTGAAACATTAAAAGAAATATTGAAATTTTTAATTAAATTGGTTGAGAAAAACCGAAGGTATAAAACATTGAACTATAGTATGCAGTATTTACGAACACATGCACACAAATACTTGAAACTCGGCGTAATGCTCTGCTTCCGCAAGCACCTAAAGGAGATATGGAGAAATGCGGCCAAAACAGGAAGAACAATCGCGCAAATGATGCCTTACACGAGGGGCAACAATCGTCTTTGCAGATAAGATATGTTTAAATTGGTAAAGCGCCATTGAAAACCAGACCAATAAGCTTAATATTATTATACTGAAACAGTTAATAGAAGAGATTTGGACATTTGGACAACTTGCTAATGAATTTCACCCCTACTTAAGCCCGGACAAGATACATCATCAATACAAGATAGTAGCGTAAAAGTTCCAAGCCGAAGATGTTGTTCTCAAGAAGGGGCTTTATCTCCATTTCTGTGAAACACACTACGGTTTTGGCTAGAGTTACTTGTTCACACAGACTAGTCCATTGGTTTACTATAATGGACGAGTCAAGGGCTAGTCTAACCGGTTGCAAAAAATTACATTGGTCATGGGTCAATGTTTCGTTAAAACATAGCACTTGACCATGACGCCAACGTGGGCGACCACTGATCCAGTCAATTAAGATGCAGCGGCCCATTTATGTGTGTCACAGTGGATGCAGAATATAAACAAAAATTTACCGCAGTTTCAAAAAGGAATAGAATATTGTGTTGCGTTTATTTTCGTTGCAGTGGCAGAAAAAAAATAAACAAAGTTATGTGCATACGAAACATGTTTGTCAACGGCGAAGTGTCTAACGCATCTCCCTATTGACCCAGCGTTCTCAAGGTGTGATTCCCTTCGCAGAATTAATAAATAATTTTTGTTCATTGATTTCCATTCGGTAGTTTAATCTTAATAATTTTCACTCTGTTTCTAAAATTTTTAATAATACGTTTTAAGTAGTAGTAGAAATATAAGTTTTCTCTAAGCGAAAACGCAGAAAATTACGTGCATTGTTGGCACTGTTTGCACCAGATTTGACTAATCCACATTGCTGTAAAGGCTTTTAAAGACTCTTAAGAAGGCTCTAGTCAAGTAAGCAAAACCAATTTAATAAAAATTTTCATTATATCGTCCGTAGTTTCAAATGCCTTTTCAAAGTTTTCCAAATTCAAGATTTAACTTTAAACAAGAGATCTGAAGTCTCTACATTTTTTTGTCTCTGCGAACCGGGCGGTCGTACAGACAGACAGACAGACATGACCCATTGTACCCATTTTACTCATCTTTCAATGGGTTAAGTGTTCAAAAATACATTAAAATGACATATTTTGTGCACTTGTGCTCACATATGTGAACTTATAATCGACGCCTACCTTGTATATCGCGGACTCCTTTCCAGAAAGGTGATCACGGCTGGGGCGGCAAAGGGATCTTTCCTAGGAGCGGATCTTTGGAACACCACTTACGATAGCCTAGCTCTAGCTCAACCAAGTAATGAGGACTGTTTGTAGCTGGATGGTAAAAGTGGAAGTCCAAGATAAGGAGAAAAACGATTATCTCAGTCAGAGTCGGGGAGGCTACGGTGATTTCAAAGCCAGCGGTCAAAAACCTTGTGTTTATAAAAGACAGCAAGCTGAGCTTCTTTCAATTGATAAAACAGGCTCAGCAGGCTAATGGCCAATATTGGGAGCCCGACTTCCAGCAGACGCCGCTTCCTGAGTAATGCGGTTCAGTTGGTGTCGCTCTTGATACAGTGTGCCAATTATATGTTTACAGATGGTGAAAAATTTTGATATTTTCACTTTAGAGCTATAAGGGACCACTGGTTGTTGTGGAAAATTTTTATTTTTTATTAGTAATTCAGGCAATTATCTCCTAAACCTATTAAACAGAACTTAAAAAACATTAGCATTAACCATTAACGATTAAAAATACTAAAAAGGCACTAAATTCAACTGCCAATAAAATGTTTACACACCGACAGATCCATAAAAGTCCAAATATTTGTTTACGAATTTCACAACGATTATGCATAAAAAACGTAGGTGTGTAAACATTTAATTGACAGTTGAATTTTAGTGTCTAGTTTAGTGCCTTTTTAGTATTTTTAATCGTTTTTTGTAAATGTTAATATTTTTTTTCAAGTTTTGTTGCATAGGTTTAAGAGATAATTGACTGAATTACTTATAAAAAATAAAAATAAAAATTTTCAATAACAACCAGTGTTTTCCTTATAGCTCTAAAGTGAAAATATCAATATTTTTCGCAATGTGTAAACACATAATTGGCATACCGAAAGTGCCGATTCTCTTGAAGAATAGATTTATCGGAAGAGGCTCGCACAGAGAAACTTTGGCCTATTTTACGGTCTCGGAGCCTGCTGTGTTGGGGACCGCCTTCCAGGGGGAGATAGCTAGCACACTTCGCGCATGGCAGAGTTTTTGGGAGGGGGTAGAAGGTGGAGATGGACTGTGAGTCTTAATACGGACGTGGAGCCACGACAAACACCAGCAAGCACGAAACGATGTTTTTATGGCAGGAAAGAAGAAATGCCGAAAGTACTGGAAGATGTATCTCGCCTGACATAAAGATTGGGAGACGTATACTATTACGTTATACAAATACTGACAGGACACGGAGATTCGGTGCCTTCCTTCATTCAATTGGAAAAAGCACAGAAGCCATATATGTACGGAGATACTTAAATCGACAATGCGGAACACTTGATCTTTTACTGCGAACAATAAACAAGGGACAAGAAGAAGGCCTAAGGATGTAAGGTTGCAAATGGGTTGAGTTTACGCAAACAGAAGATGACAGCGCACAACGCGTTAGAAGTCCTACTTTGAAGTGATTCTAAAGCGTTTTCGAAGTGGAAATAGGTCAAAAGAACTTCCCTAACTTATGAATATTTTTTGAAAAACTTTTAACAAAATTTATTTTTTATGTTATACTACTAAATGCAAAAAACGTAAAAGGATACTGTTGGTTTCAAAAACGATATAATACCAAGATACGAAAATAGGTAGCCCTCTTTTTTTACAGTTAGTATTTGCGCTCTGCGAATAAGCACCTATTTCCCCTTCATATTTCTCCCAATTAGATTCTTATTTTTCTTCATTGCTAATAGTTTTCGGTCTGCCGCCGTGTATGAGTTTGTTTTTGCTTTGTGTATGGACTGCACATGCTGTGTCGTTTGAAGTTGGCAGTGTCTGTTTGCTAAAAACCTCATATGCATATATATGTGTATGTAATTATGTATATATGTATCAGAGCTCACGCCAATGCAACTTTAAGGAATCTCAAAAAAAAAGCAAACTAATTATTTGATATTTTGGAATTGCTGGGCTGCTGGTTATTTTGCCTTGAATGGTATGGCTGCTAGAAACATTATGGTAGAAAATACAAAATTATGTTTTTCCGAATGTAATGTATAAATCATACATTTATTTCATTTAAAACAAATTTTTTTTTAATTTTTAAATGTTGTTGATTTTCCGATGGCCAAACGGATTCAGGGTGGCCTAGGCCTAGGTCCGTCTTTGTTTGTATGCATGTGAGTGCGCCCAACGGGAAACGCTATCTACTCGGACTACAGCTATATTTGAATTTGCGTTTGTTTTGTGTATGGACTGCTCATGCTATGTCGTGTATATTGGCACTGTCTGTTTATGCTGAAAGCCTGATACGTATTTCGAAGCATGAACATATACATATCAATGTATCCATTCCCTTACTCTTGTAACTTAAGAGTGCCTTTATATATATATGGACGTAGATGTACTAAACGAGACAGTACATACAAGTGGCCCAACGATACCAAGCACCGGCTTGTTAGTGCGCGGACCCAAGCATTAAGCAACCCACCTCCCGCCCAACCGACCGAGGGGCACATCGCTTAACGTACGATTACGATGATCGCGAACATATAGACAAATGATGACACTAGAAGTGGAACCATCAAATAATTTGGATAGCTCATTATATATAGAGCATAGGATTCGGAAGGGGTTATGTATGGCGTAGTTAGTATTGCAAGTTTGAAGGGAAATGGGTAAGAAATTTCTGGTAGGTCTAATCGGAACAGCAAAACTTATTTGGCTATCTAGTTCCGAAGAATCTATTTCACCATTAATAAGTTTGTGTAAAAAAACTACACTAAGCATTTAAGTTAGTATCCCAGGGAAGACCCCTGAGAGCAAAAAGCAGAAATTGTTTTGCACCGATTCTAATCTTTCCTGATGAATTCTGTATTTGGGGTACCAGATACAGGATCCATATTCAAGGATCGGACGTACCAGAGCAGTATAAAGGGTTTTTGTTATATAGGGATCATCGAATTCCTTCGACCAGCGCTTGATGAAACCCAGAACACCAGATGCTCTGGTGGCAATGGAGGTGATGCGCTTATCAAACTTAAGTTTTGAATCCAAGAGGATTCCTAAGTCTACCACCCATTCAATTCGATTAAGTGGTTTATTATTAATACTATAGGTGTTGAAAAAGGGTGTACGCCTATAAAAAGACATTACTTTACATTTACTACAATTGAGATACAGTAAATTTAAATTACACCACGTTTGAAAGTTAATCAGATCTAATTGTAATTGTTGAGCTGACTGTGAAGATTTTGCAGAGATGCAAAGCTTTACATCATCGGCGAACATGAACACCCGTGAGTGGTTTATAACTGAAGGGAGATAGTTTATGAAAAGTGTAAAAAGTAGTGGAAAAAGTTGACTTCCCTGAGGCACACCAGAGGTAACCTGAACCGACTTGGAAACCAGACCCTTGAAATATACCCTTTGTGTTCTTGAAGATAAGTAATCTTTGATCCAAAGAATAAGGTTGTTTGGAAAACCCAAAAGGTGTAATTTATGGATCAAGAGTTAGTGATTGACGGAATCAAAAGCCTTACTGAAGTCTGTATAAATAACATCAGTTTGCATTTTATTTTGGAAACCACTAAGTACAAATGAGGTAAATTCTAACAAATTTGTGGTAGTGGATCTTTGTTTCATAAATCCGTGTTGATACGGTGAAACGATGGATTTGCAAAGATGCTGAAGGTGGGAAGTAATTAATTTTTCAAAAATTTTCGGAATAGCGGACAATTTTGATATCCCTCTATAGTTCTGTACGTTCGATTGATTTCCTTTCTTATGTAAAGAAAGAATAAACGACAACCAAATTTTCGGAAAAGAGCATAACTTTAGGGATAGGCAGAACAATTTGTGCAAAGGCTTTAGGAGTCCCTGAGCGCAGTATCGCAGCACACAACTTGGTACTCCGTCTCGACCCGGGGAGAAAATGGGCTTAAGGACTTGTAGGTCGCTAAGTAAACCACTTTCTGTAATTTCTGGTTCAAAAATGCAATTTGTTCCATTTACAGCATAAGGGTATGGCAAAACAATTTGATGGTGACATGAAGTATATGTCGTTTGGAAAAAGTTTCCAAAGAGATGAGCAATCGCCTCATCCGAGTTGGCAGTTAAGGCATCAAAGAATATATTGGATGATACCTTGGACGACCTTCGCTTTGCATTAACAAAATCAAAAAACTGCTTCGGATCCCGCTGAAACTGGAGTTTACACCGAGACAGGTAGTTCATATAACAGCTGTTATTAAGGACTGAAAAATTTGATCTGGCAATCATGTATAACGAATACGCTGCGTTAGAGTAAGTTTTTTTGAAACTGTTGTACAGTTTTGATTTTTTATTTTTTAAAATAGTCAACTCGCGGGTAAACCATGCAGGCTTGCTAGACCTGATAGGCCTACCAACTGGAACACACAAATTAAATGCAGAGTATAAAGTTTTGTAAAAAATACTGATTGCCACATCCAAGTCATCAGACCCGCAAAGGCAAGACCAGTCAGTCTGGGATAAAACCCACGTTAGTTTTTCAAAATTCGTTTTGCGAAATAGACGGACATAACTTAATGGATTCACTTCACAGTGTTTCATCTGTGTAGGTATAGTGACCATTAGTTCTAATGTAGGATGGTATAAATCTTCAGGAAACGACAAAGGACTAGATCTTGAAACGGATAGGGATGCTGGATCCAAGGCAAAAATCAGTTCAAGCATTTTATTTAGAGAGTTCGTCACTGCCTTTGATTTGATTTAATGACAGTCCAAATAAGTTAATGATAAAATCATTGTGTGCCGTGGGGGTTAAAGCACACGAATCAGGACTGGCTATCCAAGTGGTTTCAGAAATGTTAAAATCACCAAGGACAATTTACAAGTCACGATCAGAGAGAATTGCTGAGACAGAACGAATGGCAGACAAATGTGCTTCGTACACAGAGTTGTCTGAGGAAGGTGGTATGTAGGAGCAGGTTAAAAAAATTTTAACTCCTTGAAAATACAGCTAAACAGCAATAAATTCTATATCGGACGAAAGATCAGATATTACTGTCTCTGAGGAATAGTCAGCATCAACAGCAATAAGCACACCACCACCACGCCATACAGCGCGGTCTTTTCTGTGAATGCAATATTTGCTGGACAGAATTTCAGAGTTAAGGATGTCTTTCCTTAACCATGTTTCCGTGAAGGCAATCGCTTGACAATTAAAAGTATGGCTATTGAGGTATAAGGTACTAAGCTTACTACAAATACCCCTCACATTCTGATAGCCCAGTAAAAAGTGGGTTGTTAGTTTTTTGAGCTAACAGAAAGGAGAGGGGGATTGGAAGTTAGATTAATTTGGGGAGCTGATGAAATCGGAGGCCGATTTTTCTTTTTTGCGGTATATTTTTTAACTATTGTGTGTTCAGGCCAAAATTTCTTCCAACATATAGTGTCGAAATCTTGACCTGAGACGCTAATTTTAAATGATGAGATATTTCTTTCATACGTGAACTTAAATTTCTCCACCGTGATGTTGGCTTTTGATTTGGCCTTGATGTAGACCTAGAGAATTAGCAAACCAATTAAACAATTTATTAATTTATCATTGAAAATTGCCGGGCTCTTGGTGATTTGTTATAGTTATGATTTCCGGATGTTTTTATTGATATTAATCATACATTTATTTTATTTTTAAATGAAATAAATTTGTTGTATTTTCAAAATTTTTGTTGCCGACGACAAAACGGCAGGTGGCCTGCTGCATGTGGACTTGCCTTGTCTTTGAGTGTTTGTACAGCTTGTCCACATTTGCCTTACACACCGTGAAAAGTTTTGATATTTTCACTTAAGAACTATAGGGTCTTTTAAATGGCGCGGGTAGATTTTGGCGGCACGTGGCGGCCATTTTGTTTTAGCTACAGCTGTTCAATATTTTTTTATTATTAATTTGCTCATGTCAAATCATCATGGAAAGTTACAACGTTCAAACGTTGCGCGAATTGCGCCCATTTTACGGTAGACGTGGTGGCCTTTCAGAGTCGACTCTTCAAGGTTTGGTGACCAAATTTCAGACCACCTGTTCAGTAAACAATCAGCCAACTTCCATACGTTAAAGGAACGCAAGATCGGCCGAGAACATCAGCGAGAACATTCCGAGGCAGTGCCGTGCACAAGAACTCGGTCTTTCGCAGACTTCAACATGGCGAATTTCACGTCGGGACATGGGCCTACACCCGTATAAGATCCAACTGACCCAGGAGCTGAAAGTTTATGACCATAGACAACGCCATTTGTTCGCTACGTGCCATACAGCGGAAGCCACGATTAATATTCAGCATGAACGATTTGAGGGTAAGGTTTTCTCTCGCAGGGGTGATGTGAATTGGCCACCAAGATCATGCGATTTGACCATTCCATTCCATTTCAACATCTACCTGCCCTTATTGAAAGACCCTGTATATATATATTATTTCTATTATTTTTTTAAACCCTGAACCTATTAATAATGGGTAACAATGGTAAAGGCAAAAGTATGTAAAAGGCAGAAGGAAGCATCTCCGACCTCATAAAGTATATATACTTTTGATCAGCATCAACAGGCAAGTCGATATAGCCATGTCCGTCTGTCCGTCCGTCCGTCTGTCTGTGTGTATGTATGAACGCGTCGATCTCAGAGACTATAAGAGCTAGAGACTTCAGATTTGGAACTTAAGCTCGCCTTATCCCTAGGCAGTTCAAGTTTGTTTTCGATAACTCTTCCCGTTTCCGACATACATATGGGATCGTTAACAACAAAATCTTGAATTTGGAAAACTTTAAGATGGCATTTGAATTATTTGTCAAAATAATGAAAATCTGTTCAATTTTTATTGAAATCAGCTAAGAAACCGAATATATGGAACATTGAAGTTGAGTATGCAGTATGCGCTTACACACATACACACACTTACACAAGTATAGGGGTCAGAGTATCCTAAAGTGGCGATTTCTCGATTAGAGCCTTCTTACTTGTTTATAAGTAATTCAGTCAGTTATATCTTAAACATATTAAACAGAACTTAAAAAACATTAACATTAACAAAGAACAACTAAAAATACAAACAAAAGAACTAAATTAAACTGCCACGAAAAGGTTTACACACCTACGTTTTTAGTGCATTTTCGTTGTGAAATCCATATGAACCATTACTTCTAATTACAAAAAAAAATTTTAGGCCACATACGCGAGATATGGTGATTCCACAATCGTGGTTCATCACATTGGCAAGCGATGTGGCCAAAACAATTTGGACTTTTTCACAGGGTGTAAAGCAAATGTGGGCAAGCTGAATGTGCGCCTAACCAGAATAGACAAAACGCAAATATACAAACAAAAACAGCACGTGACGGTTAACGTAGCTGGAACGCACAAGCTGCATAAGACATAAAGTCTATACTACCCTCCCATGTTAGGCATAAGGAAGCAGATAGAATAAAAATTCGAAAACTGACAATTTAATCTTTGTCTCACGCACAGCACACTTTGAGAATGAGTTGACAAAGCAACAGGGGGACTTATTTTCCAACGAGCTAATAACCAACAAAAAAAAAACCTAAATTACGAATTGGAACAAAGAGTTGAAACATAGGACACAGAGTTTATAGTTTCGGACAAGGACGTGAAATAACTGGTATAGCAAACAGAACTTAATCTAAATTACTTAATATACACCCCGACTTTTATTTTAGAAATATTTCGCATGTTAAATAAAAAGCTCTTGATCGTTCATTAGGTACATTTTAGTCTCTTCAAAATAAATGTTCAAAAAGTCAGTTTTATCAAATCGTTAAGCCCCCTCTTAAGTATAGTACAAGACTATGCCTACTTACCTTTAATAGCACAGACTCGCTAAGTTTCTCGCGATTGATTATTTTAATAGCAACCTTTTTTCCAATCACACAGTGCACGCCCAACTTAACGAGACCTGTTCAAAAAAGTTTAAACTTTTCTTAAAAATGCTTTGTAGCTAAATGTTAAATTTATTTGTAGTTATGATAATATTGATTAGTTACCCGTTTGACCCTTGCCAAGTGTTTTTTCCAAGCGATATGGTCCCACGAATTGGCAGTTTTCCGCCATCACATTGTTATCCTTTTGCATTTTTATCTTGTTGCTTTTTGGTTAAGGCAGTTATTAGCATGCGTCCGATTACTCACTTTTTTCCAATTTTTTGGCGCATGGCCTTAAAAATAAGTTTCTGCTTTTTGATAGTTACTGCTGATACTCGTAGATACGTTTTCCACATACGTGGGTTAGTAATCCAAAAAAGTGTTGATAAACTGCAAAGAAAATTATTAATAAATTGTTGTAATTATTTATTTAAATAGACTTACAAATCTAAGGGATGTGCTAATGGTCATTTGTAAAATATTCTGCATTCTATAAAAAAGATTTACATTTTATAAAATATCAGTTGAAAACAAGTAAGAAGGCTCTAGTCGAGAAATCCCGACTAGACGATACCCTGATCTTTATACTTTACGCGTACAGTCAGTGCTTGCAAGTGTGTGTGTGTACGCACATACGGCATACTGCATACACAACTTCAATGTCCCATATCTCCGGTGTTTCTTAACCGATTTCAATAAAATTTTCACAGATTGTCTTTATTTTGCTGTATAATTCAAATTGCATCTCAAAGTTTTGCATATTCAAGATTTTGTTGTTATCGATCCCATGTGTATATCGGAAATGGGAAGAGTTATCGAAAATCGGAAAGAAACTTGTACTGCCTAGGGATTAGGCGAGCTTATGTTCCAAATCTTGAGTCTCTAGCTCTTATAGTCTCTGAGATCGACGCGTTCATACATACGGACGAACAGACGGACAGACGGACGGACAGACGGACATGGCTATATCGACTCGACTGTTGATGCTGATCAAGAATATATATATACTGTATGGGGTTGTTGAATGGCAATTCTCTTCAACTTCGTGGAACTAGTTACTTTTTGCGCAGCGAGCTATTTTCGGTATTTTGCAAAAAGTATTTAATGGGAGAGAGGAAACCAGAGTAGCGCTCTTCTGTTAACATAAAATTTTGTAAATTATTACTTTCTGGGAAAATAGGTATCGATTCAGCATTGTCAGCGCATATACGAAGTGTGCTGCGTTTAGTAGTCGACTTTTCGTTTTATCTGCTTGCTTATGCCTAACATGGGAGGGTAGTAAAGACCTGTATGAACTTCGAACAATTGTATGGCCAAACGTAAGATACTTAAATATGACTTCCACCATATATGCTTATGAATATATTGGAAATTAGGTAGATCACTTATGACTTATGAATTAATATATGAACAGGTTTAAAATGACTAAATACCAAATTAAAACTAACCATAAAATGAACGCATTTTATATTCATATACTTAACATTAAATGTCCTTATATAACATTAATATATATTAAAAATGCCATTGACATTAAATGATTATTTTCAATGACATTAATTGAATATTGTCAATGACTTTGTAATATCAAGAGCCGAAATAAAGTACCCCCTTTTTTAACAGAAACGATAAAACCTGAAATAAGCACCTGGGGAAATTAATTACGATCTTGCTTCGCCAACTCCAATTGTAACGTTGATCTTCGTTTAGATCACAAGACATGTCTTGTGTGCGGCAATTTCTTCCTTAAACAGATTCGTCGGATTCTCGGGCTGCGGCTAGCAAAACAGTCTAAGGGAGGGTTCATGGAATCTGTTTCGGACACACACACACAAGTACAGTTCGGAATAATATTATTTAAATTATATAATTTTTTTTTTTTTTTTTGAAATCCGGGGCCTGTTGAAGTTTTTACGTAAAACAACGAACACAAAAAGAATAAAACCTTGAGTTGATTTGAATCGGACATTACCCAAAATATTCGCTGTTCGAACTGCTGTTGATAATGCAGTATGGCTCTTTACCCACCCTACCATTGAGCTTTCTTATGCCAAATATTGTGAAAACTCCCAAACCGAACTATACAATCATATTACTTTCAGGGATACATTATTTTTATACCCTGATCCCATTAAAAATGGGGAAAAAGGGTATAATGGTTTTGTGCAAAAGTATGTAACAGGCAGAAGGAAGCATCTCCGACCCCATAAAGTATATATATTCTTGATCAGTATCAACAGCCGAGTCGATATAGCCATGTCCGTCTGTCCGTCTGTCCGTCTGTCCGTCCGTCCGTCTGTCCGTGTGTCCGTCTGTCCGTCCGTCCGTATGTATGAACGCGTCGATCTCAGAGACTATAAGAGCTAGAGACTCCAGATTTGGAACTTAAGCTCGCCTGAGCCCTAGGCAGTACATGTTTCTTTCCGATTTTCGATAACTCTTCCCGTTTCCGATATACACATGGGATCGATAACAAAAAAATCTAGAATTTGGAAAACTTTGAGATGCAATTTGAATTATAATATATATGTAACGAAATAATGACAATCTGTGAAATTTTTATTAAAATCGGTTTAAAAACACCGGAGATATGGGACATTGAAGTTGTCTATGCAGTATGCGCGTACACACACACACACACATACTTGCAAGCACTAACTGTACGCGTAAAGTATAGGGATCAGGGTATCGTCTAGTCGGGATATCTCGACTAGAGCCTTCTTACTTGTTATTTTAGGAATTCATAATGCACACAAAAAAAACTATACAAATTTAATAAAACCTCTCGCATTACCTTATAAACTAAAGGATCTTATAATTTATAATTCGTTTCATTTCAATCCTACTGCCTTTGACTCTTTTGGTCTTTTACAATATTCATCTGTAACTGCCTTAACTTATTTTGATCTTAACATTAAAATTGGTAACAAAAAAACTACCTAGTATTTTTGCCGATGTTCATACTTCATTTAACTTCATTTAAGCTGCTTTTCATTTCAACGCTTATATCTAGGGATAATGTTTTAAATTTACATTTTTTTCTCTAATACTGATTATACAAAAAAATTTTTTTTTTTGTTTTAAATATTTTGTTTTGTTTTATTGGCACTCACATAACATTTCTTGCACTTATTTTTTATTATTATTTTTTTTGGACTCACCCAATACAGCGTAGTCGAGGGCCTTCCACTCGTTGCAGATATGCGATGATAAAATTTAATTTTTGGCTAAAGGGAATTTAACAATTTAATTAGTACAAGAAAATTAAGTGCGCACCATTGTGTTTTTAAACATCATTGAGAAAACCATACACAAATATAATTGAGCATTTTGGCAACATTATTTAATAAAATACTTATTTTTTTATTTTATTTTTTTTTTTGTATTAATACTATGTCGGCAATGTACGTTCATACCCTAGCTCACGTATATATGCATAATATTTTCTCTTATCTTTTTTTTTCTTTTATAGTTACGTGCTAATCGTTTCAGAAAAGCTTTTTCCCCTGGTCATACTTTGCGCAGTCGCGCCCCAAGTACTCTTCCAACGTACAGGCTCCGCAACACAAATGTGCTGTGCGGGGCTCTGTTCATTTGTGAAATTTCCGCTGATTTTTCCGTATTTTTCTTTGTTTTCTCCCGCCTTCACTTGTTCCTTGTCTGGTGCCGGTGTGACGTTCCCTCTACCACATATGGTTTTTTTTGGGGTTAGGTTGCAGCAACCGCGTCCGCACTTAGCCGGTTGGGCTTAACCTATAGATAAATTAACCCGGGGGCCTTATAGAACCGCTGTTTGCTCCTAATTATTTCACACTCACTCACTTGCGCCGTTTAAAATAGATCACCTGCTCCAATGCCACCTGCCGTGGAGCCAGCAAAATGATACTCTGTTTTACTGCACTTTGTCTTCAGAATTTTTTTATGTTTCTTCAATGTCACAAGGTTACTTTGAGGTTATTTAAAGCTTAACCTTTAATTTTTGTATGCACTCTGATTAGAACAATCATTCTTGGAAACAACAAAAAGGCCTGCATGTGCTTTCTTATGTTCTTATAGAGTTTCCAATTCCAGTCAATAACAAAAACAACATAATTCACCGCGATTGCGCAGAGTTGCTGTGCCTGCAGCGCCCCCTATCGTGCCGATCCCCCCAATGTTGCCATTTAACAGTGTAATGCTACTGCCATTAACATTGTAATACGTAACATTGTGCGCGAACTTTAAATATTTTTACATAATTATTCTCTTCTTGATTTAAACTGTTCATCACACAATGAGAATCTTATTGTACATGGATTATCACTAGCTCGAAGCGTGCGATGCGCCAGACGAAGATCATTGTTGTCGTACTTCACTTTGCCGTTGTGTGGTGGCCGAAGTTGAGATTCTAAATATTCGACTTTTGTTTCTGTCTACTTGCTATGCCTCAAATGGGTGGGTAGTATAGAGTTTATATGATTTTTGTGCAATTGTATGGCTAATCGTGTGATACTTAGCTATGACTTCTATCATACATATACGTGTGTATATATTGGCATTAAGGTAGATCGTTAATGACTTATTGAAGAGGTTTTAAATAACTAAATACCAAATTAACACTAACCATAAAATAAACACATTTTGCATTCAAATACTTGTCCCTGTTTTCAAAATATACATTAATAATTTCATTGACTTGTATTGATTATTGTAATAATGAGTATTTATACACATTGAGCAGCGTGTGCGTTTCAGCAACGACAACCGGAATGTGTTGTTGTTGTTTGTTCTTTTGCGTTTTGCCTTTTTCCCGTTAGACGCAGCCACATGCATACACAAAACGACGGCCCAAACCCATACACAGCAGGCCAGCTGCAGACGATTTGCCTTCGACACCAACGAGCATACAAACACAAACATACATATGTATGTACATACTCATTGATCGGCAACAACAAAATTTTAAAATACAAGTAAGAAGGCTTTCTGCATGTACAGACAGATCATGACCTACGACAAACTCTAAATAGCAAAGCAAAAATAAATCCAAACAAAACTCACATGCATACACCCAAAGACGGACCTAGGCCTAGGTCACCCCAAATCCGTTTGGCCATCGGCAAATTAAAAACATTTAAAAATAACATTTGTTTTAAATAAAATAAATGCATAATTTATATGTTTATATATATATTTTCCATCGGCAAAACATAATTTTCTGTTTTCTACTATGATTTTTCTAGCAGCCATCTATTTTAGGCAAAATAACCAGCAGCCCAGCAGTTCCAAAATATCAAATAATTTGTTTGCTTTTTTTTGAGATACTCTTAAGTTGCTTTTGCGTGAGCCCTGATAAATACATACATATGAGGTTTCCAGCAACCCTCAGTGAGGGCTCCAAGTTTTTTGCCTCACTACTTTTAAAGACCAAACATGTCAAGAACTTCAATACATTGTTTATGTTCATATAAATGTAGATACTCATTAAATTGTTAAGATAAATGCTTGTGTGCATATAAATGTAGACACTCATTATATTCATAAGACCTCATACACAGATGCACCCAGATGCACCCAATATTTGAGCTATAATTACAAACCTGATCATGTATCGAGCCGTTTGCAGGTAAGCACATGCACCCGAGCCAGGGTCAAGACAGGAAATAGTTTTTAAGATCACGTACCGAGCAGCCTGCGCTTGACCGGCCTGCACTCAGAAAATAGTAATACAGACAGCGTCATAAATAATGTACTATTACGATATGGTACCTTTGCACGCATAGGTTAACCTTTCATTGTTTATGTCAACCCATAAAAGATTATCATAAACAACCCTAAGAAGGGCATTATTTTCTAAGAATATTTTGTATATAAGACATACATTTCTTTCAATAAATTCAGTGTCTTACAGATTCTTAGTACGTCAAATACAAGTCTTTTCACTCAATTTTTCTTCCATCGGACCTACTGTGTGCAACGAAGGATCTCCCTCTCCGCAGTCCAACTAGTTTCAAGTACTAGTTTCAAGTTGCGACGTTCTTTAGCAGTCAGTTTATGTGCTGACTGCCTTTTAAGACATTCAAACATTTTTGGTGACCCCGACGTGAATTTTTTGTCCATCTGAAGTTGTCAACAAGGCATAAGGATAACCAATTCATCCAAATCGTCAATTGACGTTGTCAACAAGGCGACAGTCAACGGAAAAATTTAAAACAGCCAGCACAATTCACAATTTTTGTGCTAGTTTAACAACCACCTAACACAAAAGTTGTCAACTAGGCGACACATCAGGATCCAAGTGTGCTCCCGTTACATAAACGACCACAGCATTTTTTACAAAGTCCATCAAGCAACTAATAAAACTGATTAAAGATCAGATATACCAATACATATCTGTAAAAGTCCAGTAAGCGACAGAAATCAGTCAAAAATCTGGCGGTCTATCACAAGATTATGATAACTTCGCTTTCTATGAGGACCTTACAACAACAGTTCTGAAGAAAAAAAGACGCTGAGACCATGAATCAAGCCACAAGCAAGAAGCTTGAGATTGGCGATGGACAGCGAAAGCAACGGCTCCCAACCATGGAACCCAAGGTGGTTGCCTTGTGCCGGCGACAAAGAGCAATGATCGCATCACTATATCGCACATTGCACCAAAGCACCCCACTTGAGCACACCACATTAGAGCTCATAAGGAATCTATGGGCACTAATTCAAGGAATCCATTTTCGGCTGTATGAAGAAATTGAAAACCCAGAAGAAAATGGATATGATACAAAGGAGTATCTACAGGCAGAAATAGATGTACAAGGGGCACTGGCTTCAAAAAACAATAAGCAGTGCACCAATGATATAAACCTGCCTCGCATAACCATCCCGAAATTTAATGGAGATATATTGAAATGGGCACAATTCTTTGATATGTTTGTGTCCATGGAACCCAATACCAACATGCCCACAATTCAAAAAATGTGGTATCTAAAAACCAGCGTGATCGGTGCACCAGAAAGATTAATACGCCAAATCGACTTGAAAGAGGATAACTACCTTCACGCATGAAACATCTTGGTTGACGCCTAAAACAATTCAAGAGACATAGCATCAACGGTATTGAACCGATTTTTGATGCAACAAGCCATCTACGACAATGTAAAATCGCTAAAGGAATTATACACAGTCACTTTGGAATCCCTTGCATCTCTCAAGGGACTCGGATTAGACATCTCATCGTGGGACCCAATCTTAATAGCGGTCATTCGAAATAAGCTTGACAGCACAAATAAGACGCTGTATGAGCAATCATTAGGCAACTCAAAACAAATTCAGAAACAAGACACCATAGCAATGCCAAAAAAGACTCGATTGGAGCAAATTGTGCATCCTCTTCAACTACAAGGAAGGATCGTCTCTATTGCAAGAAATCTAATCATATGATATTTCGGTGCAACGATCTTCGTGCAAAGACAGCAGCTGAGCGAGTGAACTGGGTTCAAAGGCAAAAACTGTGCGTCAGTTGCCTCAAAGGAGATCACATGGCACATGGCTTGCACCAGTCATTTTAAAAGTTTTAAGGCACAACACGCTGCTACATTTGGAAAATTCTTCAATGGAGCAGCCAAAGCCCATTGTAGCATCAGTAAGTAGCAAAAATATAAATCTACTTGCAACAGCAAAGGTAATAGTCCAAGGGAATAATGGACAACAATCTAATTTCAAGGCCTTGCTGGATTCTGGATCACAGATTAACGTTATCTCAGAACGACTCGCATCTTCATTATCCTTAAAACGGTACGACTCCACACTACGAATTGAAGGCGTCAGTAAACAACCAAAGACAAGTAGAGCTCGTGTAAACCTGATGGTGAAGTCATTACACAACCACTTTACAATGCGGATCGAAGCATTTATTCTACCGCACATTTTTACGGATCAGCCTGCCCAAAGTATAAATAAAAAGGATTGGAACATGCCAGCAACCCTACCGTTGGCAGGTCCTCAATTCAACAAACCGGGAAAAATCGAAATGCTCATCGGTGCGGAACACTTTGACTCACTATTGCTCCCACAACAACACACAATAATACCCTCTTGCAAGAAGCCAGATTGGGATGAGTTGTAACTGGGAAAATAAAGGAACCAAGGATGCAAGCAGCTATTTGTGCAGTAGCTACAGGAGAAGAAACGAATACCATAATGGAGCGGTTCTGGACCCTAGACAACTTGACAGAAGAAAGGCATCGCACACCAACTGAAAAGGAGTGCGAGAACCATTTCATTGAGAACTTGCAGACTGCTGCAGATGGAAGACTCATTGTAAAGTTTGCGTTTGCTGAACATTCGTTAGCCCCGGGGCCCTCGTTGGAGACTGCTGAAAAAAGATTCCACGCACTAGAAAGAAGGACAGATACAGAAATCTGGAAAAAATATGTAGACTTCATGAATGAATATGAAGAACTGGGTCACATGAAAGCTGTCCCTCGGAAACTCCTTCCAACAAAACATTATTTCAGCCCTGATCATTGTGTGCTGAAACCTGATAGCAGCACCACAAAGTTAAGAGTGGTTTTTGATGCGTTATGTAAAACGTCAACGGGAAAATCGTTAAATGACATATAACAAGTAGGACCCACGGTGCAAAGTGATCTAATGTCAATACTACTGAGATGCAGAACACATTAATACGTGTTTACTGCAGATATCGAATGGATGTATCGCCAAATATGGATAAACCCTGAACACCACTTTAATCAAATGATGAATTAAATACTATCGATTAAAAACGGTTACAGCAGCGGCTCCATTTTTGGCAACTAAGTGTCTAAATCACTTAGCCTCATTTCATCTCAGCAGATCACCATTAGGATCATATGCCTTAAGGGATGACTTTTACGTAGATGATTGCCTTACAGGAGCAGACTCAATACGAGAAGCAATACAAATTCGACAGGAGTTGGTTAAAATGCTGCTCCCCAACGGATTCAAATTACGTAAATGGTGCTTAAACAATGAGCAAATTCTTCAAGGAATTCCCAAGGACGACATAGTAAGCGATATCAAGCTTGACGAAACACTGGAACACTACAGTGTTAAGACATTAGGTCTTATTTGGATGCTAAAAAGAGATCAACTTTGTGGCCGCACACAAAACAGCACAGCAAAAAGGATTACAAAACGTGTAGTCTGCTCGGAGCTGGCACAGATCTCGACCCTCTTGGTCTGTTTGCTCCAGTCGTGGTAAAAGCAAAAAGTTTCATGCAACGACTCTGGGAATCAAAACTCAATTGGGACGACGAATTACCCGCGAACCTTCAAAACGAGTGGAAGGACTATAGAGAGGACTTGCAAGCCCTTAGCTCAATGCAAATTCCGAGGCATATATACGATGGAAAAATTCCAGTCACGAAGGAATTTCACACATTTGTAGATGCTTCAGAGCAGGTATATTGCGCAGCAACATACGCGCAACATACAAAAACAAGCAAATATCTGTATGTTTACTATGCTCAATGTCTCGAGTGACTCCAACCGCAAAATAGTCACTACCTCGTCTGGAACTATGTGCTGCACTATTGGGTGCTGACCTTGCTGACAGGATTCAACGCGATCAAAACCTTGACTCCACCATATTGCCAGGATACTTTTGGTCAGATTCTGCAGTTGTTATTTCATGGATCAATGCACCATCTTCAACATATCATACGTTTGTGGCCAACCGAATAGCAAAAATTCAGGCAGTGACAAGCCAAAATAATTGGCGGCATGTATCGTCTGCCAACAACGCAGCAGATGTGCTCTCAAGTGGAATATCTACACGAAAATTACATGAGTACAGTCTATGGTTCTATGGACCTCTCTTTTTACATGGAACTACAGACAAACGGAAAGCCCCTCCCATCATCTCTCCGAGCAACCTGGAAAGGAAAACGAAAAATATAAGCCTAGCTGCAACTCAATCAACAATAGGCGAAGAGTTGTATACTTGTCGACACAGCAACTCATTTTTCAAGTTACAACGCATTGTTGCTTACATGTTGCGATTCTGCTACAAGCATCACAGATCAGCAACGACCATTCTGTGTAAAATGGAACTGGACCGCGCTCGCAATATACTTCTAAAAACAATACAGCAAGCTGAATTTGCAGCTGATCTTAAAAATTTGAAGCGCCATAGCACAGTGGACAAAAAGAGTCCTATTTCATCACTCTCACTAATACAAGGGTCTGATGGACTCATGCGAGTTGGAGGTAGATTGGAGCAAGCTCCACTCCCTTATAATGCAAGGCACCAGATTTTGCTACCTTATAACGATCCAATATTGAAAATGATATTACGAGAACTGCATGAAGACAACATGCACTGCGGTGCTCAAGCCTTACGAGCTACTGCCAGAAAACAATATTGGGTCCTGAACGACAAAACTATGTCGAGAAATATCGTTCACAATTGTGTAAAGTGCAACAAAGCAAAACCCAAATTAATGGCAATCTGCCACCCGATCGAACACTCCCATTTCTCACTACAGGCGTAGACTATTGCGGACCGATTTGGATTCATCATAAAATTCGCGGAAAAAGACCAGATAAGGCATACATAGCCGTATTCTGTTGCATCTCCACAAAAGCGGTCCACCTCGAGCTGGTGATCTGACCACAAATGCCTTTTTAGGAGCCTTGCGGCGCTTCTTAAGCCGCCGCTGCAAAGGTCAAACGATTCTTTGTGATAATGCCACCAACTTTGTTGGAGCAAACAACCAACTAAAGGAATTAGGAGGATCAATATTTGGTGAAAAGGCTCAAGCAGAAACAAGTTACCTTTTAATTCATACCGCCACGAGCGCCATCATTTTGAGGCCTATGGGAAGCTGCGGTCAAGTCTGAAAAACTACTGATTACCACGACAAATACCGTATCTCTAACATTCGAAGAATTAAACTCAGTGATCATCGAAATTGAAGAGATCTTAAACTCTCGCCCAATCACACCAATGTCAAACGACCCTACGGACAATACAGCCCTCACCTTAGCACATTTTCTGATTGGTGATACGCTGACTTCTCCCCCCGATGTCAATACAGACCGCAACGAAAAATCTCTACTAAACAAGTAAGAGGGCTCTAGTCGAGAAATCCCGACTAGACGATACCCTGATCCCTATAAATTATGCGTTCAGTCAGTGCTTACAATCCTGCATACACAACTTCAATGTCCCATATCTCCGGTGTTGCTTAACCGATTTCAATAAAAAATTTACAGATTTTCACTATTTTGCCAAATGTTTCAAACGCCGTCTCAAAGTTTGCAAATTCAAGATTTTGTTGTTAACGATCGCATGTTATCGAAAATCGAACAAACTTGTACTGCCTAGGGATTAGGCGAGCTTAAGTTTTAAATCTGGAGTCTCTAGCTCTTATAGTCTCCGAGATCGACGCGTTCATACATACGGACGGACAGACAGACGGACGGACGGTCAGACGGACATGGCTAAATCGACTTGTCTGTTGATGCTGACCAAGAATGTATATACTTTAAGGGGTCGTAGATGCGTCCTTCTGCCTATTACATATAGGCAGACCCCGTCCTTGCTCTTCCTGCTTTTTATGACGAAGAGAACAATATCCGACTGGATGATGATAATATACTATGATTTGGAACCATACTGGAGCGATATGAAGACATTTAATTCAGGCATAAACAAATTCAAATATATGTGCCCAGAGTATGTTGCCATATCTCAACACTTTCGTCACTTGTATGATGAATTACAAATGACAAATTCACTTATGCAACGCACACGACAACGCCGTTCTCCATTTTATATAGTGGGTAACATTGCGAACAGTCTACTCGAAGTATTGACTCGGATTATGCGTTTAAATGACCACAGGGATCGGATGATCTGCAGATGATCTGCAACGCTGCCGAGCATTACCAAATGAATGAAAAGAATACATATGCTTTGACTATCAAGCTACGTTTAATGTTAACAATCGGTGTGAGTTTCAACTTTTTAACTACAAAACTCCAACAATGTGTCAAGTAACACATAGAAGAACTAAAATGGTATGGTCAAAAACACACCATCCTAATAATTGGATTTTCGCAATGCATTCTATAATGGAACTACAAGACGTATGCAACGGAACCCTTTCTACTGTACAACTGGAGGAACCGCGGACTACTGACGCTGTCGTCAGGTTCTACTGCACGCAACTCAGAAATTAGCATCAGTACGTTCAACATCCATATAAGTCAAGTAAAAAATGGTTATGCTCATTTTGGCAATATTATCGAGCCAAACACCACTCAAAGACTTTTAACAAAACTCCCCATATCAGGGAACAAGGCACAAGAAGATAAGGAACTGGAAAACTTGTAACTTGTAAGAATTGAACGCACTCAAAAATCAAGAGTTGCCCGACCAATTAAATTCAGTTGACCATCTTCATATAGCCACTTATGCTGCTTTAACGGCATCCGTCCTTTTGCTACTTGCCTATGCACTGCGGAAGCAACGCTTTTGGACTTTTCATTCAACAGCTACACCCATGCCATCAGAACCCCCAAGACGATTCACACTGGATCTAAATGATGGTTGATCACCGATTCAATGGCCGGGAGAATGTTTATGTTCATATAAATGCAGATACTCATTAAATTGTTAAGATCAATGCTTGTGTGCATATAAATGTAGACAATCATTATATTCATAAGACCTCACACACAGATGCACCCAGATGCACCCAATATTTGAGCTATAATTACAAACCTGATCATGTATCGAGCCGTTTGCAGGTAAGCACATGCACCCGAGCCAGGGTCAAGACAGGAAATAGTTTTTAAGATCACGTACCGAGCAGCCTGCGCTTGACCGGCCTGCACTCAGAAAATAGTAATACAGACAGCGTAATAAATAATGTACTATTACGATATGGTACCTTTGCACGCATAGGTTAACCTTTCATTGTTTATGTCAACCCATAAAAGATTATCATAACCAACCCTAAGAAGGGCATTATTTTCTAAGAATATTTTGTATATAAGACATACATTTCTTTCAATAAATTCAGTGCCTTACAGATTCTTAGTACGTCAAATACAAGTCTTATCACTCAATTTTTCTTCCATCGCACCTACTGTGCGCGACGAAGGACCTCCCTCTCCGCAGTCCAACTAGTTTCAAGTTCAAGTTTCAAGTTGCGACGTTCTTTAGCAGTCAGTTTATGTGCTGACTGCCTTTCAAAACATTCAAATAGACATGGAGAAATACCTTTTGATGAAAACACTCTGAATTGCCTTATAGAAACTATTGAAGCATTAAGCCGAAGGGACTTAGAATAAGAGCCGAAGTATGCAATCAGGCGTTAAGCAACGTTACTACTTATAATTCATTAAGCCAAACGAAAACTCACATATATATGAAGAGGCTAGTGGGAATCAAATAAATCTCTTGTACGACTATGTGCATATATTTAAAAGCATCAGACACTGCTTGTTGGCAAGAGATATCACCACAGCAAATGGCGTTGGAAGCTGGAGTGTCATTTCCAAGTTGTACGATATCGACTTGAAAAGTCAGAGAACTCGAATGACTCCAAAGCTGACGGAGAGGCACATTCGGCCTAAATTTAAAAGAAACAAGTAAGAAGGCTCTAGTCGAGATATCCCGACTAGATGATACCCTGATCCCTTTACTTCACGCGTACAGTCAGTGCTTGCAAGTATGTGTGTGTGTGTACGCGCATACTGCATACTGCATATACAACTTCAATTTCCTATATCTCCGGTGTTTATTATCCGATTTCATTAAAAATTTCACAGATTGTCATTATTTTGCTGTATAATTCAAATGGCATCTCAAAGTTTTCAAATTCAAGATTTTGTTGTTATCGATCCCATGTGTATATCGGAAACGGGAAGAGTTATCGAAAATCGAAAACAAACTTGTACTGCCTAGGGATTAGGCGAGCTTAAGTTCTAAATCTGGAGTCTGTAGCTCTTATAGTCTCTGAGATCGACGCGCTCATACATACGGACAGACAGACAGACAGACAGACAGACAGACAGACAGACAGACAGACAGACAGACAGACAGACAGACAGACAGACAGACGGACAGACGGACATGGCTATATCGACTTGACAGTTGATGCTGATCAAGAATATATATACTTTATGGGGTCGGAGATGCTTCCTTCTGCCTGTTACATACTTTTGCACAAAACCATTATACCCTTTTTTCCCATTTTTAATGGGATCAAGGTATAAAAAATGAGTGAAATTAGTAATCTAAATCCAGATCTGTGGGCAACGCCATTAAAGTGTGTCATGCATACAATGACTAAAGCGTTGTCCACTGCTAATCATTCTAACGCTGAATGATGCCTTTGATGTTTTGAAGTGTCGTTCTGCATCTGCATTTGAAGAAGTCCGGCTACACCTTGAGCGAAAGAGTTAAGTTGACTGAATTTCTAACGTTTGTTAAACAGCTTACCTTTGCTCAAAGATGCCTGTGGAAACAAGGCCTTCTACACACTGTAGACCACACTATTAGCCGTACGGATGATCTGCTGAGCAATGCAGATATCCAGCTTATACATCTTACAAGGTTCAACCAAGATAGATTGGAAAATTTCTTTGCGGCATTGCGCTCTAAATTAGAGAACAAATTAGAGAACAAATTAGAGAACAAGAGAAATTCAATACTTGAAGGCGAGTTTGATGTCAATGAAGATAATAACGTCTGCATATCTTGAGAATACCAACTGTCAGGATGATGACAATGATCTGCAAATGGATTGAATTATTGATCCGGATGAGCCAATACGTCGTATTGAGGAATGCGAGGCGTCATATCCCCCAGATCAGCAGACTTACATCAATTATGGTGAGGAAAACGCAACAAGTGTGCCTGGTATACCTATCGCAGAGCTTGTCTCACGCAGGTACTATGATGGTTACTTGATTGCGAAAAAGAAGTTTGATTGCCCAGAATGCGATAAACACCTAAACCAAATAGACTCATTTGCATCCGAAAATTATAAACACCAGATCCAGGCACGGAATTTTGCTGTGGACAAAATGTGCCTAAAAAATCCCTCAGATGCATTCTTTTAAGTCACCAATTTACATTTTGAGTCATTCGCCGCAATATTTAGTAAAGAAACGCATAAGTTGAACCTTCGTAGGAGTATAATTGATGAGTGTGTGCGCCTAACGAATGAGTTGAATCCGGAGTGGTTTGCTACAGCCACCGAATGCACATATTGAAGAAACTTGTAATAATCCTTACAATAATGCGAGCAAGATGGCTGCTGCCGGCGAAGCACTCATCGATATCGGCAGCAAAACATGGACCGCAAGCGGAAAAAATCAAAATTTTATCGCAGTATAATATATTTTTATTCTATTTGTATAGGTCCAGGACACATTTTTTTGCTGTATTTATACAAAGTTGCCACACATGGCCGCGGCCGCAACATAAATGGTAAGTTTAGTTAATAAAGCAATTTTGAAATAAATCTTTTATATTATTTGTTTTGTTTATTAAATATAATCAATACCTTCCTCAGTACTGGATCAGTATCCAAAGGCAATTTATAATGGTCGGCCGCCCAAGGTATAAAATACAAATAAATTAAAACCAATAAGTATTATTTACTACATTTTTATACCCTGATCCCATTAAAAATGGGAAAAAGGGTATAATGAATTTGTGCAAAAGTATGTAACAGGCAGAAGGAAGCATCTCCGACCCTATAAAGTATATATATTCTTGATCAGCATCAACAGTCGAGTCGATATAGCCATGTCCGTCTGTCCGTCCGTCTGTCCGTATGTATGAGCCAACGGATCTCAGAGACTATAAGAGCTAGAGACTCCAGATTTGGAACTTAAGCTCGCCTGAGCCCTAGGCAGTACATGTTTCTTTCCGATTTTCGATAACTCTTCCCGTTTCCGATATACACATGGGATCGATAACAACAAAATCTTGAATTTGGAAAAATTTGAGATGCCATTTAAATTATAAAACAAAATAATGACAATCTGTGAAATTTTTGTTGAATCGGTTAAGAAACACACATGGGACATTGAAGTTGTGTATGCAGTAGGCAGTATGCGCGTAAACACACACACATACTTGCAAGCACTGACTGTACGCGTGATGTATAGGGATCAGGGTATCATCTAATCGGGATATCTCGACTAGAGCCTTCTTACTTGTTTTAACTTAAAATAATATAAAAATATTAATTTTATATACTTATTGGCACATATTACAATTTCAGCACACTCATGTTTACATTCTCACACAGTGACAAAAGTACATGAGACAAAGCATCCATACACAAAGCAAACACAAGTGCAATCCATACACAAAGCAAAATCAGATTGAAACATAGCGGTAGCGAAAAAGCTACAATCATTGAGGGGAAATAGGTACTAATAAGCGTCAAAAATGTTCAAATTTAACAGAAGAGCGCAACTCTGGTTTCCTCTCTCCCATTAAATACTTTTTGGTATTTTGCCTCACGTTTACATTGTGTCCAAGCTCGATATAATTCAACAATGACTATGTAATACTACTACAAGACAGGATGTTAACAGAAACGATAAAACCTGAGGTAAGCACCTCGGGAAATGAATTACGATATTGCGTGCGATGCGCCAGACGAAGATTGGTTGTTGCTGTATTTCATTGTGCCGTTGTGTGGTGACCGAAGCTGAGATTTTAAATATTCGACTTTTGTTTCTGTCTGCTTGCTATGACTCAAATGGGTGGGTAGTATAGACTTTATATGAACTTTGTGCAATTGTATGGCTAATCGTTTGATACCTAACTATGACTTCTATCATATATATACGTGTGTATATATTGGCATTTAGGTAGATCATTTATGACTTATTGATTAGGTTTAAAATGATAAAGAGATAAACACATTAAGCTTTGAAATACTTGTCTGTGTATTATATATATACATTGATAATTGCATTGCCTTGTATTGATTGTTGTAATAATGGGTATAAAAACACATTGAGCAGCGGTTGCGTTTCAGCAACGACAACCGGCACGTGTTGTTGTTGTTTGTTCTTTTGCGTTTTGCCTTTTTCCCGTTAGACTCAGACACATGAATACACAAAACGACGGCCCAAGCCCATACGCAGCAGGCAAGCTGCAGACGATTTGCCTTCGACACCAATGAGCATACAAGCACAAACATAGATATACATACTCATTGAATGGCAGCAGCAAAATTTTAAAACACAAGTAAGGAGGCTCTTGTCGAGAAATCGCGACTAGTCGTTACCCTGAACCGTATACTATCTCGGCTATATTAACTTGGCTGTTGATACTGATCAAGAATATATATACGTTATGCGGTCGGAGAAGCTTCCTTTTGCGTGTTACATACGTTTCCACAAAATCATTATACCATTTTTATATAGTCATTGAATGCTGGATACGAGGCTCTGCTTCCGCGAGCAACTTGAGGTATCGCTTGAGTTCTATTCGCGCCTGCAGGTCGTTTAGAACGGTGTTAGATGACGCAGCCCTGGTTTTTTCCGGAAGTATACCATTCGAGGAGCTTGGGAGTGAGCTCTTTAACGCATCGAGAAGCAACGACGACGGGACAAGGCCCAAGCAATCGTGTTCCAGAACGGAAGCCAGGAAGAGAAGCAGCACTCGAGATCTATGGCGTGAATTGGTAAAGGGTCGATGGACGTACCGGCTTATATCGACGACAGCGAAAGCATGTCGTGGAAAATTTCCACCTTATGCCGCCTTTTCATTGACTTATCTTTATTTTTAGCGCGCTGCGCAGCCCGACGCAGCCTGTGGCATTTCCTTTACAGGAGCTCCATTTCCTTGTTCCACCAGTATTTTCCCGTGACGGGGCCTACTGCGCGGCATAGAAACCTCACACGCCGCACTGATAACGTTCATGGTTGAGGTTATCAATGTTCCTGCTGCTAAATCTCTAATTTGACCAAAATTTTCGGCGCCCCTCGCTAGTTCCCTTTCAAAGGGTTTTGTCATTAGCCGCGCTGCATTCCACCTGACGGTTTTCTACATATTCAACCCCTGCAGGGGACGATCATAGTTAATTTCAAAAACTATATACTACCGATATAGTCCTCAATGACTTGCCAGTCCCGGTTGGACTGACCAAGGCCCCTCCGATGCCAGGGAGATATCCGGGACTGTTTCCCTTGCTCCTGGTTTTCGAAATAGCCTGACATTGCACACGTTCAGTATCAGCAGGTCCGTTCTCGATGCCATTTCCATCACTAGGTTACCCTGAGTGTTTAGGTCAGGCATACCCCATTCCCTTGCGTTAAAATCACCGGCTACCACTCTGTGCTCCGAGGACGACACCACCGCATCCTCCAGGCCCTCCAACTGTTCTCTGTAGTTTTTGCTCGGTTGGTTCGGTGAGAGGTAGCAGCTGAAAAAGGTGACTTTCCCACACCCCCGCCCATGCGCGGTTGCCGGCTGCTGGATTTCTATTCCGTTACTGCTCGCTTACAAGTACATGGTCGACCGCCTTTTCTACTGCCAGCTTTTGCAGCAGGTCGTTCGCGGTACGTCTCCTGTTCAAGTTAGCTTGTAAACACGGATCATTTCACACAATTATTTTTTGCCTTCCCTAGCGCCTCCCTGAACGCGCAGCAATTACCCGACCCTGTTTTGTGCTTTAGGTCTTCCCCGCCTAAGCCCTTGCCCTCACATTTGATACATCGTGGCCTTGTGCCCAGGAAAGCCCACATTTGGAGCATAAGGAGCTACGATCCGGACCTTACACCCCTTTGCTACATGCCGGTAATCTAGGCACTTGTAGCAGCGCTACACAGATATGCGCTCCCGCACTCTACAGCTGACCCATCTAATATGGCTCTTTCCTCGTTTCAAGAGTTGGGATGCGTCTCGCATCCTCATCTCGACCACCGCCATCTTTTGTCCCCTTACTGTTTTTGGGATTAGCCCAATCTTAACGTCCCCCATTCTGGGAACATCTCGTTTAAGCGAAAGAAGGACATGGCTATATCGACTCAGCTGTTGATGCTGATCAAGAATATGTATACTTTATGGGGTCGGAGATGCTTCCTTCTGTCTGTTACATACATTTGCACAAAACCATTATACCCTTTTAATCCATTTTTAATGAGTTGAGGGTATAACATAAGAAGGCTCTAGTCGATAAATCCCGACTAGACGATATACTGAACCCTAAACTTTACGCGTATTGTCATTGCTTGCAAGTACTCAACTTCAATGTTCATATCTCCGGTGTTTCCTAACCGATTTATATAAAAATTTCACAGATTTTTTGATTAATGTTTCCAACGCCATTTCAAAGTTTTTAGATTTAAATATAAAATAATGTCTTCATGCATTTATAGTGTATTTATTTTATTGTAATTTAGTAATTTTAAACATGTTCAATAAGTCATTAATGATTTACCTTGTTCCCAATATATACCTTAGTATATTTATGATGGAAGTCATAGTTAAGTATCTCACAGCCATACAATTGCACAATTCATATAAAGTCTTAACTTAACATAAGCAAGCAGATAGAACCAAAAGTCGAATATTTAAAATCTCAGCTTTGGTCCCCACACAACGGCAAAATGAAGTACGGCAACAAGTAATATTCGTCTGACGCATCGCATAGTTTGAGCTAATGAGATTCCATGTACATTAAGATTCTCATTGGAGTTGACAAAGCAAAAGGGAAATTTATTTCCCAACGAGCTACGTTTAGGACTAAACTTTTGAGGTAAGAAGAACAGATCCCTGGATTCTTCTCATGTATTATAAACTCATTGGACGTTTCGGCAACGTCAAGCATCACGTGTTGTTGTTGTTATTATTTTTGTGTGTTGCATATTCCCATTAGACGCACAGGCATGGATGCACAAAAAGACGTCCCAAGGCCACATGCTGCAGGCCAGCTGCAGACGATTTGTCCTCGGCAACAACAAAATTTTAATATACATTCAAATTTATTTCATTTGAAAGCAAAATAAACATCAGCCCACCAATTTAACATGATAAAGTTGAAAAAATGTTCAATTGATTTGCTTATTCTTTCTAAAACACACTTAAGTTACAAGAGTAAGGGAAAGACTATTTTCATATGTGTTCATGCTTCGAAATATGTATTAGGCTTTCAGCATGAACAGACAGTGTCAAAAGTACATGAGCTGTCCATACACAAAGCAAAAACAAATTCAAACATAGCGACGAAGAAAAATAAGAATCTGATTGGAGGAAATATTAAGGGGAAACAGTTGCCCAGAGCTCAGCTTTTTTTCTGTTAAGCAGGAGGGCGCACTGACTTCCAGTCTAGAAGTTTAGATAGTCTTTGGTTTTGTAAACGCCAATGAGAATCTAAATGTACATGGATTCTCATTAGCTCAGTGTGCGATGCGCCAGACGAAGATTAGTTGTTGCCGTACTTCATTTTGCCCTTGTGTGGTGCCCGAAGTAGAGATTTTAAATATTTGACTTTTGGTTCTGTCTGCCTGCTATGCCTCAAATGGCTGGGTAGTGTAGACTTTAGATGATTTTTGTGCAATTGTATGGCTAATCGTGTGATACTTAACTATGACTTCTATCATACATATACGTGTGTATATATTGGCAATTATGTAGATCATTAATGACTTATTGAAGAGTTTTAAAATGACTTAATACCAAATTAACACTTACCATAAAATAAACAAATTTAGCTTCAAATACTTGTCTGTGTATTATATATACATACTTTAATAATTGCATTGACTTGTATTGAATATTGTAATAAAGGGTATAAAAACACATTGAGCAGCGTTTGCGTTTCAGCAACGACAACCGGCACGTGTTGTTGTTGTTTGTTCTTTTGCGTTTTGCCTTTTTCCCGTTAGACTCAGACACATGAATACACAAAACGACGGCCCAAGCCCATACACAGCAGGCCAGCTGCTGACGATTTGCATTCGACACCAACGAGCATACAAACACAAACATACATATGTATGTACATACTCATTGATCGGCAACAACAAAATTTAAAAAAAAAAGTAAGAAGGCTTTCTGCATGTACAGACAGACCATGACCTACGACAAACTATAAACAGCAAAGCAAAAACAAATCCAAACAACACTCACATGCATACACAAAAAGACGGACCTAGGCCTAGGCCACCCTGAATCCGTTTGGCGATCGGCAAATCAACAACATTTAAAAATTAAAAAAACATTTGTTTTAAATGAAATAAATGTATGATTTATACATTACTTTGCAATCGGCAAAACATAATTTTGTATTTTCTACTATAATTTTTCTAGCAGCCATACCATTCAAGGCAAAATAACCAGCAGCCCAGCAATTCCAAAATATCAAATAATTAGTTTGCTTTTTTTATTTGATATACTCTAAAGTTGCTTTTGTGTGAGCTCTGATAAATACATACATATGTATGTACATATGAGGTTTTCAGCAACCAGACAGTGCCGAATACATAGGACACAGCATGAGCAGTCCATACACAAAGCAAAAACAAATTCATACACGACGACATACCGAGAAGTATAAACAATGAAGAAAAATAAGAATCTAATTGGGAGAAATATGAAGGGGAAATAGGTGCTTATTCGCAGAGCGCAAATATTATCTGTAAAAAAAGATGGGTACCTATTTTCAGGTCTTGGTATTATATCGTTTTTGAGCCACTCTGTTGCCCCTCTTTGGGTTTCCTTGCAAGCATGTTTTTATATCCTAAACCCATTGAAAATATAAATAGTAAAAAGGTATAATGATTATGTGCAAAAGTATGTAACAGGCAGAAGGAAGCATCTCCGACCCTTTAAAGTATAAGTTTACTAATTTCTATTTGATTTCTTATATTTAAAAAAAAAAAAAAACATTAGTTACATGCTCAACCTTGCATTTAATGACGAAAATATTACACCATGTCATTACATTGTATGTTTGGCTGGATGCTAGGCAGCTGGCAAACACATGTTGTCCAGCCGCTAGGATTAAACATGCAGAGCTCAGCAGCTTTATTTCTTAAGGCAATAAATAAACATCGACGTTTGGTTGAAGTAGTAAACAGGACACCATGAGCCTTTGATCTTTACTCAACGAACATCGACGTTTAGTTCAAGTGATCAGTATGTCACCATTAGAACTTGAAAGGGTCACACAGCCGGCAATCACGACCAATGCGTGTGGCCGCTATGATCGGAAAGGCCAGGCTCAGCACTTCATGCGAGGCTAGCGTTCTTCTTCTTAAGGCTTCCTAACAATCATATTTGGATTTTAGTCTTTAGTCTAATTCGGCCACTCGAAAAGTCCTGGCGCATCACCAGACAGAAGCGCGGATTAGTTAACTCAAACATACGTTTAATAAAAATAGACATCTCGTCTCTATTATATTATAACGTGTGTTTCAATTAACTTAACTCGGTGGCCAGACCTATCGTCGGCCTTAATAACTCAAGTCCGACCATCGTCGGCAAAATAACACAATAGCATTTCTAAATGCTTATAACATAATAATCGAATAGCATTTCTAAATGCTCAATAATGTTATAACCACAACAAAACTGGTTTATTTATATACAGCTTTGATCAGCATTAACACGACCGAGTCGATATAGCCACGTATGTCCGTATGAACGCGTCGATCTCAGAGACTATAAGAGCTAGAGACTTCAGATTCGGAACATAAGGTCGCCTTATCCCTAGGAGTACGCAGTTTTCAATATACATATGAGATCGCTTACAACAAAATCTTGAATTTGGGAAACATTGAGAAGGGGTTTTAAATATTAGATAAAATAATGATAATCTGTACAATTTTTACTGATCACTAATTATAAATAAAATTTTGTGTTTATTGAACACTGAAAATCAGTCAACTTTGGTCAATAAAAATTATGAGTTTTGTAAAGTAACATATTTGCAATTGTTATAAAATTTCCTGTGGGTTTTTTTTCGAAACTTTTCAGGCGCACATGAAATTTTTGCAATCTTAAGTGTTCAACGGGCACTACTGTGTTTCGTGCCACTTTGAGGTGAGTCATTTTGTGTTAAAAAAAGTACTGTTTCTGTGTACTCTTTTTAACATGATTAAGTAATCTTTACATGAATTTACTGAGCCTTATTAAATATTACTTAAACGTTTAAAAACGGATTTAGTTTTGTACAAATAAATCTAAGTTAATTTACCAGGCGATGTCATAATGCTCCAAGTCTTGTGTGGAAATGAACTATAAATGACTATTAATAATATATTTATTTAATTTTACCTTTTTTTTATGGCGATTTTAACTGGTGGGAGGTGTTTGAGCAATGACACGACGCAGGTGGCTTAGTCCCTGTTATTTGCAAAGTTACCCAACTATGGGAAGTTGCGTAAAAATCTCAAGCTTTTTAAACAAAAATAGTCTTTTTGCGATTGGCCAAACGCCAAAATACTGACATTTTGTATTTAACCTATAACCTATTTATAAACAAGTAAATAGGCTCAAGTCGAAAAACCCCGACTAGACGATACCCTGATCCCTTTACTTCACGCGTACAGTCGGCGCTTGCAAGTATGTGTGTGTTTGTGTACGCGCATATTGCAAACTGCATACACAACTTAAACGTCCCATATCTTAACCTATTTCACTAAAACTTTAAGCAAATTCTATCTCAAAGTTTTCCAAATTCAAGATTTTGTTGTTATCGATCCCATATGTGTATCGGAAACGGGAAGAGGTATCGGAAACCAACTTGTACAGCCTAGAGATTAGGCGAGCTTAAGTTCCATACGGACAGACAGTCAGACGGACAGACGGACATGGCTATATCGACTCGGCTGTTGATGCTGATCAAGAATATATACAGTTAATGGGGTCGGAGATGTTTCCTTCTGTCTGTTACATACTTTTGCACAAAACCATTATACCCTTTTTCCCATTTCTTATGTGATCAGGGTATAAAAAGTAACGCTGTGCTTTAAAAGTTCCCATTTCTAATTCAATTCAAGGTCAATTGCATAAGGGCTTACAGTTATCTAATAAAGTGCATCAATGTTAAAAAAAATCATTTTGTATAGTCGCTATAGTCTACTCCTCCATTATGGTACATAGTGAACGATAAAAAAGAATTTAGCATGGACCCTGTCATGTCCACATTTTTGATCTAAATGTTTTTTTTTTTGTAATTTTTAACGCTCGGATTTATATATATGAGACGTTTGTTTTTCATAAAATTAAAGTTTAATAGAGCGTATTTTCTATTCGAGCTCTCTTAAAAGGGACCCAATGTTGTTTGTATTTTTATTTGTTGTTGGTTAATGTGTCGACTACTTAAAAATCAATACGTCGATAAGACAACCGCAAAGAAGTAAAACTGTTGTTTAAATTGCTCTTACCGTATGACCTCAAAATTCTTAAGACTTGAGTGGTGGTCTTTGTTTAGGTTTTGGGTTCCATGTATGCAAATTTACAAAAATACAGATGAAGATTGTCGTTGCACCTCACACTATAAATAAATCACGCAATCAAACGCTCGGTTACACCCTTCACATACGTGTATTTTTAACGCTGATATTATATTTTAATTTTTAATTTTTTGTATTGAAAACTATTTTAGCCATTATTTGTGCATTTACATTGAAAAGTAACGACATTGCCCGAATTACCAAAATGATTGGGCAAAACCCCTTTTTTCTTTCTACAATTATTTTATTTTTTTTTGAACTTTTGCCGCTTAGCTCGATTATGCGCTTTGTCTGTTTTCAAGTGAAACACACACAACAGCCGCACGTCGTTGACTGACTTGGTAGCGGTTAAAGTTCAGCGTGCAAAAAGGCTCAAAAGTTATCGAAACTGCCGAGGCTTGAGCTGTATGCATAAGAGAGCCAGAGAAGCAGACCAGAGAGGGTGTTTTGCTTGCTCTTCGCATTGACATTAAATTTTTTCTTTGTGCTATAGTTTGCGGCAGTAGGGTTCATGTAAGGCATTTTAAACACTTCGGGGGTTGTTTACAGGGCGAAACAGTGCAAGATTTGGCGTTTGAATCAACCGGTGAAATTTTTGTTTGCGCATGCGTTGCTTTAACATGTGGGAGGTAAAATATTAAGAACAAAAATAGTTTTTAAGCAATGATGGGGTCTTTAACATTATGCTGTCTGTACGTCTGTGTGAGCTCAATATTTTTTAAAAACCATGAAGCTTGACCATTAACCCTTGGAAGAAATAGTCTGTTTTAACAATATAAAAAAACAAAAGAAATAAATATGTTGCTGCGGCATATAGTTTGAGAAATCAATTACATCGATTATTGCATATAAAACAAACGAGTAAAAACTGTGAATGCACAAAAACCCCCAAAAAATAACAACTGTGCTGTATCGTCTTATTGCAGATTCGGTTTTTCGCAATATTTCCTTATTAAGAGTATGTTGGCTTTGTTCAATGTCCATCATGGTGTCTTACCGTCGACCGTTTGTCCAGCCGTTCTCATTTTAAAACCGAAAATACCTATGTATCGTTTTCACATTTTATGAGTTGGAGTCACCAAATTTGATGGCAAGTTAGCTGGCGATATGCCGAAAACTCTGCATCAAAGTATTTTTTGATCATGTCGCCCACCTAGCGAAACGTCAACTGCAAAAACGATATAATATACAAGACACGAAAATAAATTCCCCTCTTTTTTTACAGTTAGTAAACGAGCTCTGTACAATAGCACCTATTTTCCCTCACACGATATTCGTATTTTCGTTCATTGCGTATCCATTTCTGTCTGCCGCCGTGTATGAATTTGTTTTTGTTTTGTGTATGGACTGCTCATGCTTGTCGTGTGCATGCATACATACATATACTTCTCGGCCTGCCGCTATATTTGAATTTTTTTTTTTTTGTGTATTGTCTGCTCATGCTGTGTCGTACATATGTATTCGGCACTGTCTGGTTGCTGAAAACCTCATATGTACATACATATGTACATATGTCTTTATCAGAGCTCACGCAAAAGCAACTTTAGAAATAAAATAAAAAGCAAAACTAATTATTTGATACTTTTGGAATTGCTGGGCTGATATGGTTATTTTGCCTAAAATGGTATGGATGCTAGAAAATTTATAGTAGCAAATACAAAATTATGTTTTGCCGATGGCAAATTAATGTATAAATCAAACATTTATTTCATTTAAAACAAATGTTTTTTTAATTTTTAAATGTCGCCAAACGGATTCAGGGTGGCTTAGGCCTAGGTCCGTATTTGTGTGTATGCATGTGAGTTTTGTTTGGATTTGTTATTGCTTTGCTGTTTAGAGTTTGTCGTAGGTCATGGTCTGTCTGTACATACAGAAATTCTTTTTACTTGTATTGTAAGATTTTGTTGTTGCCGATCAATGAGTATGTACATACATACATATGTATGTTTGTGTTTGTATGCTCGTTGGTGTCGAAGGCAAATCGTCTGCAGCTTTCCTGCTGCGTATGGGCTTGGGCCGTCGTTTTGTGTATTCTAACGGGAAAAAGGCAAAACGCAAAAGAACAAACAACAACAACACGTGCCGGTTGTCGTTGCTGAAACGCAACCGCTGCTCAATGTGTTTTTATACCCTTTATTACAATAATCAATACAAGTCAATGCAATTCTTTATGAATATTTTTAATACACGGACAAGTATTTGAAAGCTAAATGTATTTATTTTATGGTTAGTATTAGTTTTGTATTAAGTCATTTTAAACGTGTTCAATATGTCATTTATGATCTACCTAACTCATAATATATACACACGTACATGTATGATAGAAGTCATAGTTAATTTTATCACGATTAGCCATACAATTTCACAAAGTTCATATAAAGTCTATACTACCCACCCATTTGAGGCATAGCAAGCAGACAGAAACAAAAGTCGAATATTTAAAATCTCAACTTCGGCCACCACACAACGGCACAATGAAATACAGCAACAACAAATCTTCGTCTGGCCACCACACAACGGCACAATGAAATACAGCAACAACAAATCTTCGTCTGGCGCATCGGACGCAATATCGTATTCAACAATATCGTAATACGGTAAGGTGCTTACTTACAGGTTTTATCGTTTCTGTTAACAAATAACAGTCGCTGGAATCCTATCTTGTATATTCCATTATCGTTGCCAACGACAAACTCTAAACAGCAAAGCAATAACAAATCCAAACAAAACTCACATGCATACACACAAATACGGACCTAGGCCTAAGCCACCCTGAATCCGTTTGGCGATCGGCAAATTAACAACATTTAAAAATTAAAAAAACATTTGTTTTAAATGAAATAAATGTTTGATTTATACATTAATTTGCCATCGGCAAAACATAATTTTGTATTTTCAACTTAAACATTTCTAGCAGCTATACCATTTTAGGCAAAATAACCAGCAGCCCAGCAATTCCAAAAGTATCAAATAATTAGTTTGTTTTTTATTTGAGATACTCTAAAGTTGCTTTTGCGTGAGCTCTGATAAAGACATATGTACATATGTATGTACATATGAGGTTTTCAGCAACCAGACAGTGCCGAATACATATGTACGACACAGCATGAGCAGACAATACACAAAACAAAAAAAAATTCAAATATAGCGGCAGGCCGAGAAGTATACGTATGTATGCATGCACACGACAAGCATGAGCAGTCCACACACAAAACAAAAACAAATTCATACACGGCGGCAGACAGAAATGGATACGCAATAAACGAAAATACGAATATCGTATGAGGGAAAATAGGTGCTATTGTACAGAGCTCGTTTACTAACTGTAAAAAAGAGGGGAATTTATTTTCGTGTCTTGTAGTTATATCGTTTTTGTATCGTTGCGTCAACTGCTCGTCTGGAAAATCGATAACAAGTCGATACACTTTGAACTCCAAAATGATAAAACTTAATGACAATGTAAACTACAAGACAGGAAGAAAGTGACCCGTCTTTTTAACAGAAAACAAATAAGAAGGCTCTAGTCGAGAAATCCTGACTAGACGACACCCTGAACCCTTTACTTTTCGCGTACAGTCAGTGCTTGCAAGTATGTGTGTGTGTGCGTCGCGCATACTGCATACTGCACACTCAACTTCAATGCACCATATCTCCAGTGTTTTTCAACCGATCTTAATTAAAATCTAACAGATTTTCATTATTTTGTTTCATAATTTAAATGCCATCTCAAAATTTTCCAAATTCAAGATTTTTGGTTGTTGATACCGTGTGTGTATCGAAAACGGAAAGAGTTATCGAAAATCCAAAACAAAAATTTATTGCCTAGGAATTAGGTGAGCTTAAGTTCTAAATCTAGAGTCTCTAGATCGACGCGTTCATACATACACACATACGGATAGACGGACGGACGGACAGACGAACATGGCTAAATCGACTCGGCTGCTGATGCTGATCAAGAATATATATACTTCATGGGGTCGGGGATGCTGCCTTCTGCCTGCTAGATACTTTTGCACAAAACCATTGTATCCTTTTTACCCATTTTTTATGGGTTCAGCGTATAAAAAGCTGAGCCCTGCAGATGGGCACCTCTTTCCCCTTAATATGTCTCCCAATCAGATTCTTATTTTTCTTCATTGCTTATACTTCTCTATATGTTTTTGTTTTGTGTATCATGCTGTGTCGTATGTATTTGGCACTGTCTGGTTGCTGAAAACCTCATATGTACATACTTATATATGTATTTATCAGAGCTCACGCAAAAGCAACTTTAGAGTATCTCAAATAAAAGCAATTTTAGAATTGTTGGGCTGCCTTGGGTTATTTTGCCTTGAATGGTATGGCTGCAAGAAATTTTTTAGTCGAATATACAAAATTATGTTTTGCCGATTGCAAAGTAATGTATAAATCATACATTTATTTCATTTAAAACAAATTTTTTTTTTTAATTTTTAAATGTTGTTGATTTGCCGATGGCCAAACTTTGTCCGTCTTTGTGTATATGCATGTGAGTGTTGTTTGGATTTGTTTTTGCTTTGCTGTTTATAGTTTGTCGTAGGTCATGGTCTGTCTGTACATGCAGAAAGCCTTCTTACTTTTTTTTTTAAATTTTGTTGTTGCCGATCAATGAGTATGACCGGCACGTGTTATTGTTGTTTGTTCTTTTGCGTTTTGACTTTTTCCCGATAGACTCAGACACATGAATACACAAAACGACGGCCCAAGCCCATACACAGCAGGCCAGCTGCTGACGATTTGCATTCGACACCAACGAGCATACAAACACAAACATACATATGTATGTACATACTCATTGATCGGCAACAACAAACTTTTACTATACAAGTAAGAAGGCTATCTGCATGTACAGACAGACCATGACCTACGACAAACTCTAAACAGCGAAGCAAAAACAAATCCAAACAAAACTCACATGCATACACACAAAGACGGACCTAGGCCACCCTGAATCTGTTTGGCGATCGGCAAATCAACAACATTTAAAAATTAAAAAAAAAAAATTTGTTTTAAATGAAATAAATGTATGATTTATACATTACTTTGCAATCGGCAAAGCATAATTTTGTATTTTCAACTTAAACATTTCTAGCAGCTATACCATTTTAGGCAAAATAGCCAGCAGCCCAGCAATTCTAAAATATCAAATAATTTGTTTGCTTTTTTTTAGATACTCTAAAGTTGCTTTTGCGTGAGCTCTGATAAATAAATACATACATAAGAGGAGGGGTAGCTATTTTCCCGTCTTTAGATTATATCGTTTTTGAAATCGATGTATCTATGTATCTCTTTATATGGTGTATAAATATATGGGCAAATAACTTATGTTTAATATTTTTGGCCAACCAAAGTTTCGCCTTTTCTTAATGGAAATAAAACGAAATTTTATTAAATAAAAAAAATTAACTTATTAAGACCATGCTTGCAGGGTTATCCATCTGCATAGCGCCACTGCTAGTGCCTTGGTCATCCTTCAAGTTCGGGTCAAGTTAATTCACTCGCAAAAAAAAGAACAAAACGAAATTAGTAAAATAAAAGAAGATATGTAAATAATAAAATTATAACGTACCGGGCTGTCATCTTGCTAGGGTCATCCTTCTATGGCCAATCTTCATGCTCATCCATGTGGGGTAGGCCGGCGGGGGTCATACTTCTGGGGTCTTCCTTCTGGGGCCGTGTTACCATTTGGTTGAGGTCTGGAAATATAAAACTAGTTAATAATATGGGTTGATATGTATTTATTTTTATTATTTACTTTGCACGGTCGAACAAATGTTGCCTAGGGATACTGATACAGTACTGAGGAAGGTATGGAACAGAACCTATTAAAAATATATAAAAATAAAAGGATATATTAAAACAATGCTTCATTAACTAAACTTACCATCTATGTTGCGGCCGCCAACCATGTGTGCCAATTTTAGATAACCAGCAAAAGACTTCTGAGGTCCTATTAAAATAGAATAACAATAAATATATTTTGAATTATCGCATTTTCAATCTGCGAACTCACCATTCAAACTACTGCTTTAAATTTTTAGCTTCTTCGCTTGTGGTCCATTTCTCGTAGCTGATATCCCCAAAAGCATCTCCTGCTGAAGGCACCTTGCACGCATTCTTGTTAATATAATAACAAGTTTTTTCAATATTTGCATTCGGTGGCTGTAGCAATTGTGGTTGAGATCAAACCACACCGGATTAAACTCATTCGTTAGCCAAACACACTCGTCAATTATACACCTACAAATCACTCCGGATTAAACTCATTCCTTAGGCGAACACACTCATCAATTATACCCCTACAAAGGTTCAACTTGTGCGGTGCTTGATTTTGGCGAAGGACTCAAAATGCAAATTGACTTGGAAGAATGCATCGGATTGATTTTTAAGGCACATGTTGTGTTTAGCAAAATTCCGTGCCTGGATCAGGTCTTCATAGTTTTCGGATGCTAATGAGTCCATTTGGTTGAGGTGTATACCGCATTGTGGGCAATCGAATTTCTTTTTCGCAATCAAATAAACGTCATAGTTTTTTTGAAAAAGCTCTCCGACAGATAGATTTAGAGCGCAATGCCGCATAGAAATTATCCAAGCTATCTTTGCTGAACATTGTAAGATGTATACAGTGGATATCAGCGTTGCTCAGCAGATCATCCGTAAGGCTTATTACGTGGTTTTTCATTGGCATCTTTGAGCAAAGGTTAGCTGTTTAACAAACGCTAAAAATTCAGTTAGCTTTACTCTATCGATCAAGGTGTAGCCAGATTTGTTAAATTTTGATGAAAAACGACAGTTCAAAACATCAAAGGCATCATTCAGCGTTAGTATGAAATAAGCAGTGGACGCTTTATCCATAGTATGCGTTGTGAACAGCTTATTTGAGTGGCCGAAAACACTTGGATCGCCAATTTCACACTCATTATACCCTGATCCCATTAAAAATGGGGAAAAAGGGTATAATGGTTTTGTGCAAAAGTATGTAAAAGGCAGAAGGAAGCATCTCCGACCCCATCAAGTATATATATTCTTGATCAGCATCAACAGTCGATAAAGCCACGTCTGTCTGTCTGTCCGTCCGTCCGTATGTATGAGCCAACCGATCTCAGAGACTATAAGAGCTAGAGACTCCAGATTTGGAACTTAAGCTCGCCTAATCCCTAGGCAGTACAAGTTTGTTTCCGATTTTCGATAACTTTTCCCGTTTCCACATGGGATCGACAACAACAAAAAAAATTTGGAAAACTTTGAGATGGAATTCATTAAAATTTTTAGTGAAATAGGTAAAGAAACACTGGAGATATGGGACATTTAAGTTGTGTATGCAGTTTGCAGTATGCGCGTACACAAACACACACATAGTTGCAAGCGCTGACTGTACGTGTGAAGTAAAGGGACCAGGGTATCGTCTATTCGGGATTACTCGATTATAGCCTTCTACGTTGTTTCTGTTAATTCAGGCCGAAGGTGCTTCTCCGTAAGCTTTGGAGCCAATGGAGTTGTCTGCCTTTTCAAGTCGATATCGTACAACTCCGAAATTACACCCCAGGTTGCAACGCCATTTGCTGTAGGTATAATCTTGCCAACAAGCAGTTTCTGATGCTTTTAAACTTATGCACATAGTCGTACAAGACGTCAACCTTATTACACCTAGCTTCTTCTTATATTTGTGTTTGTTTATAGCTTAGTGCGTTATATGCAGTGACGTTGCATACTGCCTGATCGCATACCGCGGCTCTCACTTTCAGTCCCATTCGGCTTAATGCTTCAATTGTTTCTACAAGGTATTTTCGCGTGGTTTCGGACGTTGTTTTCGTATTGGTGCAATAATACGAAAACGTATATTTCCACCGCTGAGCAATGCCTTTTGTTTAGAAAAATTTAAATTATTGGCTATCAAAGCTTCTCGGCCACCTTGCCTAAAATCCGATAAAACCTTCACTTTGGTCCGTTGTGCTATTATATTCGAGCTCAGAACGTCCGTGAACCTCATCAAACAAGATCACACAGTTACGTTCGTACTTGCTGACATATTTTGCACATGCTATAATATGCTATAACAGACCTTTTCATTTATGCCCGGAGAAATAATTCTAATAGGGCTCCAATTAAGTAACATTCTGGGACTTGGCAGATTGAAAGATAAAGCATCTCGCCTAAACTGGTAATCTGTAATTGATGTTCATCAAAAGGTTTTTCTCCATGTCATTAAACTTGTTGACATGTTTTGTCTGCAAAAGCAATGAGGCAAAAAACTTGGATCCCTCATTTACATTTTTGGAAACCATTTTGGCTCTTCCTTAATTTGTTTATTCGGTTTTTAGCGATTTTCACAATTAGATTGGTAGCATATGCGTTTGTAATTTTAGTTCAACTTTTATTATTTATTACGCGTGACAATTTTGTGCTACCGCGCAACCGTAGTGGACGAGTATATAAAAGAGTATAACGAGAGAATAAGATGAGCCATGGCAAGCAGCCAGACGAAGTGTTATCTATGCAATTAGATAAATTCGAATGTGCAAGGCAAAGACGACAATTAGCGATGCGCAAGTTATGCGTTATAAGGTTCGTTAAGTTTTAAATTTGGGTGCTTAAAATATTTGTAAGCTGCCGCTGCCTCCGACATGCTCCCCCCGTTGGAAGTGCAAGGGTTTCAACAGACTTGGTCTTAAGGGGCAGCACAGCGATCTTGCCAACGGCTCGATTACAGGTGCCAGCTGCAGTTTTGATAATTGATAGTCGCGAGACGCCGTCTGATCCAGAAATAGTGCTCTCGACCCGGCCAAGTCGCCATTGAAGGGGTGGTACGTTGTCATCCTTCAAGACAACGATTGCGTAGGTCATCAGGTTAGGTCGATGAGCGCCACTTTGAACGCTCTTGAACCAGTGATAAATAGCTGGTGCTCCATTTGTGCCAGAATGCCTGCTGCATTTGACAAACCGCTGCCAGCGACTTAGGCGATTGATGTCGATATGCGTTATGTCCGGTTCTTCGATTGTGGCATATGGCACTCCAATTAAAATATGACCAGGAGTGAGAACTTCTAAGTCGCCTGGATTCTCTGAAATGTTCCAGTTGATTCCAATGGAAAGGCAATAGTTCGACATATCCTTTGTATGAGGGTCGCTTAAAAACAGTAGCCTCAGCTCGCTTAGTAGCCGTGAATCGCTTTTATGCGGCGATAAAAGGTGCGGTTGACAGATACTCCACTAATTCCAAATGTACTGCTTTGGTAGAAAAGCACACAAATATTGATATGTAGCACTTTGTGGGGGGGCCTGTTCTTGACTTCCGACTTGGTGGAGAATGGTCCACAAAAGTCGATTCCAATTGTGCAGAAGGGGCGGCTTGGTTGCACTCGATCGGCTGGTAACGGGGCCATGATGTGCTCGAGAAGCTTTGGCTTCAGTCGAAAGCAACGAATGCATTTGCCGATGACTGTTGAGACCAATGGGCCAAAATCGATGTCGCAGTGCGGCCAGCAAACTTTGTGGTCCACTGTGTAGAAGTTTGCGGTGGAAGTGATCTATGATGGCGATGGTGACGTGGTGCTGAGCTGGCAAGAATATTGGGTGCCTTGCCTCGTAATCCAAAAACGAATTCTCCATACGTCCACCAACGCGAATTAATTTGGAGCTGTCCATAAGCGGATTTAACGAAGCTTCGATTTTGTTGATTCGCTCTTCCCTTTGAGCAGATGCTTGTGCTATTCGGCGAAGTGGACAATATGTATTTATCCTTAGTAGAAGATGTGTGTCTGCCTTAATGTCGTCGACTGTGAGTGGGCCTTTGGATCGACCTTGATCCTTCGTCTTGAGCTAAGCGCACCTGTTTATGTATCCAAAGACTCGTTGCATTTTGCCAAAAGAGTTTTGGTACTTGCATCTGAACGATAGGTCAAGCCTGTCCGTTAGGATCAAAGCATGACGACGACGTTCAGGCAGATCTGAGCTGGTGGATATGTTTGGCGGCCAATCAGCAGAAGATGAGCGTAGAAAGGCAGGTCCTTTCCGCCAATAATCCGATTCAAATAGATCCGATTCAAATAGTTCCAGTGCTTCGCAGCCACGTGATAATATGCCGGCTGGGTTCATGTGAGTCGCAACGTGGCTCCAAATCATCCCCTCGGTGCGCTCCTGAATCTGAGATATTCTGTTGGATACAAAAAAGTTAAATTCAGATGGCGCTTGTCGAATAGTACAATTGGTGAGTCAGACCAACAATAAAACTGGCAAGGGAAAGGGTGCGGTACGCATTGAGCGATGCTAGAGACGAGCTCTGATAGTTGATGTGCGGCGGCTAGCTCAAGCTAGGGAATTGTTAGCGTTTTAAGTGGTGAGACTCTAGATTAAGAGCATAAAAGATGCGACGAGTAGGCACCCTGCGATTCTAATCGCACGTAAACACAGGTGCCATATGCGGCGAGGCTTACATCACAGAACGCATGTATTTCCCATGATGAGTGTAGTTGTAAAACATAGCGAGGGACTTTGAGCGTAACAGCTACATCTATTTGGGACATGTGCTTAATCCAAGCATAGTGTAGAGACTAGGGAAGGGCTTCGTCCCGATTGAGTTTTTCCTTCCACAGTATCTGTAGGAATATTTTAAGCTTTGTGATGATGGGAGATATAAACCCGAGGGGGTCGTAGAACTTGGCGATTGGGGCAAATATTGTACGCTTTGTAACGATGGTGGGTGAAAGAGCATGCGACGGACTGAGTAGAAGCTGATCGGAGTTGGTGTCCCAAGCCAAACCCAGGGCCTTCTTGACATCGGTTCCATCATCGAATTTTACCATTTTTTCGCAGTAACTCATGCCCTCTACGAAGCAGCTCCTTGACACCTGCTGTCTAATTTCAACAACTTATTCGATAGTGTCGCCCCCAGTGATTAAGTCGCCAACGTAAAAATCCCAACGAACGATTTTCGACGCAAGGGGCAGCGAATTTTCTTCGTCGTAAGAAAGCTGTTGCATAGCTCAAATAGCTAAAAATGCCGCAGGCTTTGTTCCGTATGTGACAGTGTTTAATTTTTTATCGCTTTACCGCTCGCATTGTCACGCCATAGGATGCATTAAAGATATTGGTCTAAGTGAGTCATGCGAACACAACGGTGCATCTTGCAGATATCCCCGCACAAGGCAATCTTATAAAATCGAAAACGAAGCAAAGTAGTAAATATTTTCGGCTGTATGATGGTCCTTCGAATAATAAATCGTTTAGGGAGAGACCAGATGTGGTTTTTGCGGAGCCATCAAAAACGACTCGCAACTTGGTCGAAGTACTATCTAGCTTGTGCACGCAATGATGAGGCAAAAAATATTTTGGTACAGCAGATTGCTTTGAGGCTAGGGTCATGTAATTCATTTCGATGTATTCATACTGCGATTTTAAAGACGCATTTTTCGCCAGCTTCGATTCCCGTGCATTAAATCGACGTAGAGCGCGATTGTAGGAATCCCCAAAAGCATCGAAGCGATCCTTAGCTGGAAGCCGAACAGAGTACTCGCCTGATTGAAGGCGCGAATAATTGCGGAGCAACAGTTGTTGATTTCCCAGAACTGTTTACTAGATCGTATAATAGTTCCGGTTCCGAATTCGCATCTGAAGGTTTGACAGCTGCAGCTTAAGATGAGTATTTATGAGCGGCACAGCCTCCAGACACTATCCAGCCTAATTTGGTCTTCTGGAGCGTTGGCAGAAAATGATCGTTCATATGAGCCATTGTCTGAATGTGCCAAAATGTCAGCTGATGTGTTGAGCGAGAGAGAAGATTCGCTTATGCCTGAAAATGCTATGTTCGAGTGGCTTACATCCAACTGAAGATGGTTAGCGGACGAGTAGTGATGTAGTTGAGCTGCGATGCTGAATCCAGCAGAGCTCTACAGGAAACGAAAGTGCTAGATCGATTTCTGACACGTAAAATAGCAGTTGTGAGCAGCACGTAATCGGTCTCGCTTTGTTTCAAGGGTATAGGTGGCGATGTGGATGTGGAGACGAGTGATGCGTTGTGTCGGGCAACTGAGACGTGGGTGAGCTTGTGTCCATATGCAACAGTGAATGGTGCTTCTGCTGGCAATGTTTGCAGTGATCAGACTTGCATTGCTGCAGCCTATGCCCTGTGCGAAGGCAATTGAGGCAGAGGTATAGGCTTTTAGCTTCTTTGTAGCGCATGGTGGGAGCTAAATTTATGTATCGTGGGCATCTTGATAGATAATGCTCAGCAGATTCGCATAGGACACAAGATTACCCACCTGCTTGCCAGGTATGTGCGTTACCATGGCGAATTCCAAGTTTTCCTTCAAACGGCATCTCGTCTCCAAGAATATGGCCATATCGGTCCATTTCGGCAGACCTTTCAGGGGCAATCCTTCTTCCCATTTCTCATGCGTGGATTGATCCAATTAAGATGTGGTAAAGTGAATCAGCAATTCATCTGATATCTCCTGAGCCGATGCCACTGTGTGCAACGCGCGTAGATGCGAATTCATGTTGTCACTTGATTGACGCAGGCTGCTCGCCGAACCCCTTTAAACACCTGAGAGCCTAAAAAGGACTGTACGTGTGCCTGAAAATGAAACAATCTATTGTCAAAACGATTTATTAACAATTCCATGGCTTTGTCTTTGTTATCTGCCGTTGGTTCGAAAGCGCGAATCGCTTCAAAGTTGGTCCTATAAGGCATGATCGCAGATGCTGAAACTTTTCCACATTGCTTAATTCTTCGTTTTGGCTATAAAATCGGGCCAGTCGATGTATGCACCTCGAAAACGTGAAAGCCCCCCTTGAGCTTCCAATTTGCTCGTCCGTATTGCGCCGAATTGTTGTTGAATAGAGCAAGGAAGTCTTTCGCAGATTGGTAAGATCGCGAGAAAGCTTTGATGATACCTCGCAGCGGAGTTAGTCGAATTGTGGCCTTGCGTCCGTGGTCAGCTCCATGTGATTAAGGTTCTCAAGGCTAGATTGCGCGGCATCAAAGCTAAACCGCATTTCGCTGATTAAATCCAATCGAGCCAGCTGTTCAGCTTCATCAAAATGCATGAGCTGCTCAGCTGCTAAAAACGCGTTTAGCGCGTTAAGTTTCCGAGTTACTGATTGCGCCTTTGCTTTTTAGAAGTCAAATTCAGAGGGCGGAGCCGCGCTTTGATTAAATTCGTTCACAGTCAATTTTTTAAGGTTGGTCACGATGGACTCATGCGAGTACTGTCGAATATGCGCGTGTGCCAACGTTGGCGAAACAACGGATAAAACAAAATGCACAAGAGATTACCAGCAGGTATAAGTTACTGACCGCTGCGTTACCGAACATTCTAGCGCAGCCCGTTGCTGAGCGTTTGCGTATAAGCAGCCAGCTGCACTATTATGAAGCTTGCGCTAATGCAAGAATGCAGGCGGACGAGTGAATGTGAGCGCTTGTGGTTAAGCCGAGAGCGAAACTGTTCGAATGTGTTTGCGTGTGTGTGCAAGAACGTTAGCGATCGAGGGCGTTCGTGGTCTTTGCATCGAATTATGCAGAAGACGCATGGAATTATAATTATCACAGTAGTTAATAATAATTCACTTTTACACTTGAATAACAACACACCATGAAAGAATGTAAAATATAAAAATTCACGTCGGGGTCACCAAATGTTTTGAGGAGGCACTATTTTGTGTTCACCTATGTGCGAAATTAGAAAAAGGTTTGTGAATTATTTTAATAAGTGCAAAACACGATAACTTTGCATTATTTTCCTTCATTTGTTTATTCCGTTTTTAGCGATTTTCACAATTAGATTGGTAGCATATGCGTTTGTATTTTTAGTTCAACTTTTATTATTTATTGCGCGTGACAATTTTGTGCTACCGCGCAACCGTAGTGGACGAGTATATAAAAGAGTATAACGAGAGAATAAGATGAGTTATGCCAAGCAGCCAGACGAAGTGTTATCTATGCAATTAGATAAATTCGAATGTGCAAGGCAAAGACGACAATCAGTGATGCGCAAGTTATGCGTTAAAAAGTACGTTAAGTTTTAAATTTGGGTGCTTAAATTATTTGTAAGCTGCTGCTGCCTCCGACAAATAGCTTTTTCAAGTTTTCAAATCAAGGTTTGAAATCACATATGGACATCCACTCCGACCTTATATCAGCATTTCTTGGGAATAAATGCAATTTGGAAGGTGGATTTGTGGTATTGCATTTGGAAATACAACAATATCTTGTTTGTGTTGCATTTAAAGTGTTGGCTCTGCAACTTGACCTATAAATTATATGCACAGTGGGCCAATTATATGCCCATCCGTCCGAGGGGCGCACCGCTTAACGTGCGGTTACGACAGTGGCCGGCGAACTTTTTGAACCATTACCCCATTTCTGTTGTCAAGCTTTACGTTACCCCCGATGACAAAAGTTGAAGACCTAAAAAAAAAGGTCCACTAAATTTGAAAATCAAAATTTGAAGTGGAAGTTTTCATTACCCCGAAATATTGTTGTGGAAGTTGCCATTACCCCCAAATATTCTGGTGGAAGTTGCCATTACCCCATGATGCTCTGTATTTATATTTGATGAGCAGAAAAATAAAGGTCACCAGAATTGAAAATGAGAAATATATACTCTTTTTCACGAATATGTTCAATATGTTCAAAAAAAAGCTCCCCCGAATAAAAAATGCTGAAATACCTTTATAGAATCATGTCCGTTACCCCCAGAAATTTCACTTTTACCCCATTTGGGGTAATTTACCCCGCTTCGCCGACCACTGGGTTACGATGATCGCGAACATGTAGACAAATGACATTACAATTTTTTTTAGGAAGCATGCAGAAGTGCTACTAGTTATTAGGTGGGAAAGATCGACCTGCTTACCACAGTAGACTACTACTAATTAATCTTCCCTCTCTTTATAATCTTAGAACTATGCTAGTAATAACCTTTGTTCACAAAATTATTAGTGGTGAAATAGATCCCCCCTTGCTAATTAATCAAATTAACTTTGCAGTACCCATTAGAACTAGTAGAAAATTTTTACCTATAGCCCTGCATGCTTGCTATTCTAAGTATGCTAACCATAACCCTTTTCGGATCTTATGCTCATTGTATAACGATCTTTCCCACCTGATAACTAGAAGCAATTCTGCATGCTTCCTAAAAAAAATTGTTATGTCATTTGTCTACAGGTTCGCGATCATCGTAACCGCACGCTAAGCGGTGCGCCCCTCGGACGGATGGGCGGGAGGTGGGTCGCTTTGAACTTTGGTCCGCGCGCCGGTGCTTGGTATAGTTGGGCCACTTGAATGTTCTGACCGTTAGTATATCTACGTCCAGTAATAATAATAATAAAAAAAAAGTTATTTTATATATGACTTTCACAACGAAAATGCACCACAAACGTAGGCGTGTAAACCTTTTCGTGGCAGTTTAATTTAGTGCCTTTGTTAGTATTTTTAATTGTTCTTTGTTAATGTTAATGTTTTTTAAGTTCTTTTTAAAAGGTTTAAGATATAGTTGAATGTATAACTTATAAAAAATAATAAAAACAAGTAAGAATGCTCTAGTTGAGAAATCCCGACTAGACGATACCCTGATCCCTATACTTTACGCGTACACTCAGTTCTTGGAAGTATGTGTGTGTGCATGTACGCACATACTGCATACACAACTTCAATGTCTCATATCTCCGGTGTTTCTTAACCGATTTCAATCAAAATTTCACAGATTTTCATTATTTTCATTGATATGTTTTAAATGCCATTTCAAGTGAGTTTTTCAAATTCAAGATTTTGTTGTTATCGATTCCATATGCTTATCGGAAACGGGAAAAGTTATCGAAAATCGAAAACAAACTTGTACAGCCTAGGGATAAGGCCAGACAAGTTCCAAATCTACCTCTTATAGTCTCTGAGATCGACGCGTTCATACATATAGACGGACAGATGGACGGACAGACGGATGGACAGACGGACAGACAGACGATATATCGACTCGGCTGTAGATGCTGATCAAGAATATATATACTTTATGGGGTCGGATATGCTTCGTTCTGTCTGTTACATACTTTTGCACAGAACCATTATACCCTGTTTCCCATTTTTAATGGAATCAGGGTACAAAAATACCAACACCATTAAAATTCAGTAATACAGTATCTTTTGTATAGAACTTCCGAGCTACGAATGTCTAGCCTTAAACAAGTTTCAGTGAAGGCAATGACATGGAAAGGAAAACAATGGCTATTACATTCTGATAGCCAAGTAACAAAGAAGTTGTTAGTTTTTTTATACCCTGAGCCCATTAAAAATGGGAAAAAGGGTATAATGGTTTTGAGCAAAAAATTTTCCAAATCTCCGGTGTTTCTTAACCGATTTCAATAAAAGTTTCACAGATTTTCATTATTTTGTTTTATAATTCAAATGCCATTTGAAAGTTTTCCAAATTCAAGATTTTATTGTTATCGATCCCATGTGTATATCAAAAACGGGAAGAGTTATCGAAAATCGAAAACAAACTTGTACTGCCTAGGGATTAGGCGAGCTTAAGTTCCAAATCTGGTCTTAAGTCTCTAGCTTTTATAGTCTCCGAGATCGACGCGTTCATGCATATAGACGGACAAACAGAAAGACGGACGGACAGACAGACGGACAGGGCTTCAACGACTCGACTGTTGATGCTAATCAAGAATATATATATACGTCATGAGGTCGGATATGTTTCCTTCTGCCTGTTACATACTTTTGCAAAAAATCATTATACCCTTTTTACCCATTTTTAATGAGCTCAGGGTATACAAAGTTGGTGGCCTGCTTGGCGGGTCTAAAGCAATGACAAGAAAGTAAGTGAAGTATGTAACCTTTTAAGCTTTTTATACCTTGATCCCGTTAAAAATGGGACAAAGGGTACAATGGTTTTGTGCAAAAGTATGTAACAGGCGGAAGGAAGCATCTCCGACCCCTTAAAGTATTTATATTCTTGATCCATAGCAATGTCCGTCTGTCCGTCCGTCCGTCTGTCTGTCTGTCCATATGTATGAGCGCGTCGATCTCAGAAACTATCATAGCTAAAGACTCTAGATTTGGAACTTTAGCTCGTTTTAGTTTGTTTTCGATTTCCGATAACTCTTCCCGTTTCCGATGCACACATGGGATCGATAACAACACAATCTTAAGTTTGCAAAGCTTTGAGATGGCATTTAAGACATTAGACAAAGTATTGGCAATCTGTGAAATTTTTATTGAAATCGGTTTAGAAACACCGAAGATATGGGACATTGAAGTTGAATGTGAAGTACGCGCGTAAACACACACATACTTGCAAGCACTTCCTGTACGCGTAAAGTATAGGAATCTGGGTATCGTCTCGACTAGCCTTCTTACTTGTTATAGACAACACTTGGAGAAAAATAAAAAAAATTACATTGAGAAAAATTTCACAAAAATTGATAACAACATAAATGTTAAGCGGGTCTAAAGCAATGAAATCAAAGTTGAAGTGTTGGAGAACTTGACGAGAAAAGCTTAAACAGCCTACGTAGCCTGAATAGCTTTTTATAGACAAATCTTGGAGAAAAATGAAAAAATTACATTGTGGAAAATTTCACAAAAAAAGGTAACAACATAAATATGTTGGCCTGTTTGGCGGGTCTAACGCAATGAAAACAAAAATGAAATGTTGGAAAACTTAACGAAACAAGTAAGAAGGCTCTAGTCGAGATATCCCGACTAGACGATACCCTGATCCCTATACTTTACGCGTACAGTCAGTGCTTGCAAGTGTGTGTGTGTGTCTGTGTACGCGCATACTCCATACTGCATACACAACTTCAATGTCCCATATCTCCGGTGTTTCTTAACCGATTTCAATCAAAATTTCACAGATTTTCATTATTTTCATTGATATGTTTTAAATGCCATTTCAAGTGAGTTTTTCAAATTCAAGATTTTGTTGTTATCGATTCCATATGCTTATCGGAAACGGGAAAAGTTATCGAAAATCGAAAACAAACTTGTACAGCCTAGGGATAAGGCCAGACAAGTTCCAAATCTACCTCTTATAGTCTCTGAGATCGACGCGTTCATACATATAGACGGACAGATGGACGGACAGACGGATGGACAGACGGACAGACAGACGATATATCGACTCGGCTGTAGATGCTGATCAAGAATATATATACTTTATGGGGTCGGATATGCTTCGTTCTGTCTGTTACATACTTTTGCACAGAACCATTATACCCTGTTTCCCATTTTTAATGGAATCAGGGTACAAAAATACCAACACCATTAAAATTCAGTAATACAGTATCTTTTGTATAGAACTTCCGAGCTACGAATGTCTAGCCTTAAACAAGTTTCAGTGAAGGCAATGACATGGAAAGGAAAACAATGGCTATTACATTCTGATAGCCAAGTAACAAAGAAGTTGTTAGTTTTTTTATACCCTGAGCCCATTAAAAATGGGAAAAAGGGTATAATGGTTTTGAGCAAAAAATTTTCCAAATCTCCGGTGTTTCTTAACCGATTTCAATAAAAGTTTCACAGATTTTCATTATTTTGTTTTATAATTCAAATGCCATTTGAAAGTTTTCCAAATTCAAGATTTTATTGTTATCGATCCCATGTGTATATCAAAAACGGGAAGAGTTATCGAAAATCGAAAACAAACTTGTACTGCCTAGGGATTAGGCGAGCTTAAGTTCCAAATCTGGTCTTAAGTCTCTAGCTTTTATAGTCTCCGAGATCGACGCGTTCATGCATATAGACGGACAAACAGAAAGACGGACGGACAGACAGACGGACAGGGCTTCAACGACTCGACTGTTGATGCTAATCAAGAATATATATATACGTCATGAGGTCGGATATGTTTCCTTCTGCCTGTTACATACTTTTGCAAAAAATCATTATACCCTTTTTACCCATTTTTAATGGGCTCAGGGTATACAAAGTTGGTGGCCTGCTTGGCGGGTCTAAAGCAATGACAAGAAAGTAAGTGAAGTATGTAACCTTTTAAGCTTTTTATACCTTGATCCCGTTAAAAATGGGACAAAGGGTACAATGGTTTTGTGCAAAAGTATGTAACAGGCGGAAGGAAGCATCTCCGACCCCTTAAAGTATTTATATTCTTGATCCATAGCAATGTCCGTCTGTCCGTCCGTCCGTCTGTCTGTCTGTCCATATGTATGAGCGCGTCGATCTCAGAAACTATCATAGCTAAAGACTCTAGATTTGGAACTTTAGCTCGTTTTAGTTTGTTTTCGATTTCCGATAACTCTTCCCGTTTCCGATGCACACATGGGATCGATAACAACACAATCTTAAGTTTGCAAAACTTTGAGATGGCATTTAAGACATTAGACAAAGTATTGGCAATCTGTGAAATTTTTATTGAAATCGGTTTAGAAACACCGAAGATATGGGACATTGAAGTTGAATGTGAAGTACGCGCGTAAACACACACATACTTGCAAGCACTTCCTGTACGCGTAAAGTATAGGAATCTGGGTATCGTCTCGACTAGCCTTCTTACTTGTTATAGACAACACTTGGAGAAAAATAAAAAAAATTACATTGAGAAAAATTTCACAAAAATTGATAACAACATAAATGTTAAGCGGGTCTAAAGCAATGAAATCAAAGTTGAAGTGTTGGAGAACTTGACGAGAAAAGCTTAAACAGCCTACGTAGCCTGAATAGCTTTTTATAGACAAATCTTGGAGAAAAATGAAAAAATTACATTGTGGAAAATTTCACAAAAAAAGGTAACAACATAAATATGTTGGCCTGTTTGGCGGGTCTAACGCAATGAAAACAAAAATGAAATGTTGGAAAACTTAACGAAACAAGTAAGAAGGCTCTAGTCGAGATATCCCGACTAGACGATACCCTGATCCCTATACTTTACGCGTACAGTCAGTGCTTGCAAGTGTGTGTGTGTCTGTGTACGCGCATACTCCATACTGCATACACAACTTCAATGTCCCATATCTCCGGTGTTTCTTAACCGATTTCAATCAAAATTTCACAGATTTTCATTATTTTCATTGATATGTTTTAAATGCCATTTCAAGTGAGTTTTTCAAATTCAAGATTTTGTTGTTATCGATTCCATATGCTTATCGGAAACGGGAAAAGTTATCGAAAATCGAAAACAAACTTGTACAGCCTAGGGATAAGGCCAGACAAGTTCCAAATCTACCTCTTATAGTCTCTGAGATCGACGCGTTCATACATATAGACGGACAGATGGACGGACAGACGGATGGACAGACGGACAGACAGACGATATATCGACTCGGCTGTAGATGCTGATCAAGAATATATATACTTTATGGGGTCGGATATGCTTCGTTCTGTCTGTTACATACTTTTGCACAGAACCATTATACCCTGTTTCCCATTTTTAATGGAATCAGGGTACAAAAATACCAACACCATTAAAATTCAGTAATACAGTATCTTTTGTATAGAACTTCCGAGCTACGAATGTCTAGCCTTAAACAAGTTTCAGTGAAGGCAATGACATGGAAAGGAAAACAATGGCTATTACATTCTGATAGCCAAGTAACAAAGAAGTTGTTAGTTTTTTTATACCCTGAGCCCATTAAAAATGGGAAAAAGGGTATAATGGTTTTGAGCAAAAAATTTTCCAAATCTCCGGTGTTTCTTAACCGATTTCAATAAAAGTTTCACAGATTTTCATTATTTTGTTTTATAATTCAAATGCCATTTGAAAGTTTTCCAAATTCAAGATTTTATTGTTATCGATCCCATGTGTATATCAAAAACGGGAAGAGTTATCGAAAATCGAAAACAAACTTGTACTGCCTAGGGATTAGGCGAGCTTAAGTTCCAAATCTGGTCTTAAGTCTCTAGCTTTTATAGTCTCCGAGATCGACGCGTTCATGCATATAGACGGACAAACAGAAAGACGGACGGACAGACAGACGGACAGGGCTTCAACGACTCGACTGTTGATGCTAATCAAGAATATATATATACGTCATGAGGTCGGATATGTTTCCTTCTGCCTGTTACATACTTTTGCAAAAAATCATTATACCCTTTTTACCCATTTTTAATGGGCTCAGGGTATACAAAGTTGGTGGCCTGCTTGGCGGGTCTAAAGCAATGACAAGAAAGTAAGTGAAGTATGTAACCTTTTAAGCTTTTTATACCTTGATCCCGTTAAAAATGGGACAAAGGGTACAATGGTTTTGTGCAAAAGTATGTAACAGGCGGAAGGAAGCATCTCCGACCCCTTAAAGTATTTATATTCTTGATCCATAGCAATGTCCGTCTGTCCGTCCGTCCGTCTGTCTGTCTGTCCATATGTATGAGCGCGTCGATCTCAGAAACTATCATAGCTAAAGACTCTAGATTTGGAACTTTAGCTCGTTTTAGTTTGTTTTCGATTTCCGATAACTCTTCCCGTTTCCGATGCACACATGGGATCGATAACAACACAATCTTAAGTTTGCAAAACTTTGAGATGGCATTTAAGACATTAGACAAAGTATTGGCAATCTGTGAAATTTTTATTGAAATCGGTTTAGAAACACCGAAGATATGGGACATTGAAGTTGAATGTGAAGTACGCGCGTAAACACACACATACTTGCAAGCACTTCCTGTACGCGTAAAGTATAGGAATCTGGGTATCGTCTCGACTAGAGCCTTCTTACTTGTTATAGACAACACTTGGAGAAAAATAAAAAAAATTACATTGAGAAAAATTTCACAAAAATTGATAACAACATAAATGTTAAGCGGGTCTAAAGCAATGAAATCAAAGTTGAAGTGTTGGAGAACTTGACGAGAAAAGCTTAAACAGCCTACGTAGCCTGAATAGCTTTTTATAGACAAATCTTGGAGAAAAATGAAAAAATTACATTGTGGAAAATTTCACAAAAAAAAGGATAACAACATAAAAATGTTAACCTAGATAACAACATAAAATATGTAGCCTGTTTGGCGGGTCTAACGCAATGAAAACAAAGTTGAAGTGTTGGAAAGCTTCTTATGGACGAAACATGGCGAAGAATTGAAGACTACATTGTCGAGATTAAAAATCCCGACTAGAACGTATACCCTGCATCCCTATACTTTGCGTCTGTACAGTCAGTGCTTGCAAGTGTGTGTGTGTCTGTGTACGCGCATACTCCATACTGCATACACAACTTCAATGTCCCATATCTCCGGTGTTTCTTAACCGATTTCAATCAAAATTTCACAGATTTTCATTATTTTCGTTTATATAATTTAAATGCCATCTCAAGTGAGTTTTCCAAATTCAAGATTTTGTTGTTATCGATCCCATGTGCTGTATCGGAAACGGGAAGAGTTATCGAAAATCGGAAACAAACTTGTACTGCCTAGGGATTAGGCGAGACTTAAGTTCCAAATCTGGAGTCTCTAGCTCTTATAGTCTCTGAGATCGACGCCTTCATACATACAGACGGACAGACGGACATGGCTATATCGACTCGGCTGTTGATGCTGATCAAGAATATATATACTTTATGGGGTCGGAGATGCTTCCTTCTGCCTGTTACATACTTTTGCACAGAACCATTATACCCTGTTTCCCATTTTTAATGGAATCAGGGTACAAAAATACCAACACCATTAAAATTCAGTAATACAGTATCTTTTGTATAGAACTTCCGAGCTACGAATGTCTAGCCTTAAACAAGTTTCAGTGAAGGCAATGACATGGAAAGGAAAACAATGGCTATTACATTCTGATAGCCAAGTAACAAAGAAGTTGTTAGTTTTTTTATACCCTGAGCCCATTAAAAATGGGAAAAAGGGTATAATGGTTTTGAGCAAAAAATTTTCCAAATCTCCGGTGTTTCTTAACCGATTTCAATAAAAGTTTCACAGATTTTCATTATTTTGTTTTATAATTCAAATGCCATCTCAAAGTTTTCCAAATTCAAGATTTTGTTGTTATCGATCCCATGTGTGTATCGGAAACGGGAAGAGTTATCGAAAATCGGAAACAAACTTGTACTGCCTAGGGATTAGGCGAGCTTAAGTTCCAAATCTGGAAGTCTCTAGCTCTTATAGTCTCTGAGATCGACGCCTTCATACATACAGACGGACAGACGGACATGGCTATATCGACTCGGCTGTTGATGCTGATCAAGAATATATATACTTTATGGGGTCGGAGATGCTTCCTTCTGCCTGTTGCATACTTTTGCACTAAGCCATTATAGCCTTTTTCCCATTTTTAATTGGATCAGGGTATAAAAAGTTGA
>JAWNNW010000398.1:0-71745 GCA_035044465.1 Scaptomyza tumidula
ACATAATAAGTGTTTGATCAAAAATCTTTTTAACGATGGTATTTTATTAGTTAGATTAGTTGATCTTTCATCAGCCATGACTTTTAAAACTACAAGACACCCAAATCAATGCCTTCGCACAGTATCGTACGTGTGTATGTACAATATGACAATTTTACGGGAAAGCAGTAGTTCTTATAAGTTTTGTATGATATTGGCTAAATTTAAAAATTATTTTCGCTTTAAAACTTTACCAGTAGATGCGTAGAATGAACTTGCCTTAAATGTTGACATGTTTTGGTTTATTTCATTTTCTGTAAACAATAATTTTTGTCTATCTCTTAGATTCAACAGCTGCTTTGGCGTGCTAGGTGTACTAGATCGTCTGCATGGCACCGATTCGCTTTTTCGCACCACCAAATCCTATGCTCGGCACATTATGATGCTGAGCTTTGTGCCGCCGCGTGATGCCTTTCACGACTCTACAGTGAAGTGAGTGGAGTACGCTCTTTATATGCAATTGCTAAAACACATTTATTTCTTGCTTACTGTAACCTGTTTTTATTACACAATTTGTATAATCTCTTGTGTTGTACTTTTTTCCCTTACGGACACAGACATTTTTATTTATATTCAGGTTTTTTAATTATATGTACATAAGCTCATACCTATTTTCGTGCAAAAAGTGCTGAAACTTGCAGATACAAAATATTTAATTAAAGAAAAAAGAAAATAATTAAACGAAATTTTGGTTTATTTAGGCTTTTTTATTGAAAATGTAGAAAATATGTTTGCATTTTAAATATCGTAAGTTAAATTTTAAGGTACTTAATTGAAAAGAGTTTCTGCTTTTCGTGCAGATTACGTTTACGGATAAATTGCTCACCGCAAAGCTCTACTTTTTATACCCTGATCCCATTAAAAATGGGAAAAAAGGGTATAATGGTTTTGTGCAAAAGTATGTAACAGGCAGAAGGTATCTCCGACCCCATAAAGTATATATATTCTTGATCAGCATCAAAAGCCGAGTCGATATAGCCATGTCCGTCCGTCCGTCTGTCCGTATGTATGAACGCGTCGATCTCAGATACTATAAAAGCTAGAGACTAGAGATTTGGAACTTAAGCTCGCCTAATCCCTAGGCAGTACAAGCTTGTTTCAAATTTTCGATAACTCTTTCCGTGTCGATACACACATGTGGTCTATTACAATAAAAGCTTGAACTTGGAAAACTTTCAGATAGCGTTTGAAACAAATGAAATGTGAAATTTTGACTTGCAATATAAAGCCCGTGCCCTGTCTTAGAATTCACAACTGGTTCTAGCTTTGGCAGAGTGGTATGGTAGGTGGTAAGGCTTGCTAAGCTTTTTAACAGCTGTACCCTGAACCCATTAAAAGTGGGTAAAAAGGGTATAATGGTTTTGTGCAAATGTATGTTACAGGCAGAAGGAAGCATCTCCGACCCCATAAAGTATATATATTCTTGATCAGCATCAACAGCCGAGTCGATATAGCCATGTCCGTCTGTCCGTATGTATGAACGCGTCGATCTCAGATACTATAAAAGCTAGAGACTAGAGATTTGGAACTTAAGCTCGCCTAATCCCTAGGCAGTACAAGTTTGTTTCCGATTTTCGATAACACTTCCCGTTTCCGATATACACATTCTTGAATCTGGAAAATATATTCTTGATCAGCATCAACAGCCAAGTCGATATTGTCATGTCCGTCCGCATGTTTGACTAAGTCGATTTTAAAGTAAAAAGAGAAAAAAAAGCAAACAAATTATTTGATATTTTGAAATGGCGGGCTGCTGGTTATTTTGCCTAAAATGGTATAGCTGTTAGAAAAGTTATAGTAGCAAATACAAAATTATGTTTTGCCGATGGCAATGTAATGTATAAATCATACATTTATTTCATTTAAATCAAATGTTTTTTTAATTTTTAAATGTTGTTAATTTGCCGATTGCCAAACGGATTCAGGGTGGCCTAGGCCTAGGTCCGTCTTTGTGTGTATGCATGTGAGTTTTGTTTGGATTTGTTTTTGCTTTGCTGTTTAGAGTTTGTCGTAGGTCATGGTCTGTCTGTACATGCAGAAAGCCTTCTTACTTGTATTGTAAAAGTTTGTTGTTGCCGATCAATGAGTATGTACACATTGCCACTTAAAGGTTTACACAATGTGAAAAATGGGAATTTTTTCACTTTAGAGATGTATGGTCACCCTGGTTGTTGTTTGTTATTTTTTTGTATTATTTTTTATTAGTAATTCAGTCATTTATTTCTTAAACCTAATAAACAGAACTTAAAAAGCATTAACAAAGAACAATTAAGAATACTAACAAAGGCACTAAATTCAACTGCCACGAAAAGGTTTACACACCTACGTTTTTGGTGCATTTTCGTTGTGGAATTCATATGTACAGTTACTTTTAATTAAATTAAAAATGCGCAGATCCATAAGAGTCCAAATTTTGTTGGCCAGATCACTTGAGAATGAGATGAAGAATGATTGTGGAATCACAATATCTCGCGAATGTGGCCTAAGAAAATTTTTAATATACTTAAAAATTTTGTAGGCCACATTCGCGAGATATTGTGATTCCACAATCATTCTTCATTTCATTGGCAAGTGATCTGGCCAAAAAAATTTGGACTTTTATAGAATTAAAAGTAACTGTACATATGAATTCCACAACGAAAATGCACCAAAAACGTAGGTGTGTAAACCTTTTCGTGCCAGTTGAATTTAGTGCCTTTGTTGGTATTTTTAATTGTTCTTTGTTAATGTTAATGTTTTTTAAGTTCTGTTTAATACGTTTAAGATATAAATGACTGAATAACTTATAAAAAAATAAAAAAATAAAAAATAATAAAAAAAAAATAAAACACAACAAGCAGGGTGACCATACATCTCTAAAGTGAAAAAATCAAAAATTTTCACATTTTGTAAACAAATAGTTGGCAAACTGTATATGTATATTTGTGTTTGTATGCTCGTTGGTGTCGAAGACAAATCGTCTGCAGCCTGCCGGCAATGCAATTATTAATGTATATATATAATACACAGACAAGTATTTGAAAGCTTAATGTGTTTATTTTATGGTTAGTGTTAATTTGGTATTAAGTCATTTTTAACCTAATCAATAAGTCATTAATGATCTACCTAACTCCTAATATATAAACACGTACATGTATGATAGAAGTCATAGTTGAGTTTATCACGATAAGCATTACAATCTCACAAAGTTCATTTAAAGTCTATACTACCCACCCATTTAAGTCATAGCAAGCAGACAGAAGCAAAAGTCGAATATTTAAAATCTCAACTTCGGCCACCACACAACGACACAATAAAGTACAGCAACAACAAATCTTCGTCTGGCGTATCGCACGCAATATCGTATTTCATTTCCCGAGGTGCTTACTTCAGGTTTTATCGTTTCTGTTAATAAAGAGGGTAGCTATCATCCTGTCTTGTTGTATTACATAGTCATTGGGCTTTTAGGTCTCAAGTTAACTCTTACGGGCTCCACCTGCCAATAAGAATGATTATTGAAACGCAACTTTATAGTATTAAAACAGAGTATATTTTATTAAAAATAAAACTAAAATAATCGATTCTTATATAAAAACTAATGTGAAGGATGAATCTGATGCTTTTTGATAAGTTTGTTGATATCTCTTACCGCCCCCCTTGAGACCTGCAGCGCTCACAAGGGGGCGTTATCGCCCACTTTGGAAAACACTGCCCTTAACCCATGAAATGGGAAAATGGGTATAATAGTTTTGCGGAAATGAATACCCGTCTTTCCGCTGTATGAACGCGATGATCTCGGAGACTACAGGAGGTAGGGACTTAAGATTTGGGGCTTAACACGAATCGTTTATAAATAATAAGGAACACATATGTACCTCAATTTAAAACAATATTAAAAATTCTAATTGAATTTAAAAAGTAGGAATTTATATACTGTATTTGAATAACTATATTAGGTAAGCCAACCCAAATAAGATGCATCAGATGCAAATAACATGCATGAGCTTTGGTTTTGATTGGTTGCTCCCAATGAGCTCCCGTTTTTTAATACGCGGTGTCAATAAGGAATAGCAAGGGTCAATCAGGAACAGGCGGCGGTGGATGTGTGATCGACAACAAATTGCGAATGGCTCATTGGTATTTTCTTCATATCTAGAACCAATGCGTACTTTTCGCTGCATTTATCTCATTTATTCGTACGATTTGACAAACAAACAACAAATTCCTGTTAAATTTCTTTGGTTTACTTCGATGCGGCTAACACCAATGTAGACAACAGTTACGATAAGCCTGCGGTTGAGTGACATTGTTGCTGCAAATATCTGTCGATGAGTTTTCAGTGCAGATCAGAATTTTTCCATTAAACGGTCAAGAGGTACGCAGATAGCTTATCCACGCCGAGTGATGATGGCACATTATGGCCTGAAACAGGAACCAGACGAAAATAAAATAACTTATTGCAGACAAAGCTTTCGCCGCTAATTACTTGTACCTGATTTTACACGTAGGTTATAATTTAACGTATAGTTATCGGTAAATCCAGTAAAAACTTCGTGTCTTATATCCACGAGCTTTCTTGACTAGAGAAGAGCGTGCGTTAAAATTTAAACAAATCCGCTACTGATATTAACTATGGGTAAACACAACCATAGAGCAGAAATAATCAGTGTTACAAAGTTTCCGGGTAAAAAAATCCTAACGGGGAATCTTTAAAATAGTCAACATAAGTTCGAGTTAAGTAATAGAGCGCATCGTTAACAAAAATCGTGCAGATAAAAGACGGAAAGCGCCAAACAAAATTTGTACTGAGAAGGACGAGCGACGTATTATCCGCAAAGTGAAGAAGAACCCAAAGCAAGTGTTGTAGCCTGGAAACTGTGCGTCGGATGTTACGTCAACATCACGTTAATGGTCGAGTAGCAGAACAGAAGCCGTTTATAAATTTGACAAATCACATGTGCCAGCTTAACTTTGCCAAGGACCATGTTCTGAAGCTACCAACGTTCTTGAACGCTGATCTTCGCAGATGCGTCAAACTGTGGCGTTTTTGGATTGATGGCCTACAAGATGTGTGGCACAAGCCGAATATGAAGCTTCCAAATAAGCGCCTAAAACTAACAATGCACGAAGGTGGAAGCGCGATGGCTTGGGCCTGTAGGAAGCTGAGTTGGTTAAAAATTGGGTTTTATTGATGAAATAATGCACAAAAAGATGTACCATAAATCCAGTGTTGTATAGGTCAAGTTGATCTGGAACTGCCCCATGTAATTATTCACCCGACTAAGGTAAGGTTCGGTTAAGCCCTCACAGAGGAGAGTCACACATACACCGCTCAGGATCCTAAGCATGCCGGTTAATGAAGAACGTTGGAGCTATCTTGCCACGGGGTCCTGCGGAGTACGTGTGGTTCTGGCAGAGGCCAAGAGCATTCCTGGTTCCTGCTTGCTCGCCCCATCCAGCGATACGAGAAAGGTTCTGGGAAATGGCGCTGCCGCTGTGCTGCAGTGAACTAGTGTCTCTTTGACATGGGGCTCCTAGCATTTATAGCATTCGTCGTTGATCATAAGGGCTAGTTTCTTTGCAAGAGAACCAGACAGTGACCTGTCAGCAGACTAGTAAGCTTTCGGCAATCATGCCTCTGAAGTTTCGGAATATATTGCGGTAATGTGTTACTATACTTTTTGCACTTTGCTTTGGAGATTCTGCGTTCGGTGGTCTTGGCCCACCTTAGTACTGCCAATTCTTGTGCCTGTGTCTTCATATAAGATAGTAGCGTTCGCTGGGAGATGGGTTCATCATTGGGGACACTGTTGTGTCCCATTGCAACTTGCCTGGCTAGCAATTATCTTCGGGGCTCTTTGTTTAAATTTTCTCAATAGCTCGTTGGCTACAATGTTCAGGGGTCAGAGAACTCTCCCTTGTGGTGTGCTTCTGTTTACTTCCCTGATTGAGGTTGTGGCTTCCTATTCCGCAGCTCTGAAGATTCTGGACCTTTTTAGCTTTTCGTGGGGCTACAGCTCTTAGAGTGTGCATCCTTCGACACATGGTTGAATGCGACTAAGCGTCGGGATATAAAGTTCCCCAGTCTGAACTATTATTCCGCGACGCTATCCACAAGCTACTTATTTCCCGTTCTTTCAGCTATAATTATACCCTGATCCCATTAAAAATGGGAAAAAAGGGTATAATGAAGTTGTGCAAAAGTATGTAACAGGCAGAAGGAAGCATCTCCGACCCCATAAAGTATATATATTCTTGATCAGTATCGAAAGCCGAGTCGATATAGCCATGTCCGTCTGTCCGTCTGTCCGTCTGTATGTACGAACGCGTCGATCTCAGAGACTATAAGAGCTAGAGACTCCAGATTTGGAACTTAAGCTCGCCTAATCCCTAGGCAGTACAAGTTTCTTTCCGATTTTCGATAACTCTTCCCGTTTCCGATATACACATGGGATCGATAACAACAAAATCTTGAATTTGGAAAACTTTGAGATGCAATTTGAATTATAATACAAAATAATGACAATCTGTGAAATTTTTATCGAAATCGGATAATAAACACCGGAGATATGGGACATTGAAGTTGTGTATGCACTATGCAGTATGCGCGTACACACACACACACATACCTGCAAGCACTGACTGTACGCGGAAAGTATAGGGATCAGGGTATCGTCTAGTCGGGATATCTCGACTAGAGCCTTCTTACTTGTTTTTCGTTCGATTTGTAAACGAAAACATGACGCTTATTTGGTTCTGCTCGCTAACACAAGACGATTGGTATACAAATACTTGCTTGTTAATGAGTATCGTGTTTGCTGTTTTATATGGGGACTCAAGTATCTATTCCCACTGTTACGCTACATATTAAAAAACACACACCTTCCTATTGCATTTCTTCAACTTTGGTACGTTTACTACAGTCATACCACTCCAAGTCCATAGCCTTGATGAGTAAGAGATCCATCGGAGTATCTTCTTTTGGTGTGTTTTATCATGGAGTAGACCTCTTCAAGAGATGTCCAATTGCAACTCCCGGTGTTCTGCTGTTAAGGTAAAACAACTGGTTATTGACCATAAGAATCAATACTTTGAGAACATACTTAGTAATAATATCCAAAGAGGTTTTAATCTTATCATTACCTATCCAGGTTTTTATGTGCAACTCTAGATTTAGATAGATTTATCCGACATAGTATTTTGAACCTATGGGAGTCCGCTTGCAAAATCGCATACGTAAAAGCCATTACGCCTTTGACTATGATGGTATAGTCGGCCGATTTGCTAAGGCTCCGTCAGAGAAGGGAGTAATGTGTTTGCTTTTTCTTTTGAACTCCATGTTCCGAACCCGATATTTTCCAACTTAGTGGAGAAGAACTCTTATAAAGAGTATGAAGGCTCTAGTCGAGAAATCCCGACTAGACGATACCCTGAACCCTAATCCTTACGCGTGCAGTCAGTGCTTGCAAATATGTGTGTATATCTACGCCAGTGGTCGGCGAACCGGGGTAAATTACCCCAAATGGGGTAAAAGTGAAATTTCTGGGGGTAACGGGCATGATTCTGGTATTTCAGCATTTTCTCTTCGGGCGAGGTTTTTTTTTTTTAGTCATAACTGGTTAAAGTGAACATATTCGGGAAAAAGAGTATATATTTCTCATTTTCAATTCTGGTGACCTTTTTTTTTTAGGTCTTCAACTTCGGGGGTAACGTCAAGTTTGAAATTGTGATCTTCAAATTTTGTTGTTTTTTTTTTTTTTGTTTAGGTCATCAACTTTTGTCGTCGTTGTATACAGTTTTCCTGCTAATTTCAAACATTTCTGAAATCTCAGTGGAGTTGTTGTAAGCCAACTGGTTCATGTAGAAAGATAACCGCTTGCCTGGCATTTTAAAACTGTCTAAAACTCGCCCAGTAATGATGAAATTCAATATTCCAATTATAAAATATCTCAGAAAATTGCATCTCCAAGAGCTGCGCGTTTTTATTTTTTTAGAAAAGTAACTGTAAATATGAAATTCACAACGAAATTAAACCAACATCGGAAGTGTGTTGACACTTTTATGTCAGTGAATTTAGTGTCTTTGTTAGTATTTTGTATTCTTCTTTGTTAATGTTAATATTTTTTAAGTTTTGTTTAATAGGTTTAGAGATTATTGATTGAATTACTTATAATAATTAATAAAAAAAAAATGCAAACAAAAAGCAGTCACCATAGCTCTAAAGAAAGAAAATTAAAATTTTTCACATTTTGTGTGAACTGTATGATTCTAATATTTCACTTTTATAAATATACTTTCATTAAAATATTAAAACCATTTCAAAACAAGTGCATTTTTTTTAATAAGAAATAAAATTATTTTTATATCTACTTTTACTTTATTTGTAATTTTCTTAATTTTTTTGTGAGATTTTAAAGTTAACAGTTAATTTGAAAATAATGAAAAGAAAATATAAAATTTTTTATCAATTTTATATGGAGTAATAGACAAGAAACTATTTAAAAAAATATAAATCGAAAACAACAGGACTAAACAATAACTTATTCCGTTTCAAATCTTAAATCGTCGGGTTCATACATTCATACATCCACAGCCGGACAGACTTACTGTCATGGCCAAATCGACTCGGCTGTTACTGATAAAAAATATACTTTTTACCGCTCATTTACTTGAAGACTGTCGTAAATAAAACAACGCGGCTTTTGAGGTAATGCGGTTTTTTATACCTATAGCCTAATTACTCTCTCATTGAAAGAATTTGTATTTTAATTTTATCTGTAATCTGGGAGTAGTTATAGCATTTTCATAAATAAGGTTGGAGTTGTGTAACACAACCAAAAGTTAACAAAAAAAAAGATGTTTTCAAAGGCCGTCGCCAATGTTAACGATTTTTCGCCGCTACAGTAACGCATTATAAATGGAAATGATTGTTCACTCAACCATTTAATTCAGCCACTATTCGATAGTCGAATTAAAATAATTTCAGTTAAATCAATAATATCGATAGTGCACCGATGTTTCTGTATAACTTCCACACAGCTGTTTACTAGCAGATTACGCGACCTATGCTGCCTGTTTTTTACCCCACTTTGTTAAACAAAATAGAAACACCATGCATAAAGTTATAAGACAAATGACACAGTTAACGTTGCAAATTTCTTTGCCGACATATGCGAATGCTACCCGCGTGCCACAATTCCTGCGGCAGACTATCCCACAGAACGCTTACTGCTGCGGCGTTCACACTGCTGCGATTGGAGGGTTATGCGCTAAATGGAACAAACACAACTATGGACCACGTAAATGGCTGGAATATACCAAAACGGTGCATCCGCCACAGCAGTCTACCGAAAAGCCACGCAAGGCGGTAAGGCAGCTTCATATGAATTGGGCTAAAGGCCGATATTATTAAAACAACTTGCAAACTAAAATTTAAATATTTTTATTTGCAGTATGTGTGTCACATGCGCAGCAATATCAAATACAGTCCGGACAAAATGTGGTATATAGCGGCGTTTGTGCGTGGAATGTCCGTCGACAAAGCGCTAGAGCAACTTAGTTTTCTGGTTAAAAAAGGCGCTGTCGATGTTAAGGAAACAATACTGGAGGCGCAGCGAATTGCCGTTGAAAGGAACAACGTGGAGTATAAGAGCAATTTGTGGATTGGTAAATTTCCCAACCAACCAACATTTCCTTTAATATTAACTTCTTTTGTTGTGCCCAGCCGACTCATTTGTTGGGAAGGGGCGAGTTTTTAAGGGAATGCGGCGGCATGCGCGCGGTCGTCTTGGGCGCGTTGAGTACAAGCACTGTCACTACTTTCTGGGCCTTGAGGAGGGTGAACCCCCGCAGCATTATTACATGTCCGATCCTCAAAAACCTCAGCAGCAGTATGAGAAATGGGTGGAGCAGATGCGCAGCCGGAAGGTCATTAACTCATTGTAAAATACCAAACTTTATATATATGTTTTTTTTTCTAAAACATTTTATAAATAAAGTTAAATTGTAAGTGTTCAATTCGCTTAAAAACAGTAAAACACGTTGCAACTGGGCGTAACCGACTGCCAAATCCTCTGATACCAGGTTAAACATGTAAATATTGTAGACATTCATGCAAGCACTGACTGCACGCGTTAAGTATGGGGTTCATGCTATCTTCAAATCGGGATTTTTCGACTACATTCAAATTCTTTTTTATATAATTATCAAACAGAATGTTTAGAAACATAAAACAGAAGTGATCCCAAACACTTAACATTGCGAATTAATCTTTATACTTCTTAGCGCGGACTACGAATGTATTTTTGACTCATAGTTTTTTGGTAAAAATGTCGTATATTTTTTTAAAATAATTTAATTTTGTTGGATGTTCATCTTTTTAGTTGAGCCGCACATGTTTATAAATTAAACCATTTTTATAATTTATTCTCTATTTTATTTTAAGTAAACTTAAAAATGTAAATGTATCAGCTTCTACCGCTTTTGTGGTACATAGATTCTACAGCTTATGTGACTTCATTCAATTCCGTATAAATGGTCTGACCCTGTTGCTTGTGCAGCTCATTGGCTACGTTTGCCAGTGATAAAGGCTCGCGTTTGCGTATCTTCTTATCAACATATTTGTCGAGCACAAGGCCAGCTACTTTGGAAAGGTGAGAGCGCGCTGGCCGACCGGCATCACGACGACGCTTGCGCGAAGTTTTTGCAGCCGGAATTGAGCATGGGCTTGATTTTTTTGCGACAGGCACGCACTGTTTAACAGTATGCTCTCGCAGCGAGTGCTTGCTTAGATTCTGTGCACTGCTAAAACAGCGCTGGCAGCCAACAGCTAGGCATTCAAACCGCCTGCCAGAGTGTACACTTAAAATGTGCTGCCGCAAATTTCGTTCGTACGTATAGATACGACTACAGCCAGGCTCAGCGCATGGAAATGTTAACTCGTTGCCTGCGGAATGTTTTGAAGAGATATGGGCAGTAAGATCGGCGAGCTTTACGTAGCTGCGTTCACATTCCCCGCATTTGTGACGTTGGTGACCGTGCAGAGCTTCTCGACAGTGTTTCGTATAAAGCGACCATTTATCAAATTTCAGCTCACACTGCGGGCAAGCGTAGAGTTTGCAGTTGCTTTGATGTCTCTCCTGTTGCCATTGTTGGTAGAATCCGCGTGCGCACTTTTTGCAGCGGTAGGGATAGTCCTGTGTGTGCTGTGTAATCTCGTGGCGGCGCAACTTCAACTTCTGCCTAAACTTGGCTGAGCAATGAGTGCACATATATTCGCGGGGGTTCTCGTGTGCTTCGCGAACGTGGCGCTGCATATTGCTTTGCGATGTGAACATCTTGCTGCATTCCGGCAGGCTACATTTGATGATTTTCTGAGGCGCCGCTGGACGCTCATGCGTGCTGCGCAAATGGCGTTTCATATGTGTGACTGTTGAATAACTCTTGTCGCAGCCCTCGTAGCTGCAGGCGTGTCTTTTCTATAAATCAAATAAAATATAAAAAATAAAAATTTTATTGAACACATTTTCTACTTACAATGCCGGTATGATGATATTCATGGCGATCCAAATGGTCCAGTCGCTTGAAGCTCGAATAACAGCCGCTAATGCTGCAGTTGTATTTGAGACCACAGTCACGACTCGGCTGCCTGGCTTTAAACTCCTCTAACATCACATCCATGTCACTGTCGCTTGTGATTTGCACATCTGGTGGCATTTTGCTTCAGCATAAACGTATATGTAATGCACGTTGCGAGCAGCGTATTTAGTAGTGATGTGTAGAATCAATCCGTATGACTTCAATGGAAATTTTCATCAGTGTGACCGCTCCCGAAGCGAAGAAAGAGGCTACTTTTCGCTTAAGAGTATACCAAAGTATACTATTTCAAAGTTCATTAAATACCACGAAAATACCATGACGAATTTATAATAAAATGCCCACAAATTAATATAAATTAAGGATAAAACCCAATATATACACGTATTTAATAATTACTTTTAGAAGTAAATGTCTTTATTTTCAAAAATAATTCTTTTTTATTATTAATTTCTTAAAATAATAAAATATAAATAAACAATTGATTGCCAAGAGCTCTAAAAATATTCTTAGCTCTTCCACCAACCCAAAAAGTATTTAAGTACAAGAGTGGTAAATAGCCGCCCCTTTTTGGTATCGATAACACGCCACGAGTATTTAAAGCTCGTGGGTAAGGGGCAAGCGGAAAAAGTACCGCTTCTGCTTTGTCAACTCTCTCTCTTAACTCACTCTCAAATCTCTCTCAAAGATTGCGATGCTTGAGACAACAATAGTGATCGGCAATACTTCTGTTTGCTATGTGTGGTGGCCAAAGTTGAGATTGTCAATTTTCGACTTTTGGTTCTATCTGCTTGCTAATGCCTAACATGGGAGGGTAGTATAGATTTTATATGAACTTTGTGAAATTGTATGGCCAAACGTGATATACTTAAATTTGACTTCCATTATATATGCGTATGTATATATTGGGAATAAGGAAGATGATTATTAACTTATTGACAAGGTTTAAAATGACTTAAAGCCAAATTACACTTACATTAATATACCTAACCTTAAATGTCCTTATATTAAATACATTTATATTAAAAATTGCATTGAAATTAATTGAATATTGTAATAAAGGGTATTAAAACAACATTGTGCAGATTGTGCGTTCCAGCAACGACAACCATCACGTGTTGTTGTTGTTTGTATTTTGCGTTTTGTCTATTCTTATTCCCGTTAGGTTAACACACATGCATTACACACAATGACGGGCCTATTCCCGTTAGGCGCACACACATGCATTCACACAATGACGGGCCTAAGCCACCTGCAGCCGTTTTGCCTTCTAGAAGTTTTTCTTGCAGAAATGGGTTCAGGGTATTATAAGACAAAAGAACAAATTTGCGCGCGCACCCATTGAAAATTGGTGAAAAGGGTATAATGCAACGATAATGGAATGTACATTACATTATCGTTGGGTATAATGGTTTTATGCAAAGGTATATTACGGGCAGAACGAAGCATCTCCGACTCTATTAAGTATATTTAAATTCTTGATCAGCATCAATAGCTTCGATCAGTCATCGCGTACTCACACACGTACATATAAACTTGCACGCACTGACAGTACGCGCCAAGTATAAGTTTAGGGCTTAGGGTATCTTCTAGTGGGGATTTTTCGACTTGAGCCTTTTTACTTGTTTTAAATGTGTTTGTAATTCTTAGTGGAGCAGTAATCCTCAAGACTCAAGCAACACAGAAGAGCATTACATCCAATAAAAAAACACATCAATCGGAAAAGACAACCGCATTCAAAACCTATTCATCACAATGAATGAATGTTCAAGAATCATTATACACATATAACACTACACAACCCATACAACAAAATATTTGCAGTCTTCATTAGAATTTAAGTGATTTTAATTTAACATACATTACGTGCATAATATAAATTCTTTAATTTACACTTATGCTTCCCGAATAGAAAATGCTGAAATACCTTTTCAAAATCATGTCCATTACCCCCAGAAATTTCACTTTTACCCCATTTGGGGTAATTTACCCCGGTTCGCCGACCACTGCTTTAAAACAACACAAAGAAATTTTCACATATTGTTATTTGTAAAAATTCTAGATTAAGTTTTATTATTAAAATTTAAAACAATTTTCCATGATTTATTTTGATTGCTTTCATTTATTAACTTAAATAAAACAAAAAAGTTTTAATTTTGTATACGAACAAACATACGATTTCAGCCACCCAAGCAATGCAATGCAAAACGAATTATACAGCACCAACTCCAATCAAAACAAACCATTCAAAACATGAGTAGGGAGAATACATTGGCATGAGCTCTGATACATACATACATAATTACATACATATTAGGTTTTCAGCAAACATACAGTGCCAAAAACATACGACAAAACAGTCCATAATGAAAACAAAAACAAAATCAATTATGGCGGCAGGCCCAGTTGTATAAGCAAAGAAGCAATAATCAAAACATAAGCAGCTGAGTGGCTGTTAGCTGCAGCCAACTTAATACGAGCCCTAAAGCATTCACGGCATGTAGAGAGGTTATCGATAGTGGGCGTGCCAATTTCCACTCATGTATATACTCATTGCACTAACCAAGTATATTGTAGTCGTTGTCGCTGCACAAGCCCATACCTGGCGCCCTAACCTCACGACTTTAAAAATGGGAAAGCCCGTATCTTCCAAAGCTTTCGCACTACAGTTACCAAATTTGGTATCAATATAGCGTTCCCAAAAGATCTGCATCAGCAGTTTTAAATACCGCACCCACCCTTTGTAAGCAGACTCCTTTAAAATGTAAAAATTTTTGAATTTTTCACTTTATAGCTGGATATTGTTTTTATACCCTGAACCCATTAAAAATGGGAAATAAGGGTATAATGGTTTTGTGCATAGTATGTAACAGGCAGAAGGAACGTCTACGACCCCGTAAAGTATATATGTTCTTGATCAGAATCAACAGCCGAGTCGATATAGCCATGTCCGTCTGTCCGTCTGTATGTATGAACGCGGCGCTCTCAGAGACCATAAGAGCTACAGACTACAGATTTGGAACTTAAACTCGCCTAATCTCTAGGCAGTACATGTTTGCTTGAGTTTTTTGATAACTCTTCCCGTTTCCGATATACAAATGGGAAATTTTTATTAAACTCGGTTCAGAAACACCGGAGATATGGAACATTGAAGTTGATCATGCAGTATGCGCTATGCGCATACACACACACACATACTTGCAAGTACTGACTATACGCGTAAAATATAGGGTTCAGGGTATCGTCTAGTCGGGATTTCTCTACTAGAGCCTTCTTACTTGTTATACCTTGAACCCATAGAAAATGGGTAAAAATTGAAAATTGTGAGAAAGTATGTATGTAAAATACATCATCAACAGCCGGGTCGATATAGCCATGTCCTTCTGCCCGTCCTTCTGTCTTTCCGGCCGTATGTATGAACGCGTCGATCTCAGAGACCATAAGAGCTAGAGACTCCAGATTTGGAACATAATCTAACCTAATCTCTAGGCAATACAAGTTTGTTTCAAATTTTCGACAACCCTTCCCTCTACCGTTTCCGATATACACATGTGATCGGTAACAACAAAATCTTGAATTTGAAAAACTTACCGACAGCGTTTGAAACATTAGATAAAAGGATGACAATCTGTTAAATTAATTGAAATTGGTTGGTTAAATTAGAGTATGCTGTATACTGTACTCACACACTCATAATTTCAAGCACTGACCGTACGCGTCAGGTATAGGGTTCAGGGTATCGTCTATTCGGGATTTCTCGACACGAGCCTGTAGCATGTTACGTTAAAGCCGAGTAGATGTCAATATGCTTAATACTAGAAATGTTGCACGCGCTGGCTCCGGCTGTATTGTCGGTAGATGGGACAGGTTCCATTTCTTTTGATTCTGGTATTAAAGACTCGCGGTGCTAACTATTATTAATATTTTTTTTTCGCGTGCTGACCGTAATACTTCACTTTAAACAGTGGGAACGGGTAAGGTAACGGACGGACAGGACTCGCGATACTTCTCACATAACGCGTTGGAGGCGACACTCCACGTTCGTCGTTTGGCTGAGCTGGACTGGTGATCCTCAAATTCCACTTCATTAAATGAGCGAGGATCCCTAAGCCAAACGACCTACTAAGTCCTACTTCCTACATCCCTTCGCTGCATGACTCCCAACAAAAAAAACTTATTGATTCATTTTAAAGTACATTATTTCAATTCATTTTAAACATTTGGTTTATATTGCCTTCATGGCTTAATTTGAACTTCATTTTGGATTTGGTTTCTTGTTACACTAATTTCTCTATCACTATTCTTACAAACTTATTATTCTTATAAACTAATGGTATTATTTAATTTTGATTATATTTCCTAATGCGCGCTTTGCTGTTTGTTTATCTTTGTTTATTTATTTGTTTGATTTTTGGTTTTTATGTTTTTGTTTTTAAATTTTCTTAAACAACTTTTTTTTCCTCTATTCAACTTACACTTGTTTTCGGCTAAGCCGGACTCAAGAAAAAGTCCATCGATGTCAGCAGGCCTGACGACGACGAGGTGTGTATGTATGTGTTGTCTGTGTGTATGTGTATTGATGAGTGTGTGTTTTGTGTATACAGTACAGCAAAATGCGCATGACTTTAAAAATAAAATTACAAAAATTATAAGTATAAGAATTCTTTCATTATTAAATTAAAACTTATTCCTTCTCGATACTCTGATCGCTGTAGGCATCGCTTTTACATGGGGCGGTATTGCATGTGTGAGGTTAAGGGGGGGGGAGGGGCATGCGTGTGCTCAAGGCATGTGGCCTCTGCCACCGGCTATAGACACAGGCGTTGGCCTCTGCTAGGCCTCATCCGTCGGCCACTTAGGTAGGCCGCATCCATCCTCCGACGGGCTTTACATGTCTGCCTCTAATAGAGGACTTACATCAAAAGCAGCACCTTATAAAAAAGGGTGCTGTGGAATGTGCGGACGGCGGGAATTTTTGGACGGTGGCTTTAGCGTCGGCTGAGCGTACCACCAGCAACTACAAGTTTCACTTATCTTGCAAAAAAAAACACAAAGGTTAAAACGGCACCAAAAATTTTTGCCCTCCCAGCAATATCAGCTAATTGGGGTTGCCAGACGTTAACCTTTGGCGGTCAAATCGCCGTTAAGGCTTGAATTTGAATTCGAATAATTATTATTATAATTAAATGAATAACATTAATTAAACGAATAATTACAATCATAATTAAATGAATAATAATAATTAAAAGAACAGTTACAATAATAATTTTTCTAGTTCGATTCTCATCGAACCCTTACACTAGCCAAAAGCGAAACTAGGTTCAGCTACAAGTGTCGCATAGCTTTAGGCATAACCTAATCAAAATAGGCGAGCCAAATGCGAAACTAAGCTTGAAGAATTCCTTGTATAATTTGCGGCATAAAAAAAAATTTTTGGGTCAAGCGCACTACAAGCCTTTTAACTTGTTTACCTTATTTTATAAGCAAGCGTTTTTATACCCTGATCCCATTAAAAATAGGAAAAAAGGGTATTATGGTTTTGTGCAAAAGTATGTAACAGGCAGAAGGAAGAATCTCCGACCCCATAAACTATATATATTCTTGATCAGCATCAACAGCCGAGTCGATATAGCCATGTCCGTCTGTCCGTATGTATGAGCCAACCGATCTCAGAGACTATAAGAGCTAGAGACTCCAGATTTGGAACTTAAGCTCGCCTAATCCCTAGGCAGTACAAGTTTATTTCTTTTCGATAACTCTTCCCGTTTCCGATATACACATGGGATCGATAACAACAAAATCTTGAATTTGAAAAACATTGAGATGCAATTTGAATTATAATACAAAATAATGACAATCTGTGAAAAATTTATTAAAATCGGATAATAAACACCGGAGATATGGGACATTGAAGTTGTGTATGCAGTATGCAGTATATGCGTACACACACACACACATACTTGCAAGCACTGACTGTACGCGTGAAGTATAGGGATCAGGGTATCGTCTAGTCGGGATTTCTCGACTAGAGCCTTCTTACTTGTTTTTTCACGATTTTCATGCTTTTACTCTTCGCGTGATTATTGATGCTAAAGTTGTAATGCGTTTAAAAATAATAAAAAACAAGTAAGAAGGCTCTAGTCGAGATATCCCGACTAGACGATACCCTGATCCCTATACTTCACGCGTACAGTCAGTGCTTGCAAGTATGTGTGTGTGTATGCGCATACTGCATACTGCATACACAACTTCAATGTCCGATATCTCCGGTGCTTCTTAACCGATTTTAATAAAAATTTGACAGATTGTCAATATTTTGTTTTATAATTCAAATGGCATCTCAAAGTCTTTCAAATTCAAGATTTTGTTGTTATCGATCCCATGTGTATATCGGAAACGGGAAGAGTTATCGAAAATCGAAAACAAACTTGTACTGCCTAGGGATAAGGCGAGGCTAAGTTCCAAATCTGGAGTCTCTAGCTCTTATAGTCTCTGAGATCGACGCGTTCATACATACGGACGGACGGACAGACGGACATTTTTTTTTTTTTTTTTTTCCTGGGCAAAATGCGGGAGAGGGGAAACACTTTACGTGCCGTAGGTGGTTTGCCAAAATCCACCCGTGTGTCGGGCTCCTGTGCCTTAACGGCAAGTATACCGACTAAAACCCCACTCCCCGTTCTTCTATCGTCGACCCACTCGACTGACCCGGACACTTGCCTGGAACCGTTTACCACATTACTTCGGGCAAGGTCCATCGTAAGGCCCTAATGGCCTTCTACTTCGTTCTGTCTTTCAACGTCCCCCTGTGTTCGGTCCATCTCTAGCTTCTTGTCTCTAAGGATATTTTGCACGTATTGTGCTACCCGTCCCCAGATGTTCTCCTCTTGAAGCATAGCCCTCACTATGTTGTCGGGATTGATGTCCGTCTCTATTTCTCGGTTAAGCGTCGACCGCTTCCCCCACCATTTGCTACAGCTAAAAAAACGTGTGTTCGGCGTTGTCCTCGCAGCCGGGACAATAGACACAATCGGGTGATGTTGCCTTTCCCATGCGGTGAAGGAATTTGCGAAAATAGCCGTGTCCCGAAAGAAACTGTGTCAGGTAGTAATCCATAATACTTGTCCATGCTTTCTTTCGGTCCACAGCTTCACGTCTGTTATGAGGCGCGCAGTCCATCTCCCCCTACTTTCCTCCTCCCAGAGGCTCTGCCATGCATTTAATGTCCTGGCTCTCTCTTCAAGGTATACATTTTCCCCTTCACCTGCTTTACTCCTCAGAAAAACCGCCCGCCGCTCTTTAGCTAGAAGTATTATGGGTGTGACCCCCGCAATCACCAGAGCTGCCGGTTCAGAAACCGTGCGGTATGCGGAAGCCACCCTTAAAGCCCCCCTCCTTTGGACTTGCGCCAGCCTCTTCCGGTATTTTTCTACGTTTAGAGAGTCGGCCCAAATCTCCGCTCCGTAGAGCAGTACCGACTGAACCGTGCTCATCAGAAGGCGGCGTCTACTAGGGGATGGGCCTCCAACGTTAGCCATAAGTCTGCTGAGCGCAGTCACTCCACCTGCCGCCTTGTCTGCCGTCTGTTTGATCTGTTGGAAAAAATTCAGCTTGGAATCTATCATAATGCCCAGGTATCTGACCGCCGGTTTCGACGTCACCATGGCTTCTCCAACTCTCACCGTGATGATTGTTGGTATTCTTTTTTTGGTCAGGACTACCACTTCTGTTTTTTCTAGCGCCAGTGATAGCCCATGTTCCGTCATCCAGCTGCTGACCGTCCTCATCACCTGGTTGAGCTTGAGCTGTGCCCTTGGTATGTCCCGTGCTGCCACTAGTGCAGCTACGTCATCCGCATACCCAACTAGGTACGTTTCTTCTGGCATTTCCAATCTTAGCAGACCATCATAAGTGGCGTTCCACAGGTCCGGGCCTAGGATGGATCCCTGCGCCGCCCCTGCCGTGATGGCTATTCTGCGGGAGCCTTCTTTGGTTTCGTAGACAAGTCCACGATCCGAGAGGTAGGCATCGATTACGCGGAGTTGGTAGGCCGGAACCTTGAATTTTTGCTCCAGAGCCTCCACCATGTCTGTCCATCTCGCCGAGTTGAACGCATTCTTCACGTCGAGTGTCACCAAGAGTACCACTCTTTTCGAGTACTTGGTGTGGTTCTCGGCTTTTTCCACCGCTGCCATTACATCGAGGACGGCGTCTCTAGTGGATCGGCCGGCCCTGAACCCGTACTGCCTCGGTGAGAGTCCACCTGCGTTACAAACTGCTTCCGTTAGTCTGGCTCTGATCAGTTTCTCCATGACCTTTCCCGCTGTGTCCAGCATGCATAGTGGTCGGTAGGCCGAAGGAGATTCCGGATCGCCCTTTCCCTTGCTGATGAGCACTAACCTTGTCGTTTTCCAGCGTGAGAAGAAGACACCCTCTTCTAGGCATGCATTGTACATACGCAGCAGTATTTCGGGTTTTTGGTGATAGACCAACTTCAGCGCCTCGCTCGGTATCCCAACCGGGCCAGGCGTTTTTTTGTTTTTCATCGAGAGAACTGCCTTTTCTAGTTCTCCCTGGGTGAAGGGTGGGGTTGTTTCTCTCGTTTCCCACACCCTTGTCGGTCTGGTTGGTTGCTGTGGGAATAGCGCATTGACTATCCTCCTCATCGTTACAGCTTCCATGGTTGCTACCGATTTCAAGGCTCCCAGTTTCCTGTTTACTAGTTTGTTGCCTAGTCCCCAGGGATCCCTTTCTACGTCCTCCACCAGCTCCCTCCAGCAGCAGGCCTTGTTCTTGTTTATTGATCTTCGCAGTTCTTTCTTCGCGGCCTTATGTTCCGCCGCCTTTTCACCGACTTCTACTCTATTTCTCGCGTGCTGCGCTGCCCGACGCAGCCTGTGGCATTTCCTTCTCAGAAGCTCTATTTCCTTGTTCCACCAGTAGACCGGCCTTTTCCCGTGGCGGGGCCTACTGCGGGGCATAGAAACCTCACACGCCGCACTGATAACGTTCATGGTTGAGGTTACCAATGTTCCTGCTTCTAAGTCTGTAATTTGACCGAAATTTTCGAGCCCTGCGGCGCCCCTTGCTAGTTCCCTTTCAAAGGGTTCGGTCTTTAGCCGCGCTGCATTCCACCTGCCGGTTATCCTCGTATTCAACCTCGGCTGGGGACGATCATAGTTTATTTCAAAGACTATATACTGGTGGTCGCTTCCGGTATAGTCCTCAATGACTTGCCAGTCCCGGATGGACTGACCAAGGCCCTCCGATGCCAGTGAGATATTCCCTTGTTCCTGGTTTTCGAAAGGTCGTGACATTGCCCACGTTCAGTACCAGTAGCTCCGATCTCGACGCCATTTCCATCACTAGCTTACCCCGGGTGTTTAGGTCGGGCATACCCCATTCCCTTGCCCTTGCGTTAAAGTCACCGGCTACCACTCTGTGCCCCGAGGTCGACACCACTGCGTCCTCCAGGCCCTCCAACTGTTCTCTGTAGTTTTGGCTCGGTTGGTTCGGCGTGAGGTAGCAGCTGAAAAAGGTGACTTTCCCACACCTCCCCCAGACGAAACCGTTACCCCGCCCATGCGCGGCAACCTGTGTCCTCCCAGGTTCCAGGATCCATATGGCTGCTGTGCCGAGTAAATCTTGGTACCAACTTGCTGGATCTCTAATCCGGTACTGCTCGCTTACAAGTACAATGTCGACAGACGGACATGGCTATATCGACTCGGATGTTGATACTGATCAAGAATATATATACTTTATGGGGTCGGATATGCTTCCTTCTGCCTGTTACATACTTTTGCACAAAACCATAATACCCTTTTTCCCATTTTTAATGGGATCAGGGTATAAAAAAGCTAATATGCAATCACTTAAAGTATTTGTTTTTAGATTATTGGGCTTCTTCTTACAACCCTCCCATCGATAAAAGTCGTCGTTGTATTAGCTGCTTATGTCATATGTCATATATGTCATATGTCATCAGAGTCGTCTCGTCTTTGGTATAATTTGGTTTAACCGATATTGCGTACCCCATAAAGGATGTACCTCTACATCATGTTGTATGGCCCACGCATGAGAACCAATTTAGTTCATGGGTTTCCCTTATCCCAGTCACGTCCCTTTAATGAAACTACATTCAGAATATGTGTTAAAATTACCACGATGTTGTGATATTTCTTTAAACATCAAATCAAAAGGCGATTAAATTTTGCACCTTGTTTTGCTTTATTCTTTTACTTCAATACATAATTTTTATCAAGCATGTTGATGTGTTCAATTCGCTTGTTCTAAAGAAAAAGGCATGATGGGAAAGATCCAATTTTTACATTTTGTTTAGAAAAATGTATTGAACATTATTTTTGAAACCAGAAAACAAAACTGTACAAAATGTTCTTTTACTGTCCATTAAAATTAGGAAATAAGGTACATAAGAAGTAGTACTTCAGTAAAACGACAATAAAACTTTTAAAGAAAACTAAAAAAAGAGATGTAATATTTTTTCTTTATAGTTATTCAAATCGTAATTTCTGTTTGGTTTTTATACATTCCTAAACGTAACATTTAAAACAAAAACAAATCAACACTTTGAAGAATTGTTGAAATTTTAACCACTGTAAAAACCAAAATAATAGTCTAAACTCAAAAAGTGTCCGAAGTGTTTCGGGCTATTTAAAGCGCCCTTCATTAAATACAATTAACTTTGGCAAAAAAGCGACCATCAATTTTGGATTTTTGAAATGCTTTATTTACGCTTCCGATACAGAGCGTCGCCTGCTCAAGAAAATTTTGTTATCGAACAAAAAACTAATATTTTCAGTTTCTGAGCTGGCTTTCCCTATGAAAGTGTGCTTGATACTTGCTTTTTCGAGTTGCGAATAATAGTAAAAATACAAGTGTACCTAATATATTTCATATTATATTTTATAATTCTAAACCCACAATAAAGGTTTAAAATGAATAACGAATATATTTTTTTATTATATAAACTACAAATCCTTATAGGACTATTTTTCCAGCGGCCCTCTGCTCACACAAAAATTGAAATCTTCGTGCCGCCTTCTTTCTTTCTTTTTGGTGAGAAAACACTAAGTTCATAATTTTTTAACTTAAGTTAAACTCGTGCCTCAAGACGATCTAAGCTAATTTTGTGTTGTCATGTATTCTCTGAAAATATCTGAATAACACGTATTCATAATTTTTTTGAGATTTAGAAATTATTAACAACTATCATTCGTTACTATAATTATTTTTATTATGATAAATTTCAACTCATAGCTTCAGAAATTCATAGTTGAAAAATTCTGAGTCATACAAGCTTATATCTTAATTTTTCCTATTCCAAACAATTAGCTTTTACGTCAAAAAGAAACTTTTTTAAACGGCGCAAAGATTTTCATTTTTGACGACCACTCTATGCGTGCATTGATTTATTTATATGTGTGTGCATGATCGCTTGAAGGTAATTGCTTTGTCACGTATTCGTTTGTACTTATGATTTTTCCCTCACAACAGTTTTAATATTTATGTATATACTTACATAATAAGATAAAAATAAAACTTTTGCTTCCAAAAAAGCACTCGGTCCTGCCAGCAATTTCCTTTGTATACTATACTTTACGATCGACGTCTAGTGCACTGTGTAACAGAAGGCGCATGACATTGGCTGCTTATACAGTATTTAGCCTCCATGAACAAAATCCCACTACCAACTACCAAAATATATCAATTTATTAAACAAAATTAAAATTGATATTCATGGATATTTTAATTTTCATATGGTCAGACACATAGATGGATATGGCTTGATTGGATTTGATTGTTGATGCTGTTCAAGAATAAATATAATTCATAAAGATAGAGATGCTTCGTTTTGCCTGTTACACACTTTTGCACGAAACCATTATACGCTTAACCAAACAAAAACATGTGCTTGTAGTAGTGGCGAACGAATAATTAAAAACGTAACAATTTAATTATACCAGCCAAATGAGAACAACAGATTGTAAATGCGGTGCAACGAACACAGATTTCATTTTCTGTATTGATTTGTAAAAGAGTTGCAACAAATCTTCATACAGTAAATAAATTGAAGTAGCAGTTCGTGACACTCCACCATTTGAAATGCCATCAAATTTGCGATAATGTAAATTTAAAAAAAAATAGTTTAAGATTGTTGCTTTTTTATTCATTTTAAAAATTTGTTATTGTATGTTTGTAAAATGATGTAGAGCAAATGAAGGGTGTTTATAATTGTCAATCGGAGTAACGATTCCGATAACGGTAAGAGTACTTGTTAACTTATTACCGTACCTTGCCCTAAACGGAATGTTTTATGCTACATTTGCCAACTTCCCAAAATAACTATTCAATTCCCATTCCAAATCAATTTTAGTTTGTTTTGCCACGTAGTGCATAAACACCGAGTTAAATTGTTGAGGAATTTTAAATTAAAATATATCTTTGTTTATACATGTACATATGTGTATATTAATATATACATATATATATATATATATATATATATATTTACATACATACGTATATTTGTATACATGAACAAATTTTGTATTGATAAGCCAAAATATACTTATGTTCAAATTAATTTTAAAACTTTAACATTAACAATAACGGGCATGTTTTTGTATGCATATTTTTATACACATTTTATATATATATAGATATATATGTGTGCATTTCTAGTGTTGGTCGTTCTCTGATCCTGTTTTGTTGTCCAAACTAATAGCGAGTAAATGTTTCTTGTTTGAATAATGGTGTGCGTGCGGTATGAGAATGTGTATGCGTGTTTAGAGAAAAAAAAAACATTTAAGAGCCTTAAGCACAAAGTATTGCGTAATTTTGCGTAAATGACATTCTAAAACTGCACCCAGTTGGCATTTGCCGTATTTTGTTGTCCTTGATTGCCCCTGCAATTTAGAGAAAAATAGAGGAGGTTTATTAGCTTTGTAACCACTTAGTTGTTCAAACTTACCCGGCGGACGCGTAGTCCGTCCATTCCTTGCCGGTGCCACCACTAGTCCTGTGGCCTGGCGAGGCGCCTGGACTTTGGCGCAACGTTGCTGTAGCCGTTGCGGCCGGTGGTGGTGCAATTTTACCTAGGCCACCAGGCGGAGGTGGTAGCACACCTCCCGAACCTTTTCCTTTAGCGGTACGAGAGGAACCCTCGGAGCCATCCTTTTTCTGCAATGAGAAAATTTAAAAACAATCTATGAAGGACAGCATGTATCAGTTTCAAACACACTTAATCTTATCACTCTAGTAGTCCCTAGTATTATTTTTCGCTTATTCAGAATGTTTTTGGACTTTTCCTGGAAACAATACATGTTGCAGATAAATACTTGATTTTCCAGACAATGTTGTTGGCAGTTTGGAGCGGCAACTGCCAAGCGGCTTTAAAAAATTTTATTTGGCAAATTGCCTGTCATGCCTCTCATAATTAAACCGTTTGATTGACTCAACTATTATATATCAAAGTATTCATTGCTCTTAATAAATAAAATTCTGAGCAAAGAAATAAGCACTTTCTACATCGGTAAACTAATCAAAAACAAATTCCACTGACGCCAGCTGTCGCAACAACAAATTGTACAGCAAAGGTCGGAGAGCGAGCAAACGTCGGAAAAAGTAGCTTAATGCAAAAAAATTGTTGTTACTGTCTTTGTTCTTTGCGCACCCGTGTGGTGGGCCGGCACGAGAATATCCTCTACAGTATGTCACTGCCTAATGTATAAAGTGACTTAAAGAGACACCCCTTCTGGTGCCCTATATCCGAGTCTGTCGGGACTAAAGTAGGGACGCCAACCGAGTCCTTTGTTCGGTACCACGCGTTGAGTTTGCCCTCTAAGGCTGCTCATTGAGGTAAGCCCCTTGTGGGAGTTTCGTGATGGTTTGTGTTTTCGCAAGTAGTGCCCACCCTAATGTAATAACAATAATGTAAACCCGAACAGTGTTACTGTATAAATAACAGTATACTTTGTGTAATTAATCATAAAGTAAAGCAGTTTAAAATTTTTTCAAATTCAATTTATCAAAATGTCATAAAATGCTAGACCACTTGAAAAAGGAAGATTTGCATTGGTTTGTATTTCATAACAAAAACAAAATAAATGATAACAGAATACCACGAAATAACCTTTTAAACTGACCTAACAGCATGACAATTAGATGCTTATTTTGTTACATACTGCAGCCAAGAAATGACTTTAAAACTTTTGATCTAAATTTTTGGCGAAAGTCACTTCTTGTCACCGAATTTTTATATTTCTAGTTGCTACAACGGTAAAGATATATGTTTAATCAATTTACAAATCGAGGTGTGTTGACATGTTATCAATTTCCTACCTCCCAGTAAGCGTAACGCAAAAATAATGACATTTTTTTCTTACCCAAACATGAACCAAAATATTGCTTTAAAATCTGTAGCTTTAAAACCTTGATAATTATTGTTCATGTCGCTTCATCCCCTACTTCCTTTAAAAATCGGTTAATCAATGTTCTGAACAAGTTCACTTAACCAACTGGTGTTAGAATAGCATTGTAAATAATAAATAATTTTGACTCTAACCGTAATGCGCATGTTGATTTTAATGGTTTCGCCCTCCTTGAAGCCCAAATCCAGCTCTTGCTTAGGCTCGGTTTTTTCCTTTTCGATTTGCTCCTGATTCTTTACCCACTTGAAGTGATCCTGTAAAGCCACATTTAAATCAAACGAGTCCGAACGATCGCCAAAACCTAGGCCTAGGAATGCCGATCGTCCATTGTCATCCTGTACTCGTATAACAAAGTACCGTGAACTGTCAGAGACCGCCTCGATGGCTACGCCAGGATATGTATCGATGGGGCAGTTCGCAAAAAGAGCGCCACTTGTCTTATCCTCCAGCTTTAAGATACATGCTGTGCCCTTGGCCACTAGACGCATTCGGCCGGTCCAGGTGGGCTCTTTCAAGTTCCAGTCCGCTGCTCTGCGAGGGAGTAAATGAAGTACAATTAGTTAGTAAATAAATAATAATCCATGTTTTTGACATGCGGCCATGTGCCCAAATTTGTTTGTGCGAAAGATTTTTATATTTTTATTTTAAGGCAAAAAAAGAAAATCAAGAAGAGTAAAAAGCAATTTTAACTGTAGCAACCAAATAAACAACAACATTCACCCAAAAACTTAGGTGGTACACAAACATGCGTATGTTCCCGTCCAAAGCTTCAAGAAGAACGCATTAGTTATTTTTAGAAGTTGTTTTAAGTATCTTTTAGAAGTACCTTATTTATGACTAGTAGACAGACCCGCCAAATAACGGTTAACCGTTTTTCGTTGTCAAACAATAAGTTGATTCTGCCAGAGTTCAAAAAACGGTCATCAAAGATGCAACATTAGCGAAATTACTGCTTTAACTATAGTCAACTTTTCCAAGTAAGCGCTTGCTGGTGCTGCAGAAAAAAAAACCTTAGCAGTAGCAAGAAAGAATACCGAAAAGTGTTGATATTAAGCAAAAGCAGCAGTCGCTGTCTTCAATACGTTCAGTGTGACTATTTGCTGCTTTCGTTCACGAACGCTTTTAGATAAATACCGGTTTTCGCAGTAAGAAAACATTTTTTTTTTGCTTTGATTATTCGCGAAGCTTTTTGTCGTGTGCAATGGAGCAAGAACATCTTGTGCGTATGAATGTGAATATACGAATGAATAAAGGCTCTAGTTGGGGAAACTACATTCCACGTTGTTATTGTGGAAATACTGCTTAAAAGACAGCCAGAAGGACATGGGTCAACAGAATCGGCTACTGATTATCAAAAATGCTGCCTTCTGCCTGTTACGTACATTTGCATTAAACCAATATACCCTTTATTTCACTTTATGTATTCAAGGAATAATGAGCAGCCCTTGCGTTGAACCCCTAGTGTTTGCTCAATAACTTAGCCTCATTGTGCAAGAGCTAATCACATTTCATTCTAGACAATGTTAGAAGTGTGCACGGCTTTTATGGTTATGTTCGCGAACATGACAAAAATAACGGTTACACGTTATTTGCAAGCTCTGCCTGTATAGCCCATTTTTTAGTTTTCAAGAAGTCAAGCATTAGTCTTAGTTCACTTATCGATTTGCAGTTTTTAATTAATTAGTTTTTTCTTTACCCTCTTCCTAGCATGTGTATTAAAATTTTATAAAAAAATTTCCAGGTTTTTGTTTTAGTAAAAATACTTAAACGATTTTCGTAAGATGGGCCGCGCGTTATCACTAGGGTCGATTTTTATTTTTGTTATGACAAAATTGCATGTTTGAAAACTATTCTCTAAACAAATTTGGTGAAACGATTTTTAAGGGGAAATATATTTAGTGTCCCGCACAAATGCATTCGATTCGCTTGGGGCCGTCTTAAAATCGAGACGCAAATCTGTCCCATTTGCTTTAAACACAAGCAACCAAATACAAAGACAAGAAATTTCGGGCCAACACAAAAATGATTCAAGCAAAGAAAATGAGTATGAATAATAAATAATTTGAGCAAAATTTAAAGCGTTGAGTCATAGGTTCGTCTTTAAAATAGCCAACAACGAACTTCGTTTACGTCGGGCGGCGCAACAAGTTGTTCAGCGAAGGTTAGAACATAAACGAACATCGAAAAAAAATAAATTTTTGTTGTAGCTGTTATTGTTTTTCACTTAGGTCTTCTAGTGAACCGTAGTATGCATAAACGAAAGTCGTTTCTCATGCCTCCGAGCAATTGCAATAACAAAGCTTATAGAACAATTTAATTTTAATACCCTAAACCCATTGAAAGTGGGTAAAAAGGGTGTAATGCTTTTGTGCAAAATATTTAACAGGCAGAAGGAAGCATATTTGACCCCATTAAGTATATTTTTTTTTTTTTATCAGTATCAACAGCTGAGTCGATATAGCCGTGTCCGTATATACGTGGGTGGTTTGACAAGTACCCAAGCTTGACGCCAGGTTGCGCTACTATTACAACATAGCGCCATTATCGTAAAGTTCAATAATTTAGACGCCCACAGTGAAAATTTCAGTCCGATCGGACTTTTAGTTTGGTTGTTACAACCTGTCAAAGAAGTCGTGTCCGCGCATTTTAGAAAAATGGAAAAAGAGCAATATCGGTCGGTAATTCGATTCTTGTTTTTGGAGAGGAAATCACGCAGCGAAATCAAAGAACGCTTGGATACTGTGTACGGTGACTCTTCTCCTTCGATTACGACCATTGGATTTTGGTTTAATGAGTTTCAACGTGGTCGCACGTCCGTTTTTGATGAGCCACGACCAGGTGCCCCGAAAACGGCTATCACGGAGGATAAAGTGAAAAAATGACATGATCTCGTATATTCAGCCCGCCGGTCAAAGGTGCGCGAGTTAGCTGAGACAGTAAGCATCTCAACAGAACGAGTGTTTCATGTCCTACATGAAATATATGAAAGATTGAGCGTTCGGCGCGATGGCTGCCGCGTTTGCTCACTCCAGAGAAGAAGCGCAACCGCCTGACCACTTCGAAGCAGAGGCAAAATTGTTGGAATTACGCTACAAACTGCTGCCCCATCCACCTTATTCTCCAGATTTGGCCCCTTGCGACTTTTTTTTGTTTCTAAACTTGAAAAAGTCAATCGCTGGGCAGAAATTTCGGTCGAACGAGGAGGTTATTGCCGCTACGGAGGCCTATTTTGCAGAGCTTCAGAAATCGTATTTTTTAGAGGGGATAAAAAAAATTGGAAAATTGCAAGATTAAATGTATCGAGCTAAAAGGAGATTACGTTGAAAAATAAATTATAACTTTTCCAAAAATTTTCGTTTTTCTATTGTATGTTGGGTACTTGTCAAACCACCCACGTATGTATTAACGCGTCGATAAGAGTTAGCGACTCCAAGAAACATAACTTCTCCTTAGCCCTAGAAAGTGAAAGTTTGTTTCAAAATTTCGATAACTCTTGCCGTTTCTCGCATAAACGTGTGATCGATAAAAAAAAACTTTGAGCCGTGTTTAAAACATTAGCCAATATATGAAACTTAATTGAAATCGGTTGAGAAACATCGGAGATGTGGAAGTTTGAAATTAAGTCAATATAGTATAAGCGCACAAGCACACACACATACTTGCAACTAAGCGTAATGCTGGATACAAAGCTCTGCTTCCGCGAGCAGATATCTAGAAAGGCAGCTAGAACAGGAAGAGCTCTCGCGCGATTGATGCATAACATGAGGACCCAAGGCACAAGCGTTGAAGGCACGTATCGCGTAAGTGCTTGCCGCGCCTGCAGCACGTTGAGAACGGTTTCAGATCCCGCAGCCGTGGTTATCACCAGAATAATAGCTTTAACTTTGATAACTTTTGCATGAGGCATCGGAGCTCTATAATGCACCGAACAGCAATGATGATTGAAAAAGGCCCAAACAATCGTTTTTTAGGACGACATCCAAGAAGAGAAGCATCGATCGATGGCGGGATCGATAGCGTGAATCGGTGGACGTACCGGCTTATACTGACGAAAGCAATGTGGCTGGGGCGAAAGCGAGGTAAATTTCCATCTTACGCAGCTGCTAAGTGGGCATGGGTGCTTCAGAATCTATCTCCATCGTCTTGGGCGCGAGCCTAGCCCAAGGTATACGTGGTGCGGCGGCAGCTCGAAAGAGAATGCCGAGCACGTTGTCTTCGTGTGCCCGCGCCTTAAAGCGGATCGTATCCGTCTGGTGGCAGTAATGGGACAGCGCATTTTCGGAGTACATTATTAACCACGTAGTTGGTAATAAACAGCGATGGAAGGCGACCAGCAACTTAAGGCGTCACGAAAGAAAGAAAGCGTTGCAATGAGTTGATGGATTTTCAGCTCGGGCAACGCAATGCCTCGCCGTAGTCCCGCCCGAGCAGCGGAAAACACAATCTTAGGTTAACAGCTCAGTATAAAATTAGTCATAGCTTAATGCCTAGTATTTTTGGACGTAGATATTCTAACGGTCAGTACATTCAAGTGGCTCAATGATACCAAGCACCGGCTTGTTAACGCGCGGACCCAAGCATAAAGCGACCCACCTCCAGCCGGTCCGACCGACGGCGCACCGCGTATCGTGCGGTTACAAAGGTCGCGAACATGTAGACAGATGACACAAGACAAGTTTTTAGCGAAAAATTTGGAGTCACTATGTATTAAATGGGACAAATCAATATATATTGAACATAAGATCCGACAAGGGTTATGGTTAGCATAGTTAGAATAACAAGCTTGCAGAGCTATAGTTAAAATATTTTTAGTATTTCTAATATGTACTGCAAAGGTTATTTAGTTTATTATTACGGGAGAATCAATTTTACAAGCTAGCATCGTTCTACGATTAGAAAGAGAGGGAGATTTATTAGTAAGAGTCTACTTGGGTAAGTAGGTAAGTTTATATTATTATCCGAGCTAAGAACCCGAAGCGCAAACAGAAAAAATTGTTTTTGCACCGATTCTATTCTATCCTGATGAATCCTGTATTTGGACTACCGTACATACACAAGATCCATATTCAAGAATGGTACGTACAAGAGACATATACAGAGTTTTTGTTTAATAGGGGTCGTCGAATTCTTTCGACCAGCGCTTAATGAACCCAAAGGCTCATGATGCTCGATTAGGCATTGAAGATATATGCTTGTCAAATTTAAAAAAGGGGCATTCGTCTATAAAAAGGCACAACTTTACATTAACTGCAATTGAGATGCAATGAATTTATTCTGCACCAAGTTTGAATGTTGTCTAAAGCACTTTGCAGTTTATGATCAGACAGAAGAGTTGCTGCCGACATGCAAAATTTTACATCATGAGCATACATCAGAACCCGAGAGTGATTGATTACGGACGGGTTATTTTTAAATAGTACAAATAATAACGGTCCAAGGTGACTTCCTTGTGGAACACCAGAAGTGACCTGAACCGCTTAAGAAACTGAGCCATTAAAATAGAACCTCTGTTAAAACGCTTACAAGCAAAATTTTGTTGATGTTTGTCCATCTTCAACACGAATCTCATTTCCCATTCTTTAAGCTGTTTTCTCGTCTCGTTTGCTGTTTTAAACGCATTTGTGCGGGACTCAACATTTTTGAGGTTATGCCGGAAACCGGAGCTTATGGAGAGAAAATTATCACTGATTCGGATTAAGCGACCTCAAAAATTATGGATCGAAATCAGTTTTTTAGACATTTTTTTCAAAATTGGCCGCTGATTATTATCCATATATGCGAATTTTGTGTTATTTTTGTCCTGTACAATACCGGAATTTTTTATCTTTTTTAATTTGTAAGTTACAGCTATTTGCAACTTTTTTATGTCTGCACAAAATAAGCTGTGAGCCATTGTATGTAAACATGTACATGCAAAATTTTAAACAGCACGAGCGGTGCGGCCCGACCACCTTAATGGGTTGCCTTTATGTATCTTATCATAACATGGTAAAAATAAATGCATGTTGTGCTATAAGTTTAGCATGGGTATTTTTGTTATATGTAAGCTTAAAGGGTATTTTAAAAATAAGGTAAACAATACAACCGATCAGTCCACTAACTGCAGAAGACAAAATATAATATAAAATTTATCTGATGGCAACAAATTATTGTTTGCTATTTATTTGTTTTCTTCTAATTTCCCACTTTTTTTTTAATGACGTAGCTTTCAATATAGATTATTCTTATAGCATTTTACCATCGTGAAATTAATATGCAGACATGTTTTAAACGTGCCATATTAGCCATCAAACGATAAAAGGCAGTTCCAAATGTTGGCACGGCTAATAACAATACATACATATGTACATATGTATTATACACTATTTGCAAGTAAAATGTACAATTATTTCGACAAAACGAGGAGTATTGCTTGAGAAAAACTGAAATTCCAGTAAAAATGCACGCAAAATCTATTTTAAATCAACTTTAAAGAAGGAACAGAACCCAGTGTCATATTCTTGTTTGTTAACCTTGGCTACAGTTGTTTGCGACTTATTGTGTTGGTCCGTCTTGCTAATTTTCGTTATAATGTGTGCATTTGGTACAACACTTTCACTTCCAAACACTAAATAGAGTGTTTCAGTATACACAATGGGGGCGTCTCTCAATAAAATCGCAAAACTTTTATTTGCATCACACCAAAACAACATCGGCTGCACAGGTTTTATATATTGGCAACATTTGAAGAATTATTGTTCAAACCTCACCTGTATCCTCTATTACTGGCACGAGGCGGTATTTTGTAAATAAAAACCTCGGGCTTTACAATAAGCACACTTTCGTACTCCATGTTATTTGTTTTAATACTACAGTTTATTATAACTTTAAGCTTAACTATATAAACTTAGAGGCTGTAAGACAATTGATGTAAGATATCAATGATAAGGCCAATCGAGTGGCCTCCACAAAGATTTGCCATGCAAAATAAAAAATAAAATATATCAAAAGTGATGCAAAAACATCGATGTTTGCGTTCATCGATGGTTTAGGAAGAGGACAATAGTTTCGATATATCGTGTTCTGCCAACATACTCAATAAAATGAACTAAATAATTGAAAATTTAAACAAACTTATCTCTTTCATGTTTTGAAACATATGTGCACCTGAAAGGGTGTATTATAATTTTATAATTAAATAATGTTTAGAAGGAATCATTATTATTAAAACAAATCTCATTAGGAATATATCGACGCATTAAGGGGGCTCAAAGAGCAGAAACAACTCGATCAGAATCGCAAGTTGAGTCTACGTATGTGTGTACACACATACATATGTACATATATCCATTCACATGTCTTTTTGTACCCTGATCCCATTAAAAATGGTAAAGAAGGGTAGATTGGTTTTGTGCAAAAGTATGTAACAGGGAGAAGAAAGCATCTCCGACCCCATAAAGTATATATATTCTTGATCAGCATCAACAGTCGAGTCGATATAGCCATGTCCGTCCGTCTGTCCGTATGTATGAATGCGTCGATCTCAGAGACTATAAGAGCTATAGACTCCAGATTTGGAACATAAGCTCGCCTAATCCCTAGGCAGTACAAGTTTGTTTTCGATCTTCGATAACTCCTCCCGTTTCCGATATTCATATGGGATCGATAACAACAAAATCTTAAATTTGGACAAAATAATGAAAATCTGTGAAATTTTTATTGAAATCGGTTAAGAAACACCGGAGATATGGAACATTGAAGTTGTGTATGCAGTATGCGCGTTCATACACACACACATACTTGCAAGCACTGACGGTACGCGTAAAGTATAGAGATCAGGGTATCGTCTAGTCGGCATTTCTTTTTTCTATGAAAGGCTCAATCTTAGCTTAAAATTTTTAAAATTCATTAAAAATTTAAATAATCTTTTCATGCAAATCAAAAATTAATATGAAGTGAAAACTATCTTCAATATTTGGTCCGTAAACATATTTACTAAGTTGAAGTACTGACAGTCTCAAAAGTGTTATCAAATAAATTTTTGTTATTTTTTATATTTACAAAAATTACATTAAAATACAATACATTTCTTAATTTATTTATATTAAAAAATACTGTATATCACTTAAATTTTCCATGCTGTCTTTTAACACGACTTTCTACAGGTACCCCTTTCCGAAAGCGCTGTAAAGCAACTGCACAAATCTTTTCATTCTTTAAATACGACGAAGGATTTCTGGATCAGAGGATCGGAGGATCGTTAATTTCAAAAAATTTTCGCATAAAATATTTTCAGTAGAAGATATCTCTGATAGAAGCGTACTGTCAAAACAAGTAAGAAGGCTCTATTCGAGAAATCCTAATTCCATCCCTATACTTGAGTGTTGTTTTGTTTGATGCTTCAAACGCCGTATCCAAGTTTTCCAAATTCAAGATTTTGTTGTTATCGATCACATGTGTATATCGGAAACGGGAAGAGTGATCGAAAACAAACTTGTACTGCCTATGAGTTAGGCGTGCTTATGTTTCAAATTTTGAGTCTCTAGCTCTTATAATTTCTTACATCGATGCGTTCATACATACGGACGCACGGACAGACAGAGATGGCTATATCAACTCAGCTGTTGATGCTGATCAAGAATATACGTGGGTGGTTTGACAAGTACCCAAGCTTGACGCCAGGTTGCGCTACTATTACAACATAGCGCCACTATCGTAACTTTTAGTTTGGTTGTTACAACCTGTCAAAGAAGTCATGTCCGCGCATTTTAGAAAAATGGAAAAAGAGCAATATCGGTCGGTAATTCGATTCTTGTTTTTGGAGAGGAAATCACGCAGCGAAATCAAAGAACGCTTGGATACTGTGTACGGTGACTCTTCTCCTTCGATTACGACCATTGGATTTTGGTTTAATGAGTTTCAACGTGGTCGCACGTCCGTTTTTGATGAGCCACGACCAGGTGCCCCGAAAACGGCTATCACGGAGGATAAAGTGAAAAAATGACATGATCTCGTATATTCAGCCCGCCGGTCAAAGGTGCGCGAGTCAGCTGAGACAGTAGGCATCTCAACAGAACGAGTGTTTCATGTCCTACATGAAATATATGAAAGATTGAGCGTTCGGCGCGATGGCTGCCGCGTTTGCTCACTCCAGAGAAGAAGCGCAACCGCCTGACCACTTCGAAGCAGAGGCAAAATTGTTGGAATTACGCTACAAACTGCTGCCCCATCCACCTTATTCTCCAGATTTGGCCCCTTGCGACTTTTTTTTGTTTCTAAACTTGAAAAAGTCAATCGCTGGGCAGAAATTTCGGTCGAACGAGGAGGTTATTGCCGCTACGGAGGCCTATTTTGCAGAGCTTCAGAAATCGTATTTTTTAGAGGGGATAAAAAAATTGGAAAATTGCAAGATTAAATGTATCGAGCTAAAAGAAGATGACGTTGAAAAATAAATTATAACTTTTCCAAAAGTTTTCGTTTTTCTATTGTATGTTTGGTACTTGTCAAACCACCCACGTATATATACAGTATGGGGTCGAAGATGCTTCCTTACTTTTGCACAAAACCATTATACCCATTTTTAATGAGTTCAGGGTATAATAAGTTGTTAATATTTTGTATACCCTAACTTCGGTTCGGTCATACAGCTTTACACAGATGAACAAACTTTTTTATCGCTCTTTCCCGCACTGTTCTTACATCGAAGATGTTCACCGGATGAGCTTAGTATCTATTATTTTGACTACATTATTTTCCCGCTTGTAAATATAGATGGCTTAACATCAAGTCGGCAATTTAAACATCTTTGTGTTTTTGATTTGCTGATAAAACATGCGAAAGTGTTTTTTTTTTCTTTAAACAAAACTGTATGAAAGAGCATAGGCGAAGATACTGGAATGGTGTCGGCGTTTAAGGGGATGGCTTAAGGAGGGAAGGAGAGGAAAGTCAGAGAGTCATGAGATAGCAAAAAGGCCAGGCTGGTGTGGCAGAAGAAAAAAAAAGCCTGACACGAAATAGATAAAAAAAAAAGAAAAAAAAGCCAGTCCTGTGACAAGCAAGAACAAGCCAGGCTTGTGACCAGCAAGAACAAGCCCGTTGGGCGAGTCACCAAGTTTGTGCCCCATAAGAATAAACATCAGCGCTTGCGCAACAGCCATACGGCCGCCGCCACAGGCGCAGTGGGCCGCAACCGATTGTCGAAGGCCCGAATTTGACTGTTGTTGTTGATAGTGTTGTAGTGTATAAGGGGGTCGGCAATAAAATGCAAAAATACCGCCCCATAGGTAGGGAGGGCGCATTGGGGGTAAATGATTCCACCTTTTTACCCTTGTATGTCCCATAGTTGTCCGAATCTGTAAAGATTTACTGTTCACCCGTTTGTTTATTTTGTTAGTTATTCGTTAGAAAAAAATATAAATTATTGTTACACCGGCCAGCACTGTATCCAGGTCGTATCCATCCCTGAGTGACCGATTTGCTAGCTGGCTATCGATACAGTGTTGGGAATGAAAAGCCGGTTCATAACAAATGGCGCCCAATCAAGAAAACTTAATGAAAGACGCTAGTGGAGTCACAGTATATGTTCAGTTTGTTGTATCAGTTATATTAAGTGTGTTTTACTTTATGTCCAACAGTGGCTGTTTCACAGCAAGGTTCAATGCCTAAGCTGATTTTGCAGTAGCTGGAGGAAAAAGTAAAACACAGAACGTCACATCCAACAGTGTACAGGCGAGTCCTAGAGTGGAGCAGAGTACCCTTCTGTGGTGTAGCCTGAGATCTGGAGGAACAGTAGGCAACGCAAATTTCATACACTCCAGTAAATGACAATATTTTCGTTCAGCTTACCGTATTTGTGTCGAGGTTAAGGTCCGTGTCATGTCCTCCAGGACCGGCATTGCGTTTCCTGCCAGGCCAAGTATGGTATACGTTTAGTTTCAATAGCCCAACTGTCATATTCCCTTATACGTGTATTTATGTCGAGGCTATGGTCCGTGTCATGCCCTTCAGGACCGGCATTGCGTTTCCTGCCAGGCCATGTATAATATAGCATTTAGTGTCAATAGCCCAACTGTGATAGAGTAGGACAATTTTAGGATTAGGACCAATGTAGGTACGCCCAACACTTACTATACCCGCATCATGTTCCATGTTCGTCTCACCCCGTAATTATATGTTGTCCCAGTATTAGTAAAAGAAAAAGAGAAATTAGTTTAATAGTAAATAATAAGAAAATGCGTGGGGAAAAGGCAAGTAGAGAGGAACAAAGAAAAGATAAGCGTAGTGAGATTTTCAATCGGAGTAGAGGGGCTGAATTAATAGCTCCTATCACTCGTTCGGCATCCCAAGTTCAAAAACCTCAAACCGACACATCATCCAAAGACACGTCGCCACGAGAGGAAATGGATATCTCGGAGGCAGGAGCAGTAGGCGGGGATACACATCCCAACGGCCTAGGAGCAGTGCCAAAACGCAGCTGCTCAACGACGGCACAGGAGCAGCCAGCCCCAATGGATTTGCAAAGCGAGCTGAGAGCCGCAATAAATTCAGCTCTAACGGAGGCGCGGGAAACTTTCCAGGCCGTTATGGCGACGGGAATGGCCGAGCTCCAGGAAAAAAATAGACGTGAGATGCTGGAGTATATGCAGGCAATCCGAGAAAGCAGCCTGTATACACAACTGTCAGTGCCGAGAGAGACACAGCCAACGGTTCGCCCACCGCCCGGACAGAACGCAGCACCACCGCCTGATCGTGCGGCGCCTCAGCGAAAGCCTCCAGCTGCACAGGGATTCTGGGTCGGCAACCGCGCTCTGGAGTCCGAACAGCGCGAACAAGCAGAGCATTGGAGTGCTGGATCGCGTAGCGAAGCACACGCGAGAAACGAGCCACGCATGCGTAGGCCATTCGAGGTGATCGAGTCCAGACCCGCGATGATCCCGATGCGTCGATGGGGTCTCATATTTGATGCCAGCCCTTCTGGAATGCCAGTCGGCGAATTTATCTTCAGGCTGGACCATTTAAGGCAGACCTACCAGGTGCCGTGGGCGGATGTCCTGCGGGATTTCCACACGCTGGTTGAGGGACGCGCAAAAGACTGGTATTGGATGTTCCTCAGGACGAGTGGGGCAACAGACTGGCCGAATCTGCGGTACGCGCTGAAAAAGCGGTTTCAGACGCGAAGGTCAAATTTCGAACGCGAGCAGGAGCTTCACGAGAGGCGACAAAAGTCAGGAGAGAGTATAGATGATTATCTCCAGGCCATGTTTGCTCTCAGGTCGAGATTGGAAGTACCCGTCAGCGACCACGACCTGATTTGGATTGTGAAAGTAAATGTACGGGACGGTATCTCGCGTATCATCTATCCTATGTGGATCACGGACTTGGAGAGGGTATTTTTAGGAAAGCCAACTTGCCAAGGCCAAAGTGGTCGACACGACTGCCTATTGAAGCGCGCCAAGCCGCATACGAAGAGGCAAGAGCCCGGATCTTTAGCGAAGAGGAGGACTCAAGGCGGCACCAGAACTCGCCAGTTGAACGGAAGCGGAGAAGGCACACATTACGCCGTAGGGAACGCCATCGCGTGTGCGAAGCACTTGGAGAAGCGCTCAAGGACGACGACCGACCTTTTGCCGAAATGCAGCTTCAAGGTCACACAGTAAAAGGGCTTCTGGACACTGGGGCGACCGTTAGCTTGTTAGCCGCAGGAGCAGTGGATCTGATCGAGAAGCTGGAAACAGCCTGGCACCCTCAGACTTCTAAGGTGCGAGCCGCAGGATGTGCGAGCTACTCGGTCTTGGGTAAGGTTCTTGTGCCGATCCAATATAAAAACGAGACGCATAAGATGACGTTGTATGTCTGCCCCTCCCTGGTTCAGAGTTTGTACCTGGGCATCGATTTCTGGATGAAGTTTCGCCTAGCACTCGTAGGAGTGGAGTCGCTTGAGCAGGTGAACTCTGAGTTCATATCAAGGGGAGAGCCGATCGAGCCACACGAGCTGAATTCCGAGCAGCAGGAGCAGCTGGAGGCGATCAAGGTTGAATTCCGGGCGTTCGAGCAGCAAGGATTAGGAAAGACTCAAATGGTCATACGATCGAGCTAATAGAAGGCCACCAGTGAAGGAGCGTTTTTACCCAGTGACACCAGCAGCTTCTGTTTGCGGAGGTGCATGAAATGCTTCGACTTGGCGTCATAGAGCCAAGCGAAAGTCCCTGGAGCAACAGGACGACGCTGGTACGAAAACCTGGGAAAAATAGAATGTGCTAACCGCTCGGAAGCTGAACAGTGTAACCGTAAAAGATGCTTATCCGTTACAAAATATTGAGTCTTTCCTAAGCCGCGTGGATGACACTATCTTCATCAGCAGCGTCGATTTGAAACACGCATTCTGGCAGATTGAGTTGGAGCCCAAGAGCAGAGCATACACCGCATTCACCATTCCGGGCCGTCCGCTTTATCAATTCCGGATGATGCCTTTCGGTCTGTGAAATGCCGCTCAGCGGTTGTGTCGATTGATGGACCGGGTGATACCACAACGTCTGCGGAATCGCGTGTTCGTCTATTTGGATGACCTGCTGACCATCGCCCGCACCTCTGAGGAGCATGTGCAGCTGTTGAAGGAGGTAGCACAATGTTTGAAGGAGGCCAATCTGACCATCGGCTTGCAGAAATCAAAGTTTTGCTTCAAATTTCTAAGGTATTTAGGGTACATTGTTGGGGACGGAGCTCTGCGAACGGATCCGACTAAGGTGGAGGCAATAGTCCAGATTCCCGTCCTGAGAACCACTAAGCAGCTTAGGAGGTTTTTGGGAACTGCAGGCTGGTACAGGCGATTCATCCGAGATTTCTCGAGCCTTTCTGCGCCGTTAACTGATTGCCTAAAAATCGGCAAGAAGTTTGAAATGTCGATTGATCCCACCTGGGGATTGGTGCTGTTCTCTTTCAGCGTGACGACGAGATCGACCCATTGCATCCTTTTCAGCGAAGCTGCGTGGAGCCTAGTTAAATTATAGCGTAACGGAGAAGGAGTGCCTCGCAGCGTTGAAAGCGATAGAGCGATTTAGGCCACAATTGGAGCTAATGCCGTTCACGGTCATTACGGACCATTCGAGCTTGCAGTGGCTAATGTCACTCAAAAACCTGAGTGGAAGACTGGCGAGGTGGTCCCTAGCGCGAACACCGTAAAGGGAAGGAGAACGTAGTTCCCGATATGCTCTCTCGACAGTGTGAGGTGGAGGAGCTCAATTTGTTCGAGTTCGAGACGACAGCCTTTGAGAGTGAGGAGTACCAGAGTCGGTTGGCGTTAGTGCGCGCAGAATCTGAGCGTTTTCCTGATCTCCGGATTGAGGACGGCCTACTCTTTAAGAGGTCCCAGTTCGCGCGGGACGATAGCGAGGAGTTCCTGTGGAAGCTATGGATCCCGGAATCTCTAACTAGCACACTAGTTCACCAGGCGCACGACGGTGTTAAGGGGATGCACGGAGGCATAGCCCGAACATTGGCAAGGCTGCGCCAATTCTACTTCTGGCCGAGGATGGCAGTGCAAGTACGGGCACATGTGCTCGGGTGCGAAGTCTGCAAAGAAACCAAACACAGCACGCAGATTGCAAGGCCGAGGATGGGCAAGGAGATGGTGACGGAGCGGCCGATGCAAAAGCTATATTTGGATTTCTTGGGCAGATACCCACGTTCTCGCCAGGGCAACGCCTACATCCTAGTGGTGTTAGACCATTTTAGCAAGTTTGTCTGGCTAAAGGCGATACCGAAGGCGACAGCGGCAGCGGTCATCCGGTTCCTAAGGAAGATGTGTTCTCGCTATGGAGTCCCCGAAATCGTCCACACCGACAACGGGAAGCAGTTCGTGTCACAGGAGTTTGGAGCGATGCTAGAACACCACGGGATAAAGCACTGTCGCACCGGGAACTATGCCCCGCAAGCGAACGCGTCCGAACGTGTTAACCAGTCGGTGTTGGCAGCGATACGAGTACATATTGGCGCCGATCAGACGGTGTGGGACGAGGCGTTGCCCGAGATCGCGATGGCGTTGCGAAGTGCAGTGCACTCTGCGACCGGAACCTCTCCATATTTCGCATTGTTCGGACAGCACATGTTGAGTCATGGCAGCGAGTATAGCCTAGCCAAGAGGCTTGGCGATGTTAGCGACTCGACCATCAAGTCCTTAGAGAGGTCAGCGAAGCAGCAAATATACCGTGCTCGCATCCAAGAGACGCTACACCGGGCGTATGAGAAATCAGCGAGGCAGTACGACCTGAAGGCACGGGACGTTCAATACACGGCAGGACAGGAGGTGTATAAGCGTAATTTCGTATTGAGTGACTTCGCGAAGAACCCCAACGCGAAGTTCTGCCGCCGGTACACCAAGTGCCGGGTAGTGAGGCCGATAGGACGTTGTCTATATGAGCTGGAGACACTTCAGGGAAACCCGCTAGGCGAAGATATTGGAATGGTGTCGGCGTTTAAGGGGATGGCTTAAGGAGGGAAGAAGTGGAAAATCAGAGAATCATGAGATAGCAAAAAGGCCAGGCTGGTGTGGCAGAAAAAAAAATAAAAGCCTGACACGAAATAGCAAAAAACAAAGGAAAAAAAAGCCAGGCTTGTGATAAGCAAGAACAAGCCTGGCTGGTGACAAGCAAGAACAAGCCCGTTGGGCGAGTCACCAAGTTTATGCCCCAAAAGAATAAACACCAGCGCTTGCGCAACAGCCATACGGCCGCCGCCACAGGCACAGTGGGCCGCAACAGATTGTCGAAGGCCCGAATTTGACTCCGTTAGTCTAGTTATTTAGCGATTTATTCCCGCCCCTATTTATTTATTTATTATTAATTTATTATCATTTAATTTATTTATTTATTATTTATTTAGTATCATTTAATTTATTTATTTATTATTTATTTAGTATCATTTAATTTATTTATTTCTTATTTATTTAGTATCATTTAATTTATTTATTTAATTATTATTTCTACGTTTGCGTGTATTGTTTACATGTTCTACGTTTATTAGTTCATGTTCATTTTTGTTTATTTATTTATTTAAATACTTTATTCATTCTTTTGTATATTTATATAGTGTAAATTTATTTTAAGAAAACCATGTATAGTTTTAAATGAATTAATATAAGTGCGTACTGTTTATCTAAACATGTGTGAGTAGATATTTATGTGTGGGTGGGACGAGTGTTTGTTGATGTCGGGGTAAGTTGTTGTTGATAGTGTCGTAGTGTATAAGGGGGTCGGCAATAAAATGCCAAAATACCGACCCATAGGTACGGAGGGCGCATTAGGGGGGTAAATGATTCCAACTTTTTACCCTTGTATGTCCTATAGTTGTCCGAATCTGTAAAGATTTACTGTTCACCCGTTTGTTTATTTTGTTAGTTATTCGTTAGAAAAAAATATAAATTATTGTTACACCGGCCAGCACTGTATCCAGGTCGTATCCATCCCTGAGTGACCGATTTGCTAGCTGGCTATCGATACAGTTTTGGGAATGAAAAGCCGGTCCATAACATCCTGGCCTAGAATTGTTCGCAGATTCATTTCCAGGGTTACGATTTTTGGTCCGACCCTAATGCTTATATCTCGTCCTCAATGCTGCTTTCTGCATATGTTCAATGGGATCTGTATATTTTGAAATTTTTGAGAAAAAGAAGGAAAAAACCGCCGATCGAATTAAAGAAATAAAAGAAATGTAAGGACGCCAGGTTCTTCCTTTACGATGTGCTACAAATAATGCGGGAAACAACAAAAGTAATTTATTTTGTTGGCTATTGTATATTTTTAACTATATTGGGGTGTAAATAAGTTAAAAGTTAGGTAAATCTTATTTGCTTTAAATTATGTTTCTGTTGTGAAATATGACCAAGAGCCCAGCATATCACTTTTTAATAGCAATAATGCCTATTTTGTACAAAAAAAAAATTTCAATAAATGTGTTGCTTTGAGGTGCATTGTGATGACCTTTGCCTGTACAAAAGAACCGCAATTGAACAAATGCTAAACAACTTGTCGAACTTTTGTCAAATTATAATTTAATCCTTGCCGTACCTGTATAAAATCAACCAAATATGAATATAGCTTCACAATCTTCAAGAAAAATTTAAATCTTGAATCATAAATATAACAACCGGCTTTGTAACAAATCATTTTGGAGTTGTGCTTACACTGGAAAGTATCAACAAGCGATCGCTCTAGAGACAACTTGTCAAACAGTGGGCAGCGTAAACAAGACCGGGCGCACCTACAATAAAATGTATAAAAATATAAATAGATGAAACATTTTATAAATAAATAAATGCGTTTCTTGATTTTTTATAACCATTTATGAGCTGGTTTTTAAAATTGTAAAGCTGAAGCAGTGCAGTCCGGACAAAAAACTGCATTAGTTTCAAACATGTATGTATTTGAAATAAAACACCTTAGTGGTTAAACTCAAAAAGAAGCGGTGAGTGATCGATAGTCGATGCATTCCAAACTTACTGCTTAATTTGGTCTGCTTGCTTGTTGCCTGCTAATATTTTTTTTCCGATTTTAACGCTTGCGCTCTTTTGGATATTCTGTACGCGCTCTCTGTGCATAAAATAGTTTCTTTACGCTTTTGAACTTTTCTGCGCTCTCTTTTGTCGGTGTTGGTCCCGACTTATGTCATTCCGTTGTTGTTGTTTCGGTCGTTGCGCTTGCGCCGGTACGTCTGGTTTGTGACTTTGTTTTGTGAGAATAATCTAACAACCGTTTCATACTTTTCACCCTAGGGTTGCCCCAAACTTTTGTTTGAGCCGTATTAACTTCTTTTATTAAACTATTTTTTCTTATTTCATCCTCTTTCAGTCAGTACATTCAAGTGGTCCAACGATACCAAGCACCGGCTTGTTAACGCGCGGCCGAGGGGCGCACCGCTTAGCGTGCGGTTACAAAGATCGCGAATAAATAGACAGATGACAGACAACTAGTTTTTTTTAAGAGAACAAGTAGTAGTGGCACTATGTAATAAGTGGGAAACATCATATAGTTTGAACATAAGATCCGAAAAGGGTAATGGATAGCATAGTTGTAGTAACAAGCTTGAAGAGATATTGGTAAGAAATTTTTAGTATTTCTATTAGGAATTGCAAAGCTAGTTGATTAATTCAGAAAAATCAATTTCACCATTAATTAGCTTGTAGAATGCTCCTATCATTGTTCTACGGTCAGAAAGAGAAGGATGATTTATTACTAAAAGTCTTGTATGATAAGAAGGTAATTTAATGTTTTTATTCTAGTTAAGACCCCGAAATGCAAAGTGCAGAAATTGTTTTTGCACCGATTCTGTTCTATCCTAATGAATCCTGTATGTGGACTACCAAAAACAAGAAATATATCCAAGAATCGGTCGTACAAGAGACATATAAATAGTTTTTGTTTAATAGAGGTCGTCGAATTCTTTCGACCAGCGCTTAATGAGCCCTAGACACCTGATGCTCGATTTGTAATGGAAGAGAAATGCTTATAAAACTAAAGCTTTGCGTCCTTACGACACCCAAATCTTAAACCCATTCAATACGATCTAGTGGTTTTTTATCCAGAATACAAATATTAAGAAGTAAGAAGGCTCTATTCGAGAAATCCCGACTAGACGATACCCTGATCCCTATACTTTACGCGTACAGTCAATGCTTGCAAGTATGTGTGTGTGTCTACGCGCATACTGCATACACAACTTAAATGTCCCATATCTCCGGTGTTTCTTAACCGATTTCAATAAAAATTTCACATATTGTCATTATTTTGTTTCATAATTCAAATGTTCACAAAGTTTTCCAAATTCAAGATTTTGTTGTTATCGATCCCATGTGTGTATCGGAAACGGGAAGAGTTATCGAAAATCTAAAACAATCTTGTACTGCCTAGGGATTAGGCGAGCTTAAGTTCCAAATCTGGAGTCTCTAGCTCTTATAGTCTCTGAGATCGACGCGTTCTTACATACGGACGGACAGACGGACATAGCTATATCGACTCGACTGTTGATGCTGATCAAGAATATAAATACTTTATGGGGTCGGAGATGCTTCCTTCTGTCTGTTACATACATTTCCACAAAACCATTTTTCCCCCTTGACCCATTTTTAATGGGATCAGGGTATAAAAACAGTACTTTACATTTACTGCAAGTCTGAAAGTTGTCTTAATCGCTTTAAATTTTTCAGCAGAACAACTTTGGAAACAGAGCATTTAAAGTAAACCCCTTTGAGCTATAAAAATGAAGTTATTTTTGATCCAAAAAATAAGATTGTAGGGAAAGACCTAAAGTTTTAGTTTGTGTATTTAAATGTAGTGATTTACAAAGACGAAAAACTTACTGGCATACAATTGATGTGCATTCTAAAAAGTTAGTGGTACTAGACCTCTGTTGCATGAATCCGTGCTGGATGATAGGTTATTAATTTCCCAAAAAACTTAGGTTTAGCAGACAACTTAAGATACCCCTTTAATTTTGAGCATTAGATTTGTTTCCTTTTTTATGCAGAGGAATAATTTGTGGAAAAGAGCATAACTCCACGGAAAAACTTAACAATTTATGCAACGGTTTAAAAGGCCCTGAGCACAGTACCTAAGCACACAGTTTGGAACTCCGTTAGGTCCTGGAAAAAATATGGGCTTAATTACCTGTAGAACACAAACTATTGAACTCTTAATCTTATAGGATTAAGGCAAGACAACTTCCTGTAAGTCGTTTGAAAAAATATAGCAAATAGATCGGCAATGGCCTGATCTGAGTTGGCCATCATTTCAATAAAATATATGTTCGATGAAAGTGTCGATGACTTGCGCTTCGTATTAATGATATTAAAAACCGGCTTAGGATCCTGCTGAAACTGTTATCTACACCTAGTCCTATAACAAAGGTTATTGAGAACTGAAAAACTGGAACTAGCAGTACTCAAAATAATATAAAGGAGGGATTGGATTTGGATTTTCGATTTTTAAGGATTGTCAACTCTCTGTTTAACCACTCAGATTTCTTTGACCAGTTTGCCGTTCCACAAATCTAATAATGAGTTTAAAATGTTATTAAAAATACAGAATGCCAATTCCAAGTTGTCAGACTCGTGGAGGGGTGACCAGTAAGTCAGGGATTAGAACCGAGTAGGTTTTGCAAAATCGGTTTTCCGAAATTGGATAATCACGGCCTTAAGGTTTTCTACTGTGGAATAGCGCCCGATAAGATGAAGTGATCGAATCCTCCAACGTTGGGTGGTATAAATCTGTGGGAAAAGATATAAGCTGCGTTCCGGAAACAGATAAGGAGGATGGAACCAAAACAAGCATTTTATTTAGTGAGTTAGACGTAGCATTGATTTTACTTAGTGACATCCCAAGTATGTTAATCAAAAATTCATTCTGAGCCGTGGGGGTCAAGGCGCCAGAGCCGGGACAAGGAAACTAAAGCTTGAGCAGTAACCGCGATTGAAAAGGATGGCAAAAACAGAAAGTATAGCAGACAAATAAGCATCGTAAACAAAGTTGTCAGAGGAAGCGGGTCTGTACGAGCAAGTAATAAAAATATCAACACCTCGAATATGCATGCAACTTTATAGCACCAAATTCTTTATCTATGGAACATATTATAACTATCTCCAAATAATAGTCTACATCAATGGCAATAAGCACACCACCGCCACGCAAAAGAGTAGTCTTTTCCATAGATACAGCATCTGTTAGATAGAACTTCAGAAGGATGTCGTGTCTTTGCCAAGTTTTTATTAAACGCAATGACATACAGAAAACAGGCTGTTAAGGAATTAACTACTAAGTTCACTAAAAAGACCTCATACATTCTGATAGCCAAGAAGGAAGGAGGTACAAAAATTTTTGATTTTTCAAAAACTGGAAGAGTTATAACTACCGGAAGAAGATATGCAACCGGAGACTGATTTTTCTTTCTAGCAGTATATACTTTCATAATTATTTGTTCAGGCCAAAAATCTTTACAAATGACGAGATAAGGAAAAGATAAAAATAATAAATGTGTTCGTATTCATGTGTACAATATTTTTACTTTTTCGTTATGGACTTGAATATCAAATATCGTCGAAGGATGACCCTGGAGCAAATCTCAAGAAGGAAGCCATTGAAGGAAGTGCCACTGGACGAATTCGCTAGCACTGCTTCTGTGCAGCATTGTTAGTTTTAAAATTAATTTTTTTTTTTATGGTTATAATATTAATATCTCAACAAATATTTTGAAATTCAATGACTTTCCTCAAGCAATAATTCAACATTTCTTACAATACACGACTTAACAAGCCAAAATACTAGAAAACAAAACATACAGATAACCGACACGTTAAAATTGTGTCAAAGCCGCTTAAGCTCTTAAAAACGCGTCGATCTAACTATAAGAGCTAAAGACTCCAGATTTGGAACGTAAGCTCGCTTAATCCCGAGGCAGTACAAGTTTGTTTCCAATTTTCGATAACTTTCCCCGTTTCCGATTTACACATGTGAAAAAAAAAATTGTCACGAATATGACTCCAAAATGTTCGCAATTGCTTAAAAATAATTAAGTTGTGTCTCGAATATACTTGCAATTAACTGCAAATACAAGTCTAAGCTGATCATAACAGTGACTCATAAGCAGGCGACTCTTTAAGAAGTGTCGCGACTGGAAAACTAGTTCTCTCGACGCAACGCACTTCTTTGATCGGATAAAATTTGACAACTCAAAAGAGACTCACTTGAAGCCAGAATTTTTCAAAAATGTTCAGTGTGTAAAAATATACTCCATAAAGTGTGTTTTAACTCTCAATTGGTTAGATTTTCAACTCAACTGACATAAAAGAAACGCAGTCCGCCATAGGTCAATCTCCTACTATATTAACAACATTTTTCACAGAGGAGATTAAATTTTATATTTTTCATTTTAGATTTAATATTATTTTTTGTTAGAGTTAAATTTTTTTAACTTACATTGCTTAATTTTTAAAATTTTTAAGGTTATTTAAAATTTATATTGTTTATTTAAAATAATGGTTAGATATAAATACAACATACACAAACGATCTACATGCCAGAACAAATATCACTGCAATCGTACTACGGGTAAATTTTCAAATTCAAATAGCACTTTTTGTTTGTCTCGTGTCTGCAGAATTTATGATTTAGGATAATATACATATGATAAACATTTTACTTTAAACAGCTTTTAAAAGTTTACTTCAAGTTCTTCGCTAGTGGCACATTCAAATTTTTATCCCGTATTGAGTGTGCTCTAAGTATTGGTTTTCTGACTTCCATATATACATAACATCTTTTGGCTTATAACAGTTTCAGTTGAATTGTTAATTATATATTACAATATTCGCCACACAACTTCTTCATTAAGTGCATAAAAATTGGTGACTCGGCTGCCACATGCCAAATGGGTGGTTAATTATTTTTATTTTGCTTTCATTAAATTAAGTCTACGTATAACAGTTTTGCATATGTATGTGTGTAGTTATTAAATTAGGCTATACACACACTATTTTTCTATCTTTTAGATTACTTTTTAAACTTACAACAAAAGCATTTTATTCATAAGTAAATAAACTTATTTTATTTTGCATATATTTTTTTTAAATTTAGTTATTTAAACTAATTAAAATGGTCTGTTTTGGGGGTGGTAATGATAGTTAGTACAACAGTATTTGTGTATGTGTACGACTTTGTGTGTGATTCCTGAATAGCGAGAAGGCAAGCTATAATCGGACAGCAAAATGGTTTGACCAAAACAAAAGAGTATTATATTACTAACAACATCATTAATCTCAACACCATTCTTCTTTTCTCGGTGCATTATGGCGGTGCGCTACCGCTCCCTATGAGTCGATTGGCATTTTCTTGTCAAGGTCCCTTTTGCTCCTTTTGTTGCGCATTAGGCGGGCAGTATATTTGCATTTGCTTTTCGAACTGTCACTGGGTATTTATTTATTTGTGTAGCAGTGGGTAAGGTATACACTACTTGTGTCGCTGCATTTCGGCATTACATAAAGCGCTGGCGTTTACTGCTGTAGTGGCAAATGTCCATTTTATCATCGATGGGACTACCCGGACGTTTGCAATGGCGCGCTATTTCGTTAGCAACAAATGCAAAAAGCTCTGGTCCACTGAAAATATAGGATAAATTCAAGTTATTGAAAGGGGTAAAGAGTACCGGATCGTTGCAACACAACTTATAATTAATTTAATCTATATCAGACTCCATCAACAACTTCCCCGTAAGCAAGATCGTAAATTCAGAATTAATTAATAATTTGCTTCTTGTACAGGAAAAAAAACAAAACGTCATTTTGCACAAATTCTGGGACAAAAATCTATTTTACGCCCGTATCGACAAAATGGTGTACAGCATAAACGGGAAAGAATGCATTCCCGATCTCACATATTGTGTGTATATATATAAAATGTATATAAAATAAACTCAATATCATATGTTCCATACAGGCGATATCATGTGTCTTACGTTAAATAGACAGATCGAGCTTATTTCAAATTAACAACTCTAGCTATTTTAGATGTAAATCGATACCAACAGGGTCTTAAATTTTTTGTTAACTTTCAACGTGCTGCACAAACTATAGAATATCTCTGGAACCTACGAAAAAAAGAAACTAAGAGAGCAAGACAACATCTACAGGAACAACCGCATCTTAGGTTTTTAGTTAAATGACGGAGGTGTAAAAATATGTCAGCAAAATTGTGAACACTTAGCGAAGTAATTAATAAGTTAACACAACTGTCAGTCAACGATCACACAATCGAACCTGATACCATTTCGGGGCAATCACCAAATGCAAGATTAGCACAAACCCAGCGTCGGTGTCGTCGTGTAACAGTAGAATCGGGCTTGAGTGTAGGTGTCTTGCTATTTGTATGTTAGTCTAAAAATAAAATTGATCAAATAAACATCACGTATTGGATTTGACGGTGCTCTAGAGTTATTACCGGGACCAAGGATACAAAAATAATGTATACAAAAAAAATTTCGCATTACATCACTTATTTGCTTTTCATCAGATTAAGTTCTTTTTTATGACTGTGTAGCCGATCTTTGAGCTTTATGTATGGGCGAGCACAGTTCTAGTTGAAAAAATGCATGAAATTTTTTTTTTTTTATTGGTAAAAACTCGCTCGCGATCAGACTAGTTGTTAGTTGACTAGTTGTGTTGTTAGTCTGGCGCCAATTATAAAAAATAAATAACGGCATGAGCCCTGCCAGGTTCGTGAGCCTCTACGTTGGCAATTCGCCTGAAATCGGTTTAAAAATATATTAAAGTTTAGTGAAAGATGCGGAGTAAGCGTGAGGTATAGAGTAAACAGAAAATTTTTCTATTTATGCGAGAAAAATTGACCAGTACAGTACGTTACCGTTGCCATTTTTAATTTGATTTCAGCAATAATAAAACGTATTAGGCATATTCCAAATTTCAAAATAATTTGGCGACAAAATTTGTATATCAAAATTTTAACATTTTTGGGCTGGGATATACTTGCATTTCGACCTTAAAGAGCTTTTTAATGAGCATATAGCTCATCTTTGTGGTTCCCCCTAAGAAACATAGATTATATTGAACGTTTCTCTGCCCCCATTGGGCATATGGAGCGGATTAAGTTTATCATTAGCAAGATAGATGTTGTCAGTCGTTTTTTTGTAGGCATGTCAGTTGGACGTATAGTGTCGGCCCAAGTACGCTGCCTTGAGAAATACCTACTTCAACAATCTGTTTATCTTCCATTGCAGTGTTACATCTCACTGCAAGTCGTGTCGTATAGGTACATTAATGATCAATGTGCAGTGTTAGGGACCATTGTTTTAAAGTCAAATTAATAAGATCGAATTTTGTTATGAAGTTTCATAAATGTTTCAACTGAGTCGGCAGACATTTTTCGAAAAGTTGTGGTGGACCCGAGAACAGGCTTTGACATAGCTCTGTACGACAAACGAACTGTGATTTTTCCGGATTCGGTATGATTATGATAATTGACCTTTTGGCAGTTTTACCTCCTTTTTCAATTAAATGCTTTAATGGTCAGTGGAAAAACCGCAAAAACATGCATCGGCTTAAGTATATGTATTTTTATAACCTGATCCCATTAAAAATGGGTAAAAAGGGTATAATAGTTTTGTGCAAAAGTATGTAACAGGCAGAAGGAAGTATCTCCGACCCCATAAAGTATTTATATTCTTGATCAGCATCAACAGTCGAGTCGATATAGCTATGTCCGTCCGTATGTATGAACGCGTCGATCTGAGAGACTATAAGAGCTAGAGACTCCAGATTTGGAACATAAGCTCGCCTAATCCCTAGGCAGTTTATTTTCGATAACGCTTCCAGAAACACACATGGGATCAATAACAACAAAATCTTGAATTTCCAAAACTTTGAGACGGCGTTTAAAACATTAAACAAAATAATGACAATCTGTGAAATTTTTATTGAAATCGGATAATAAACACCGGAGATATGGGACATTGAAGTTGTGTATGCAGTATGCAGTATGTGCATACACACACACATACTTGCAAGCACTGACTGTACGCGTCAAGTATAGGATTCAGGGTATCGTCTAGTCGGGATTTCTCGACTAGAGCCTTCTTACTTGTTTTTAAATAAGTTTACTGCATTGTTGCGTTTAGAAATCTTTTCCAGAGTAAAACGAAAAAAAAACCAGTCTGCTTACGGCATAACAACTAATTTGTATTAGGTAGGAAAGATCCCAAAAGGGTAATGTATACATAGTTAGAAATAACAAGTTTAAAAAGATATATGTGGAAAATATCTAGTTTTTCGGATCGGAACATTCAAAATTATTTGAAAAATCAGTTTCACCACTAATTAGTTTTTGTTTTAAGATTACAATTAACATTGTTCTGCGATCAGAGAGAGAAATGAAATTTTAAAGCAATTGTCTACTATGGTATGAAGGTAAGTTACCGCAAGTGTCCTTCTTAAGGCCCCTGAGAGCAAAGAGAAGCAATTGTTAACGTACAAATTCTATTTTATTCCGATCAATCCTGTATTTGGAATACCAAAATCCTTATTCAAGAGTAGAACGTATAAGAGAAGAAGTATACAGAGTTTTTATATCCTGAACCCATTAAAATGGATAAAAAGGGTATAATGGTTTTGTGCAAAAGTATGTAACAGGCAGAAGTAAGCATCTCCGACTCCATAAACTATATATATTCTGGATCAACATCAACAGCCGAGTCGAAATAGCCATGTCAGTCTGTCCGTCTATCTGTCTGTCTGTCCGTATGTATGAACGCGTCGATCTCAGGGACTATAATATCTAGAGACTCCAGATTTGGAACATAAGTTCGCCTTTTCCCTAGGCAGTACAAGTTTGTTTTCGATTTTCGATAACGCTTCCCATTTCCGATATACACATGGGATCGGTAACAACAGAATCTTGAATTTGGAAAACTTTAAGGCGGGTACAAATTTGGAAAACATTAAACGAAATAATGACAATCTGTGAAGTTTTTATTGAAATCGGTTAAGAAACACCGGAGATATGGAACATTGAAGTTAAGTGTGTAGTATGCAGTATGCGCATACGCACAATTTGTGCAAATATTCACTTTTATAATTTACTGCAATTTTTCGAGAAAGATTTATATGTTCAATTTGTTTGGTTCACGCCATTGTACTTTTTTTTAATCATGACAATGACATGGACTTGGTGTTTTTTCCCCCTCTTCTTCAACGACGCATACCGTACAGAAATTTAAATATTTGCATAAATTTTTTGATAAACTTTTTAAATGAACAACAAGTGATGAGAATTGGATGGTAAAATATCAATTGATTTTTTGTCAATCGTCAAAACAATCAAATGAAATTTGGGCTTCTAGAAAAACCCCCTTAATGACTAGACTATAAGTTCATCAGAGGTATAACTTGGAAACATATTGTCAATTAGCCGATTTATTATGTGATGGTGTTATACCAAATCCTGACATTTCTATTGTATTTGAATACTTATGGATTGTATTTAATAAGAGATATAAGCGCTCCTGGCGCCATGTTTTTTGTGCTCTAGAGCGCTTCCTTAATTTATGCACAGCCTGGGAATGCAATTTACAAAGATCTCTAAATCTTTAAGATTGATTGTCAGACAAAAACTAAGACACTTTCCAACCTTTTTTTCTAATCGACTTAATGAATACCACATACCTCGTATTTAAAATCTGCACATTAAATAGCATTCATGCATACATAGCCTTAAAATAACAAGAAACAATTAAATGTAATTACCGTGGACGTAAAACTAAGGCCTCCTTAAAAGTGTGCAAATCATCCCCGATGCCGCCTGTGGCGCCTACCACTGCCGCCTGACCGCTGGCAGTATTTAGCAAATTCATTGGCTGTCCACTGGCCGTTGTTGGTGGCATCATAGTCAGTCCATTATTGGAAAGACCTATCGCCGAGCCTGTGATGCAATTTGCGCCTCCACTAGTTTGATTATGATGAACACTTTGATGATGCTCCGGCTTAGGCGAGCTGCAAAAGGTAGAAAAATAAGCAGTTTAAAGTACAAACGAGACACGCAAAAAAGGCAGACTCACCGACGGTTGGTATGTGAATTCGTTGGCTGTGTTGGTAGTGGTTTTCCAGCCAAATAGGCAAGTAAGTCCTCGCGTCGGATCATGCGTCGTTTTTTGCCGCGCGCCCAATCAGCCAACTCGCGTGTGCGTCTTTGGTAGCCGCATTGAATGGCAGCGTCGTTTGTTCGTTTGAGACCATCACATGATTCTAAAAATTTAAGTTTTTAAATGTTAACCAAACATTGTACAGGCTGCACCCGAGTCTATGTAAGATTGTCACATATTCTGTCAGTGAAAAAGATTTAACTTACCTTTGTAAAGTGTTGTCACAGTACCAGCTGCTGTCTGAAAAGGAAGCCATAAAGCTCCAGTTTCTGAAGCAAATGTATTGGATGCGCGCTCTACAAAAAATGTCCAAAATTTTAAAACTAATCAGTTTCAAGGTTCTTTCAAATAATTGATTGGTATGTAAAGTTGCTTTTAAAACAATAGTTATAAGAAAATTGTGAAAAATTACAATAAATGGTAACAAAATGGTAACACTGTTTTCATTATAAAAACGATAAAAGTTTTGTATAGGAATTTCTGAATCTCAAAACTAAAAATATGATTTCGGAAAGTTTTTTGTACTACGGAGGACCAACATCTACTACAACAGCCCCTTGGTTTGTCAGAAGCGCAAAAATATTCAAAAACGAGTTAAAACGTTTCATTTTGACGCAACGGACTGCGGAATCCTCGCACACCAGTCAAATACAGTTTGAAGGGAGGTGGTGAGGTGTCTTCTTGCGAAGGAGAGGATGGGGTGGTTGTGGAAGGGTGTGCCTGAAACTTAAAGTCAAGTAAAGTAACTACAAGACTAACTTGCCGAAGAAACATGAGTTCTTACAGACGGACGAACGAAATTGCACAAAACTAATTTAGACTTCTGTTTTCGGTGACGGGGACCAAGTCCATCTGCCCACGGCTAAATTTTATTACACATTTTTAAAACTTACCGACTGTGCTGAAGGTGCTTTGTATATGCCAATAAAATATTTTAATATGATATTGTAATCACACAATGACTTTATCGGTCAAACTCTCATGACAGTTATTAAATGTAGAGACTCTATCCAACTGACGCGCATACCGTACCAACCTTTTAAAAAAAAATTTACAACAATTTAAAATTTCCGGTTAACTTGCATAAACAGTTTATAATACGCATAGACATTTAAATAAGAGAGACATTGCAATCGATTGCATTTGAGAGATTGCGCCGTCTGACTGCTACATGCAATTGTATCTGAAATGAAAAGCCGTAGCGAAGTGGAAACTGTGGCAGAAATTATCTCGGCTTTCTTCTTTTAACGGCAAAAAGCAACTCTGCAACCAAATGGCAATCAATTTATAAAAAATAATGCGCCAGTGTTTTGTAAATTACTTCACAAACTTGTGGTACTAAGGTACTGATAGATGATCGAGATTCAAAAATGTGTGATGATGTTTTTATAATTTGCACAGCTAGATAAAGGATAAAGATAACGTCAGTGCCACTCTTTCACACTAATGGCCTTATGGCTTATGATTTTATCTGTAGTTTAAAAGATCTTTGCTTTGATTTATTTATTTTTGATTTCGGGGTGTGGTGCACAATACCTTCAATGTGTCGCAAATACTCCGCATTGAAAACTATGCTTATACAAAAAGAAAATGACGAATGAAAAACGCCGCGAATGCTCGTCCAGTTTAATTTATCTTTGCGTTAGACCCACACAACAAAACAATATCAAAATGATTTAGAGCGCTAAAAAAAAAAGCCACACAGAATTTGGCACCTAAGCTCGCCTAATCCCTGGAAGCACAAGTTTGTTTCATATTTTCGACAACTCTTCCCGTTTCCGATATACACATGTGATCGATAACAACAAAATCTTGAATTTGGAAGACTTTGAAACATTAAGCGAAATAATAACAATCTGTTAAATTGAAATGGTTTGAGAAACACCGGAGATATGGAACATTGAAATTAGGTAAAGTATGCAGTATATGCGATCTCACGCACACATACGTTCTTGCCAGCACTGACTGTACGCGTAACGTATGTCTAGTCGGGGTTTTTCGACTGAGCCTTCTTACTTGCATTTTTTTTAAGAAGCGGACACATTTTGATAACATCAACGGGCAATAAACTGTTAAAGTCTTTAATATACGACATAAAGCTTGCAGCTACCTCAGGAGAATTGATATTTTTGCAAAATTTGTTTTGCGTGTAACAGGAGTTATAATAACGGTATGAATGTTTTGAGTAGACACGTGTTTTTATACCCTGATCCCATTAAAAATGGGTTAAGAAGAATGGGAAGCATCTCCGACCCCATAAAGTATTTATATTCTTGATCAGCATCAACAGTCGAGTCGATATAGCCATGTCCGTCTGTCCGTCCGTATGTATGAACGCGTCGATCTCAGAGACTATAAGAGCTAGAGACTCCAGATTTGGAACATAAGCTCGCCTAATCCCTAGCCAGAACAAGCTTGTTTTCGATTTTCAATAACTCTTCCCGTTTCTGATATGCACATGGGAGCGATTACAATAAAATAATTAATTTTGGAAATCTTTGAGATTTGACATTTGAATTATCTGTGAATCTGTGAAATTTTCATTAAAATCGGTTGAGAAACACCGGAGATATGGAACTTTGAAGTTGAGTATGTAGTATGTGCGTAGACACACACACACATACTTACATCATCGAGAAATCCCGACTAGAGCCTTGTAACTTGTTCTTTTTTATGTTTTGTGATGTTATTCCATGCATTTTATAGAGAGTGCCTTTAATAGAGTTGATATTTGTGAAAAATTATTAATTTACATTTTGAGTGGGACACATCAGTTATCTCGCTGGAAAAAGTTATGGGGCTTATTAAAAGATGGTTTTCTAATTGTTTTTATACCCTGATCCCATTAAAAATGGGAAAAAGGGCATAATGGTTTTTAATTAATATTGTTAGGATTTTGAAATTTTTTTTTTAAATTTTTACTGTTTTGGGTAAAAAAAAAATGCCTCTCACAGCGGAGTTTAGAAAAAAAGAAAACACCAAAATTGAAACTATGGCTGAATCTGGCATTAAAATGACTGAAATTGCCAAAACCTTAAACCTGCATCGAAAAACAGTCGAAAACTATTTAAAAAATCTGGAAAAATGCGCGCACTAAAAGACACACCAGAGCGATGGCAACGGCTATGTCGATGAGTTGGGCCCAAAATAAAGAAATTTGAAGTACCCAATAAATAGTCAGAGGGTGCAACAGATTTGCCGAAGGGTTGCACCTCAAATATACAGAAAAGGTGAGGAAAACTTTAGAGAGAGCAAAAAAAGGTTTTCAGTGATGAAAAAATTATCAATTTAGACGGGCGGAACCATGATGGTGGTATGGGCGGCATTTGGCTCTTTCCAGTTTATCATTTGCTATGTGCCGAGACGAATGATTGCGCAATCGTATGTGGATCTGCTTGAAGGCGATGCGGAATGGATATTTCAACAGGATAAAGCTTCTTTACATGTTGCGATGACCTTTGGGGTATACTGTCAGCAAAGGTCTATAGGGTGGAAGTCAATTTGAGTCCTTAAATGACTTTAAAACGGCCATTGTCCAGGAGTGGACATCTATCGAGAAGAAAACATTCGAAATTCGATGCCCCGCCGATTGAAATGAGTTGAAAAACAAAAAGGCGAAGCTATTTCATATCAATTTATAATTTTAGCTTCATTAAATTTGTTAATTCCTTTAATATTTTAAAATTTCAACTTTTGCACAAATATCAACTCTATATGAAAATTTCTTTCAAACAATAAAGTCTTAATAAAATAAATACCAACTGAAAAAAGCTTATTTGTATTAAATTTTTATTTCAATAACCTATTTAAAAAAAATATTAAAACAAAATAGAGCTAGAAAAAGTTTCGAAAAACGTGAAGAAAATATGATGCACAAATATCAATTTTCCTGAGGTAGATGTAACAATTGAATGGAATATTTGTTTTTCTTTAATACACAAACGGTAACCGGAATGTTAATTCGAACAAACAAGTTTGTTGTTAATCAAAATTTAAGTAAGACTCTTTAAATTTAAAATTTATTTTATTTTATTTTTGATTTTAATTGTTAAAAATGATTTAGAGCAATCTTAAAAAAAAAACCAGTAAGAAGGCCCTAGTCGAGGCATCCCGACTAGATGATACCCTGAACCCTATTCTTCACGCGTAGTAAAGTGCTTGCAAGTATGTATGTATGTGATCGACGCGTTCATACATACGGGAAGATGGACGGACGGACGGACAAACAAGTGAAAATGTTGCAGTCGGACGAAACCAACTGCGGAATAGTCTTACTTCCGCATAAAATTAGGTGTTAAAGTCTGTTTGCAAAGCGCAGTGTGAAAGCGGCAGAGGTGGGTGGTTAGCCTACCAACATTTTCCATTTAGACTTTTTTTGGGGAACGTCACCAGACTGCCACCAGTTTTGGAGACTTAAGCTCAAAAACGGTATAAAATATAAGCGGGAGGCGAGAAAGCGCACAACATTTTTGATGCAGGGGACGTCACAAGATAAATTTCACCAAATTTGGTAACTAAGACTGTAGGTATGGGGGATGTATATAGATTTATCAAATTTCAGTTATCGACCCAGTAGGCATAGCACCCCACTCTTGCCACTTTATCTGGAAAGCACACTAGCTTTCGGATGGTCGAAAAAAGTTTCGCTTATCCAGACGGACGGACACTATGACGACCATTGCACAAAACCAATATAATCTTAACATTCGTAGTAACATTATACAAAGCACGGCAATTTGCAATTAGCATATTTTTCTTTATTAGAAAATAGTAAATTTAAATCCTTGATATCCTTCGATATAATGGAAGCATATTGCCTTGTGTAGAATTTTGTTCGTTTTTTATTTGATAAGATTTTTTTTTATTTTCTGTCTACTTTGCTACTAATGCAGAATGATTGCTTGTTTGTAGATTGCAAACAAGAAGATTGAGATGTGCGTTATTCAGAATTATGTGATGCCTCTGAGAGCAGCACAAAGTTTTTAGCACCGACACAGACAGCAGCTTAAAAGCCGGGTCTGTGTTGTATACATATGCATACATACATATGCATGCTGTTGCACCGTGCTCACAAGCAGCACTACCGCTATAAATACTCTCGTCCCAAACTATTTTTAAGTCCACATTTTTTAAGTGTATGTGTATGTCTTCATGTACATACACACATGCATAAATAAATGTATAACAAATTAAAATACAAACGGGAGCATAAACAATACCATATTTGCTCAAAACGAACTTACCGCGATAGAGCTGTGCAACTGCAGTAGCCGAGTCCTGAAATGCGCCCCAGACAGTGCTTAAATTGTTGTCGCGCTGACGAACAAACTCGCGCTCGTACTCATCGTTCTGGCCGATGATTTCGTGATGGCACTGCTCTTCTAACCAGCTCTCCTCGCTCCCTGATTCTTGTTGCTGCTGCATTTTGTTGGACAACACCTCGATTGTGTTTGTGCTAGATTTTTTTTTTGTTGTTGCTGCTGCTGTATTGCTGCTCCAAGCTTCCAATGTAATTGTTCTTCTTTCCTACGACTTCTCTGGCTCCTTGCTCCTTTTCGAGTTGCCTTTGCAATCTGCTTCCTCTTTGTAACGACAGCAGCACGCACTGACTGACGCTGGCACATACACACTCACACGCACGGTTGGCGTGTGCACGACTTTGAATATTTCGGAAATTTATTAGTGTTAGTGTTTTTTTTTTGGTTTTTTAACGCTTAAGTAATAAAATTGTAAGCTAAGTGAACTCGACTTGGTGTTACATGTAAATATAACAAATATTTGTCAAGAACATGTAGAGCACAGTCCGTTTGTGCAGCACCCACCAAAAAAAATTAACTAAGCAGTAGAGCTGCAAAAACATTGATTGTGACATCGATATTATCGATGTTTATTTTTTATGCGATACATTGGCGTTTGTTTTTCACAACGAGTATAAAATACAAGTTACTTTTTCTTAACATTATCGATAAAAAATAATATCTATCGATAGGGTATTTTCATAAAAACAATTGGCGCGTTCACCAGAGGTCTTGCTTCCATGATAATTATTTTTTCTGATCCAAAATGAAGAGATCAGAAAAATTATACTTATTATAGTATTTTCTCAGGTCAACTAATTCAACTCTTAAAACCTCATACTATATATTCCCCCCCCCCCCCCCCCCCCCGTTGGCTGCCACCTTGTCGTGCAGGGGAAGCTCGACTCGGAGCGCAGTCTAAGAGCAGTCCTAGGGGAAGGAACCTCGAAATCAAACCAACAATGAGTGTTGAGAGAAGGAAAAAGGTTACGGTGCAAGGGGTCGGATCACCAGTACCAGCGACCGCAAAGCATCAGAGGTGGACCACTTGGCCTACGGTGCTGCTAAGGAGACAAGTGCGGATGGAGTGCAACCGACTCAAAGTGCCACAGTGCTAGTGGGATCAAAAATGGTGATGGTTTGGCTGCGATGATGGGCTTCAGAGTGATCCCAGTCGCCTCGGTAGCAGAAGAAGAGGGTTACCGATACTTTCGGAGGAGCTCAACGTTGCCTATGACTGCACCCAGTGCCCAAGTAACTGGAGTGGCGGAGCAGATATTGCCGGTGGAACCGATGAAAGAGGAAGAGTTGAATTGAACATGGTGCCTAGATGCCATAGCCAAGATGAAGGCGGCAGCAAATAGGCAAAAGACCAAATGACATCAAACTTAGTCTTGCAACTCTGGAGGATGCCTTCTCGGCCATGCAGTCCTGCAGGAAAGTTAGGATTGGCCTCGAGGGAGAAGAAAAGAAGATGGCGACGCTATAAAGTATATATATTCTTGATCAGCATCGAAAGCCGAGGCGATCTGTCCGTCCGTCCGTCCGTCCGTCCGGCTGTCCGTCCGTCCGTATGTATGAACGCCAGATTTGGAACTTGAGCTCGCCTAATTCTTAGGCAGTACAAGTTTGTTTTCGATTTTCGATAACTCTTCCCGTTTCCGATATACACATGGGATCGATAACAACAAAATCTTGAATTTGAAAAACTTTGAGATGCCATTTGAATTATAAAACAAAATAATGACAATCTGTGAAATTTTTATTGAAATCGGATAATAAACACCGGAGATATGGGACATTGAAGTTTTGTATGCAGTATGCAGTATGCGCGTACGCACACACACACATACTTGCAAGCACTGACTGTACGCGTGAAGTATAGGGATCTGGGTATCGTCTAGTCGGGATATCTCGACTAGAGCCTTCTTACTTGTTTATCAAATTTCTTTTAAATCTATTCATTTTTGTGTGATTTTTTTTTTTTGCTAGAAAACATGTTTTTCAACTTTCACATTTCTTATGTTAAGTAGGATTTGTAGGATTATAAGATTCAAAATTCTCCCTGAACAATTTTCCTGTATCTTAAAATTGCGAATCGTGGCGAAGAATATAGAGTGGACATGAAGTCCTCTTATAGTTAGTTTAAAAATTAAATAGACTTATTATTTTGTATAATTATTATACCCTGAACCCATAGAAAATGTGTAAAAAGGGTTTAACGGTTTTGTGCTAAATTATGTAACCAGCAGAACGAAGCGTCTCCGACCCAATAAAGTATATATATTCTTGATCAGCGTCAACAGTCGAGTCGATATAGCCATGTCCGTCTGTCTGTCCGTCCGTATGTATGAACGCGTCGATCTCAGAGACTATAAGAGCTAGAGACTCCAGATTTGGAACTTAAGCTCGCCTAATCCATAGGCAGTACAAGTTTGTTTCCGATTTTCGATAACTCTTTCCGTTTCCGATACACACATGGGATCGATAACAACAAAATCTTGAATTTGGAAAACTTTGAGATGCCATTTGAATTATAAACAAAATAATGAAAATCTGTGAAATTTTTATTAAAATCGGATATTAAACACCGGAGATATGGGACAATGAAGTTATGTATGCAGTATGCGCTTACACACACACAAACTTGCAAGCACTGACTGTACGCATAAAGTATAGGGTATCGTCTAGTCGGGTTTTCTCGACTAGAGCCTTCGTACTTGTTTTCTTTTGAATTATTGTTCGTTTTTAAAGCATTTCAAATTGAATGACTTGAAATTCAAGAAACAGAGTAGAATGGTGCAGACTGCGAAATACTTTGATAATAGCTGGAAACAAGTTAAAGAGCGTTGTAAATGGTCTGGATTCATGTTTGTGATTTTGTAATCTTTCCTCGAGGATTTTTGATGCACAACTATTTTTCTTAGTCTCTTGATCTGAGAGACATAAAGAGATAGAGACTGCAGATTTCGAAAATAAGCTGGCCTAATCCCTACGCATTCATGTTTGTTGAAACTTTTAGATAACTTATCCCGCTTCCGATAAACGCATGTGATTATATATGTCTAATCAACTAAAGTTTATTTTATTACCTTTTATTTTTATTTATTGCTCCATTTGTTATTATATGTGTACGTGTGTGTGTTCTGGTGTGTGTATGTGTGTGTATGGGCTGTGTATTGGTTGAAATTATAAAAATATGCACAAAAAATAATAATCGCCCTTCTACGCGATTCTCAAATTCAAGTAAGTTATGAAGGAATTTGATCTTATTAGTTAAGTGTACATACAATGAGTTTGTGAGTTTGTGACTTTTTTCGAGCTTTCTCAAAATTCTCTTTTCGTCTCTCTCCGTCTGTCTGTCTCTCTCTCTCTCTCTCTCTCTCTCTCTCTCTCTCTCTCTCCCTCTTACACTCTCTCTCTCTCTCCCTCTCTCTCTCTTTGATTTTGGAACAGAGAAAGGAAGCATGAACAAAATTCTTTTATAGTTTCTCAAAGTTTCATTTACAAAGTTTCTTTCTCTCGCTCTCTGTCCCATTCTTTCCCAAAGGTTTATTAAATAGCAAATTAAAAATGTATACTTTTTACTCACAAAAGTTACATTTTTAATTTAATTTACCCCGGTTCCCCGACCGCTAGCGTAAAATATAGGGTTCAGGGTATCGTCTGGTCGGGATTTCTGCAAGGTGTGTGTGTCTACGCGCATGCTGCATACTACATACACAACATAAATAATGTCCCATATCTCCGGTGTTTAATATCCGATTTAAATAAAAATTTCACATATTGTCATTATTTTGTTTCATAATTCAAATGGCATCTGAAACTTGGTTAAGGCATGACATTCTTAGTACTGAAGTTCTATTCAACAGATACTGTGTCCATAGAAAAGACCGTACGCTTCGACGTGGCAGAGGTGTGCTTATTGCTGTTGATGTTGATTATTCTTCGGAGACAGTAATTGTAGGTGGTTCTATGGATATAGAATTTGTTGCTGTTAAGTTGTATTTTAATGGTGTTGGTATTTTTGTTACTTGCTCGTATATACCCCCTTCCTCCGATAGCTCTGTTTACAATGCCCATTTGTCCGCTATTATGTCCGTTTCTTGCATGCTGTCGGATCGCGATTTCCTTGTAATTCTTGGTGATTTCAATATTGCTGAAGTTACTTGGATTTCGTGTCCCGACTCTGGTGCTCTGACCCCCTCGGCACAGAATTAATTTTTAACAAACTTACTTGGGATATCATTGAATCAAATAAATGATATCCCAAATTCTCTTAATAAAATGCTTGATCTGGTTTTTGTTTTGGATCCATCCTCCTCAGCCATTACCCGATCACAGCCCATATCTTATCCAGAAGATTTATACCACCCAACGTTGGAGGTGTCGATCACTTTACCCTACCGGATGCTAGGCCCCAGTAGAAATCGTTTAAGCCGTGTACGTCAATTTCAGAAAACCGATTTTGCAAAACTTACTCGGCTGTTGGCCCTGACTGACTGGTCTGCCCTCTATGGGTCTGACAAAATGGACGTGGCAATCAGTATTTTTTATAATACTTTAAATTCTTTTTTTGATTTGTCTGTCCCTTATGGAACGCCAAACAGGTCAAATAAACCTGTGTGGTTTACCAGAGAGTTGACAACTCTAAAACATCGTAAATCGAAACTCTACAAGAGTTTCAGAAAATCATGCTCTCCGTTAGCACGTTCTGCATACTTGATATCTATATTCTGACGACTATACCATCAAACATATTCTTTGAAGAAATGGAAGCCAACTCAGATCAGGCCATTGCCGATCTATTTGCTGAATTTTTTCAAACGACTTATAGCCCTTGTTTTCAACCAGTCGTCATGCCTTACCCCTATCGGCTAAATGCCTCAAATTGCATTTTCATACCGGAAATCACTGAGAGTTCACTACTTTGTGATCTTCAGGTTATCAAGCCCACATTTTCTCCAGGAGCAGATGGAATACCAAGCTGTGTGCTTAGGGATTGTGCTCAGGGTCTTTTAAAACCTTTGCTTAAATTGTTGAGTTTGTCCGTGGAGCTATGCACTTTTCCAAAAATTTGGAAAGAGTCGTATATAATTCCTTTGCACAAAAAAGGAAACAAATATAATGCTCAAAATTATAGGGGTATCTCCAAGTTGTCTGCTATTCCTAAGATTTTTGAGAAACGAATAACCTCTCATCTTCAACATCTTTGTAAATCTATGATTTCACCGTGCCAGCACGGGTTCATGAAACAAAGATCTACCACTACTAACTTACTAGAATTCACATCATTTGTTATTAATGGCTTTGTAGACAAATTGCAAACTTATGTTATTTACACCGATTTCAGTTAGGCTTTTGACTCTGTTAATCACCTACTTTTAATACATAAACTTAAACTTTTGGGCTTTCCCAATAATCTTATTCTTTGGATTCAAGATTACTTAACTTTTGGAACGCAGAGAGTCTATTTTAATGGCTCAGTTTCTAAAGCGGTCCAGGTCACTTCTGGTGTACCACAAGGGAGTCACCTTGGACCTTTATTATTTACACTCTTTATAAACGACCTTCCGTCCGTAATAAACCACTCACGGGTGCTGATGTATGCTGATGATGTGAAATAATGCATGCCAGCTGCAAGTCTTCTGTCTGGTCATAGACTGCAAAGTGACTTAGACAATTTTCAAACTTGGTGCAGAGTAAATTTACTGCATCTCAATTGCAGTAAATGTAAAGTTATAGGCGAATGCCTTTTTTTAATATCTATATTCTGGATAACCTACCACTTGATCGGATTGAATTGGTTGAGGATCTGGGTATTGCTCTTTGCCCTTCGGGGTCTTAACTGGGATAATAGTACTAACTTACCTCATTACCACAGTAGACTTTTATTAATAAATCTTCCCTCTCTTACTAATCGTAGAACTATGCTAGCAATAACCTTTGTTCATAAATTAATACATGGTGAAATAGATTCCCCCGTACTTATTAACCAAATTAACTTTGCAGTACCCATTAGAACTAGTAGAAATTTTTTACCCATAGCCCTGCATGCTTGTTATTCTAACTATGCTAGTCATAACCCTTTTCGGATCTTATGTTCATTATATAATGATCTTTCCCACCTAATAACTAGTACCACTTCTGCACGCTTACTAAAAAAAATCGTGTTATGTCGTTTGTCTACATGTTCGCGATCATCGTAACCGAACGCTACGCGGTGCGCCCCTCGGTCGGATGGGCGGGAGGTGGGTCGCTTTGTGCGTGGGTCCGCGCGTTAACAAGCCGGTGCTTGGTATCGTTCGGCCACTTGAATGTACTGCCCGTTAGTAAATCTACGTCCAATAATAATAAATGGCATCTCAAAGTTTTCCAAATTCAAGATTTTGTTGTTATCGATCCCATGTGTATATCGGAAACGGGAAGAGTTATCGAAAATCTAAAACAAACTTGTACTGTCTAGGGATTAGGTGAGCTTAAGTTCGAAACCTGGAGTCTCTAGCTCTTATAGAGTCTGAGATCGGTTGGCTCATACATACGGACGGACGGACGGACAGACGGACATGGCTATATCGACTCGGCTGTTGATGCTGATCAAAAATATATATACTTTATGGGGTCGGAGATGCCTCCTTATAGTCATGTCCGTCTGTCCGTCCGTCTGTGATGTGAACACATCGATCTCAGCGACTCTGACTCTGCTAGAGACTCCAGATTTGACACACAAGCTCGCCTTATCCCGAGGCAGTACAAGTTACACATGTGATCGAAAACAACAAAATCTTGAATTTGGAAAACTTTAAGACGGCATTTGAATAATTTAACACAATAATGAAAATCTGTGCAATATATATTGATGTCGGTTATGAAAGAAGAATGTAGTATGCGCGAACACACATACTTGTAAGCACTGTCTGTACGCGGAACGTATAGGGTTCAGGGTATCGTCTAGTTGGGATTTCCCGACTAGAGCCTTCTTATCTGATTTAATTTCTGCCAAGCATCCTCATCAGTGACCTTCTGTTTCAAATTTTTTAATGAAACTTTTGACTGGTACAGGAATTGAACCGGGGTCATCTATAACGAGGCAGTAGTATGTATATATTATTATATATAATTGCAGTTTGGAATCAATAATTGCATTTGTAATTTTAACACTTAATATTCATCTTTACATTTAAGTTTCACCCATTACTACATATTTATAGAATTTAAGTCTTGAAGCTTAAATGAAAAGTTTAATCTCTGCTTGATTTGAACTTTGACAAAGCTGAACTACATTGTACAGATAAGTTCGGCTTATTCGCGTATCTATTTTTTGCGCGAATGTCAGAAATATTTGTTGTGCCGTCTTTGAATTTTATTGTGGTTTCTACACGTATTGTTACGCTCCACGTCATTTAACGGGGATAATTGAAACCAATTAAAAATTGTGAATCAACAGTATAGACTCGCAAGATAGCTAGATAGTTAAATTACGTATTAATGTTTGAGATTCTTTTCTTTTTGTAGACCATAAGAATAAATTCTGCGATTTTCCAAAAACACACACTTAAAAATTATGGTTTTGATTTGTGGGTCTGACAATGTTTACTACAGTCTGTCAAGGAAGTGTTTTCGCGTAAAGAAAAATGTATGTTTTTTCACTTCACAGGCAAAAATATAGCTGTAACATGGCTCTTAAGATTTTTTTGAAATTTTTTATGTATTATTTATTTATTTCTTAATAATATATTTGAACAAATTTTATTATTCATTAAAGAACAAAAAAGTTATAACAAAAACAAATTAACTCTAACTTAATTTGACTGTCAAGAAAGTGTTTTCGCATCTACTTTATCCATTTTACGTACCTTCCCTAGAAAAAAACGGCACCAGCTGTTGAAATCCCTTGAAAATTCAAAATTCAATTTCCGATGTAATCGGTTGAGAAACATCGGAGATATTGAACATTGAAGTTAGGTAAAGTATACAGTATATGCACACATACTTTCAAGCAGTGACAGTACCCGTAAAGTATAGGGTTCAGAGTATAGACCCTTCTTACTTGCTTGTTAATAACTTTTGTTGTCGTTATCAGTTTTATTCGAGGAACAAATTTTTTCAGTTTTTCGGTGTAGACAAAATACAAAATACACATGTATTTAAAATATTTGTACAGCTAGAGACACCAAGTTTGATTTGGCAAGACAGCTGGTGGCGTCTCCAAAAAATGTTCATCAAACCATTTCTGTCACACTTTCCTTTCAAATCGGAAATTTATATATCTTTCAAAGTTTTTAATTTTGTCACCAAATTTGGTGGCAAAATTATGGTTACGTCGCATAAAACGCCCAGCCTCCCCTTTTAAAATCAGAAATTCTTATATATATAATGATTCTTAGTAGCTACATACGTATGTATATAACACATACGTATGTACACATTGCCACTTAAAGGTTTACACAAAGTGAAAATATTTTATATTTTCACTTTAGAGCTATATGGTCACCCTGGGTGTTGTTTTTTATTTTTTTTATTATTTTTTAAAAGTAATTCAGTCAATTATATCTTAAACCTATTAAACAGAACTTAAAAAACATTAACATTAACAAAGAACAATTAAAAATACTAACAAAGGCCATCAATTCAACTGCCACGAAAAGGTTTACACACCTACGTTTTTGGTGCATTTTCGTTGTGGAATTCATATGTACAGTTACTTTTAATTAAATTAAAAATGCGCAGATCCATAAAAGTCCAAATTTTTTTGGCCAGATCGCTTGCCAATGAAATGAAGAATGATTGTGGAATCACCATATCTCGCGAATGTGGCCTATATCCATTTTAAGTACCTACCCTTAATTCGAGCTGTACAGTCCGTGTAATATTATTGGTTTTCAAGAGCTGGCGCCGTTTTTTTTTTTGGGTAGGTACTTAAAAAATTTTTAGGCCACATTCGCGAGATATTGTGATTCCACCATCATTCTTCATTTCATTGGCAAGCGATCTGGCCAAAAAAATTTGGACTTTTATGGATATGCGCATTTTTAATTTAATTAAAAGTAACTGTACATATGAATTCCACAACGAAAATGCACCAAAAACGTAGGTGTGTAAACCTTTTCGTGGCAGTTGAATTGATGGCCTTTGTTAGTATTTTTAATTGTTCTTTGTTAATGTTAATGTTTTTTAAGTTCTGTTTAATAGGTTTAAGATATAATTGACTGAATTACTTTTAAAAAATAATAAAAAAAATATAAAACAACAACCAGGATGACCATATAGCTCTAAAGTGAGAATATCAAATATTTTCACTTTGTGTAAACCTTTCCGTGGCAATGTGTATATAAGACAACAAATGACAGACAAGCGTTATGATATTAATCGAAAATCTATAACAATTTTCACCTGCAAGGGTTAGTACCTGAAATAGAAGAAAGGACTTGTAATTTGTTTGAATTTTTTTTTTTAATGTGAAATGTAAAATTAAAATTTTAAATAAATTACTGCTGAGAAATACATAGGTACAATGGTTTGTATGCTTGTATTTTGTTAGTAGTTTACGTAGAATGTTATGAAGACTTAAATTTTTGCTCCAATGACTATAATTTTTCATGGGCAGGTTTACAAATTTACTTGGTTTATGTTGCATTAAATGAGAGGCTTAAGTTGTTAGCTGCTCCTTGATAGGCTCCGAAAGAAGTTAATTATCTATATTTACTCTGTAAAGTGAGCCATTAACAACAACAAATTTACAGCTGCCGTGTTTCTTCAAATATTTTAAAATTTTTATAAAAACTTTTTGGGAACACCAGTAGTGTTTTATGTAGCTAAAATGTATAGAGGTTAGAGTATTTATATACGAAGGTATTTTTTTATACTATTTTGTTGTACATAACTTGCAAAAAACATAAAATTTGTCTCTGGCTCACGAAATCTATTCAGCAGCTTAGCAAAATTTAACAAATTAAAAGTTTATAAAAGTATTTAAGTGCTTAGGACAAATCCGTGTAATTGGGATTCATTGAAGATAATAAGTGAAGTTTGTGTGGATAAGCAAGGCTTTTTGCTATTATTAAGCACAAGGCTTCAGTAACAATACAAACGCAGCTGTCAGACTTGCGTTTAAGTGGTTTCTGAGCCGATGCCGTTCTTTTGATCTAATTTATTGGAGCCCATTTTCACCATGTACACGAAAAAGGTTATAATCTCCTTCTCCTTAATAGGTATTGTCTTGAAATGTTTCATGATTGTCTGTAAGCGATAGAAAAAAATGTTAAGTCAAGATAATGATGATGATTTTAGCAACTCACATCGGCCAACTGGGCACGTTTCATGCCTTGACGCGTCTGCACTTTAAAGTGACGCTTATAGCGTCGCAGCGTGGCCACATGAAGCTGATAAAGATCAGGGAATTCATGTAAATCGGTATCCGTCTCATTGCTATCATCCTCGCTGTCCTTGCGTCGCCGCTTCGACCTCACAGACTGTATACGCTCTTTATGGTAGTCGCATATGTAAATGTGCTGCGCACTCGCATCGCTGCTTAGTTTAAGACGCTTTTGAGCAACTGTTTTCTGTATGCGCTTGCTGTAACTCGCGTAGCCAGCTTGGTTGCGGCAACGCTCCATGTCATCGATCAGGCAGCACGTCTGATCCGTGTGCCCACCCCGCGAATCTTCCTCACCGGAACTGAATCCGTTATTCATGATTAATTTATAACAGTTGGTGGCGCCGTTGCTGGGTTTTTGTTGGTAGTGTTATGCCAGGAAACGTATACATGTATATAAAAATAGTCAACGATGTTTGTAAGACAGCAATGAATAAAATAGCATCGAGCATCGATGGTTTTTTTTTGCAATTTTTCTCGATGTTTTCCGATGACTCGGGTGTTGTTGATACCCAACGAGTATATAAATACAGGAGACGAAATTGGCACGCCCACCACCGATAAATTTCTCCATGTTCATTTATGCGCTACGGCTCGTGGTAAGTTGGCTGCGGTCAGCACCCAGTCAGCTGCTTACGTTTCGATTATTGCTTCTTTGCTTATACATCTCGGCCTACCGCCATTTTTGTGTTTGTTGTTGTTTTCATTATGGGCTGTTTTGTCGTATGTATTTGGCACTGTCTGTTTGCTGAAAACCTTATATGTATGTATGTATGTATGAATGTATCAGAGCTCATGCCAATGTATTGTACCGACTCCTGTAACTTTAGAGCAGTGGTCGGCGAACCGGGGTAAATTACCCCAAATGGGATAAAAGTGAAATTTCTGGGGGTAATGGACATGATTCTGAAAAGGTATTTCAGCATTTTCTATTCGGGCGAGCTTTTTTTTTTTTAGTCATCACTGGGGTAAAGTGAACTTCCACAAGAATATTCCTGAAAAAGAGTATATATATTTCACATTTTCTATTCTGCTGACCTTTTTTTTTTTTTGCTCATCAAATATAAATACAGATCACCATGGGGTAATGGCAACTTCCTCAACAATATTTGGGGTGTAATGGCAACTCCCACAACAAATTTTGTCGACCTTTTTTTTTTTTTTTAGATCTTCTTGCTTGAGAACAAAATTTGGGGTAATGGTTCCAAAAGTAAGTGTCTCAAGAGACCAAAAAAAAAAAATGAATTATTCATTATTTTAAATTTATTATGTGGAATTGGTGGGCTGCTGGTTATTTTGCCTTAAATGGTATGGCTGCTCGAAAACTTATAGAAGGAAATAAAAAAATATGTTTTGCCGATGGCAAAATAATGTATAATTTATACATTTATTTTATATAAAACAAAACATTTTTTTATAATTTTCTAGTTCAAGTTATTTGCCACAAGCAAAACGGCTTTAGGGTGGCCTAGGTCCGTCTTTGTGTGTATGCCTATGTGTGCGCCCAACAGGCAAAGGCAAAACGCAAAAGAACAAACAAATCGGTTTTGAAACACCGAAGATATGGAACATTCAAGTTGAGTATGCAGTATGCGGTATGTGCATACATACACACACACATACTTGTAAGCACTGACTGTACGCGTCAAGTATAGCCATCTTGTTTTATCAAAATTTTTAAAAGAGACAATGGAGTTTTGCCCTTTTAAGTCTTTCACAGGGTATGCACATTCAAATAAATAACATTCATATGAAACCAGGCGATTTCAAACACATGTTGTTGTTGTCTTATCGCTTATTTCGTTGTCCCGTGCGAAACCGAAAATTATACTTGATTTCAGAGCGTTAACAGACATTTTCAAGACCAAAAAGTCTTTTTTAAAAAAAAATTATTAGTCCTATTGACTTGAAATTCAGATTGTAAGCACGTATATACAGAGAAGTACATATGTAATTTTCCGATTTTGAAAAATCCACAACTTAAGTTTGGAAAATTTTCGAACAAGGCGACGAATTTAAATCCGTTTTTTTTTTAGTTTCTATTAATTTATATTGTATTTAAGTTATATATATGGGAGCCTACACTATTTTCAGCGCAGTAAGACAGTAAGTTTGTAACAGCGTAGCGAAGACCAATCGGTACATTGGTACAACGATAATCTAATACTACAAGATTGGATGATAGCTACCCCTCTTTGTTAACAGAAACGATAAAACCTGAAGTTAGCACCTCGGGAAATGAATTACGATATTAAGATATTGTTGAATACGATATTGCGTGCGATGCGCCAGACGAAGATTTTTTGTTTCTGTATTTCATTGTGCCGTTGTGTGGTGGCCA